>OZ023265.1:41759282-42076782 GCA_964006375.1 Tillus elongatus
CTGCTGTCGCTAGAGGGGTGGAACCTACCATTTGTGGCTGGATCGGTAGCAAGCGGTACAATCTGACCATTATTACCTCATTGCAGGGGAGGTGGTCAGCTTCAGATCTGCGAGGGGGTGCCCGCAGGGAGGAATATTATCCCCTCTGCTTTGGTGCCTCTTTGTGAGCTATCTGCTGGTTATCCTGGAACTGTGGGAGGTTGAGGTCCAGGCATATGCGAATGATCTTGTCATAATGGTTAGAGGTAAATTTGAAGAGGAACTTTCAAATATTCTTCAAGAGAAACTAGATGTAGTGAATGATTGGTGCCAGAGGGAGCAGATGTCTGTGAACTGCAAAACCATCATTGTTCCATTTACCAGAAGAAAGTTGGACAAATTAAAACCACCTATTTTTATAGGGGAAACAATTCCATTTATGGAAGAAGCGAAAGTTACTCTAGATAAGCAGCTTAACTGGAACATACAGTTAGAGAAGTAATCTGCAGGGCCAAACTGTCCAAGTTGACATGCCGAAGAAACTGCGAAATAACTGGGGAGCAAACCCAACAGATATACTGGCTCTATGTAGTGGTTATAAGACCGTTGATAACCTATGGAGCTATAGTTTGATGGCTCTGGAAGTCCTCCTAAACATTTCTCCTCTTCACATTTAGCTGGAGAGGAAGGCTAGTTGGACAACGTACAAATTAAAAGAAATGGCTGACAGCATGCCGAAGGCAATCATTTTGAGAAGGACCGGACTACTTGATGACATTGAGTCATGCGGTTCTGGGAATGGTATCAGACCTGATGCATACTCAGATTAGTAGAGATCTGTCTTTCAAGACCAACCTGCCGAAAAGGGAGGACTCTGAACGAAACCAAATGATCCTATTGAGGGCAGATCTCTGCTGGTACACTGATGGCTCCAACACCAGGAGCTGGGAGTAACATTAATGCAAGGATATCATCTATCCCATGAAAGTATGCAAGCATACAGCAGGCAAAAGTATATGGCATGTGTGCAAATGAAATTATACAAAACTATTGCATACACAAATCGATAAAAATATATTCAGATAGCCAAGCTGCAATAAAGGCACTTGGTTCCTACCGTTCTAATTGAAAAACGGTATCGAGTTGTAAATCTTATCTCAAAGAACTAAGGAGCTGCAATGAGGTGTGGCTGGTCTGGATACCGGGTTACTCGGACCTTGATGGCAGTGTAGCTGTCGACGCGCTTGCCAGTGGTAGTGCCCAGGTGCCTTATCGGACCAGAAACTGTGCTGGGAATATCATCATGCACTGCAAAACCCACCTAAAGGCCTGGACAGATAGAAGGACAATCCAGCAAAGGCAAAATCTGCCTAGATTAGCACAGCTCAAATAAATGTCTACTCTACATGCTAAGAACTAGAGTCTAGGCTTCAGTATCTGCACTTAGCACAAAACACAAAGTCAGCTTTGCAAGCTGAACTTGATGTTCACAGAAGAAGCAGAAAATTCTATAAAAACATTAGAGCAACAAGAGGACTATGTAAATCTGTCTGAGGTCTCGTGTTTAACTATATGCAAAATCTTCCTTTACCGCATATCTTCCAATTGAAGACCGTCACGGCCTTCATGTCGAGGTCGAGGCGGTGTGGCGACGGAACCGAGGAGGAGTAGAGCATGGTTGCTGGGGTTGGCAAAAAGGGCCCATGGTGGCCTACTTGCTTGGCGTTGGCCTCCCCACCACTGCTACTACTACTACTACTACTACTACTGCATATCTCAGTGCAGATCTTCCACATGATACAAATTTGGGTTCAAATCTAAGAGACAATTCCTCCATAGTTTTCTTGTAATCGGAAGAACCGGAGAAAAGGGTGGTAATGTGTGTGCAGCTTGTGTGTGACAATGTTAATTAGACTGCAAAACTTTTTTGTCGGCAACCGTCCGGAAAGTACCCACTTCCCGAACGCTTTTTCTTTGAGAAAGTAGCATTTCTCCGGCCTAGACCGGGAAGTACGTACTTCTCGGACTAGGCCGGGAAGAATCACATCGTTGTTGTCATTGTGACTATGAAAATCTTGGTAGGTATGATTTTGATAAATACAGTTGAACATTACCATAGCAACGAAATAACGACTGACAGCTATCTAAAATGAAATTAGTTGACATTTTAATTTTCGAAAGTTTGCATGGTTTTTGGTCGCAATTGTCTCAATAAACTATGGAAAGCAACAGCGATAGTGAGTTTGAAAATGTGCCTTACGAAATTTCCAATGCAGCAGCTGCTACTACAGCACAGTTATTGCCTGAAAAATCAAAGTCTAGGTATGAAAACGTTTATGATTTGTTCATGAGATGGATGAATATGAAGAAATGCAAAACTACTACAGAGGATGTAATTTTAGCTTACTTGGCGCAAAAACCTGAAACTGTGATATCCTCTACCCTGTGGAGCATGTACTCTATGTTGAAAAGTACCATTTTAGTGAAGAAAAATGTACATATAGCCACTTTCCCAAAGGTAATCGCATTTCTTAAAAGGAAGAATGTTGGTTATAAAGCAAAAAAATCAGAAGTCTTCAGCAGCGACCAAATCAACAAATTCATTAGAGAAGCAGATAATGAAACATATCTAATGCCAAAGGTAATTTTAACAAAATATTACGATTGTAGGATATAAAAGTATCAACTTAATTCGCTTCATTTTCAGGTAGCAACAATTATTGGGTTAGCCGGTGCGTGTAGACGGGAAGAACTAACAAAAATGTCAATTGATCTAATGAACGACAAAAAAGACATGTTACTTGTGAAAATACCAGATTCTAAAACACATATTGAGAGAACTTTTGTTGTAATTGGGCAAGAAAACCTGCTGTTGTATAGGCAATATTTATCTTTACGGCCATCCCATACTCCACATAACAGATTATTCGGGAATTACAAAAAAGGAAAATGTTCGATTCAGCCCGTTGGTATCCACAGTTTTGGGAATTTCGGATTAAGAATTGCAGAATTTTTAGATTTACCCAATCCTAAAAATTACACAGGCCATAGCATGCGTTGAACTTCAGCGATAATATTTGCTGATAATGGTGGAAACATCACAAATTCGAAGCGACACGGTGGCTGGAAGTCTACAAATGTCGCTGAAGGATATATAGACAATTCACTAACAAAATTAAAATTGCCAATACCATTCAAAAATTATCAGATGAAAACAATCAATATGAAACGGAAACTTTACCTTGTTCTGACTACAAAAGGCATTTAAATATACCAAGCATTTCAAACAAATTAAATCCTTTCAATATTAGCAATTGCTCGAATTTTAATATAAATATTAATATAAATAAGAATTAGAATGTTTCTGTTAGTACCTATCTTCTGTTCGAATTTCAATATTTAATACAAATAAGAATTAAAATGTTCGAAATTTTGTTCTACAAAGAAATATAATAAAGAAATGTGTCTCATTGATTTGTTATTCTACATGGTTGCCGAAAACATAGTGTACGCAACACGTCCGAAAACAGTTTTTTTGGGCTCGCAGACTTCCAGGACCTGCCTACGGCTCGTCCTAGAATTTTGTCGACTCGTCCAAAAAAACAGTATTTTCCAGACTTGTAACGTAAATTACTATTATCTTCTCTGTGATTCATGCCCTGGATAAATTAGGAACCATATACTTATACAGTTATGTATGGGACTAACAGCATCTAAAAGATTTGACAATATTGAGCACAAATTTTCTACATTAGGACATTCATTTTTTGATTGTGCTATAGTTTGTTGTTGTAAATGCTTTATTGGACTTGGCTCTTTTTAATTGTCACCGAACTCAAGAATAGAATTTTAGATATACAACAGCATTATGGCACATATTTATATTTCAGAAATTCCATTTATACATTACTTAACAAAATAACATTGTATAAAAAATACATATATAAAAGATGTGATGTAACATATTTTTGGTAAATATAATTTGTAAACTTAACAATATCTTCAAAACTAAACATGACCGTGATCTTCAAGTAATGAATCACCATAATGTGTAACAATGTAATCGTGATAATACATCATGATACACAGGGGCTGTCCAATTATCAAAGAAGCCCACACTATAATGTTTCCCCATCGTCCTCCATATCTTCGCTCTATAAACTTGGCAACCTGAGATAGAGGTATCTGTGACATCATCCCCATAAAAGCCCATATTTTATATGTCTTTAATGGTACACTAACCTGCAAAAACGAACACATTTATTATGAAAATCACATACTTAAAACTGCCAGTCGTTAATTATTTTGGCCAAATAATGTTATTTATCTTTAATAAGATGGTTCACCAAGAGTGAGTTTAGAAACCAAAATTAATCTTCATTTGCTTGATCAAAATTGGAATTGGGAGTTTATATAAAGTGATTATTAATTATTATTCTCAACTTGTGCTATGCACAAATTCAAACAGTAATTGTGTCAGATCAAACAGAAATGCAAAAATCACCGTCTAGTTGAAGCTGCACTTGACACAACTAAGCGGTCAGGTCGTCGACACTGCATACCATGAGCATAATAATCTCATTGTATCACAGGTTCAACAAAACTTTTTATGCATCATCTTATCTTATATAATTTGTTCCTTACTTTTTGAAGTTGAATCCAATTTTAACATAACCCTATAATACATGTGATCCACAATTAATGTTTTAGTACACAGAGCCAACAGTAGATTCTTCCTCATCTAATTGGGCTAAAGAAACAGGCTTAGAATATTGTATATTTGAGTGAGGGTGCTGTCGTCCGTGTAACTGTGAACTGGGTTGGATGTGCCAGAGAGGAGGTCATTCATGTGGAGAAGAAACAAAGTAGGGGCTAAAGCTAAACCTTGAGGAACTCCTGCATTAATTGGATACAGTTTAGAGGAATGGCCATCCATGACAACAGAAATGCTCGGGTTGGAGAGAAAATTTGCTGTCCAGCTACAGAGTTTTGGTGGTAGTCCATAGGCCGGAAGTTTATTAAGCATCGCTGCGTGCCAGACCTGGTTGAATGCTTTAGATATGTCTAGAGCGACAATCTGGGATTCACTGTGTAGTTCCATAGACTTGTTCCAAGAATGGGTGACAAAGGAAAGGAGGTCGTCAATTGATCTGCGCTGACGGAATCCATACTGCCTGTCGTGGATTAGACTGTGTTTTTCAAGAAATTTTAGTCATTCGGTGTTTATATACTTTTCCATCACTTTAGAGACGACTGAAAGGAGAGAAATAGGCCTGTAGTTGCTAGGAAGCGCTTTGGATCCTTTCTTGGGGACGGGTTGTACTCTAGCAGTTTTCCAGTTACTAGGGAATATGCCTCTATTGTAAGATGTCTGAGGTGTCTTGGTGTGAATCGCATCCAAATTGGGTTAAATCTTTCTTATTTAGGTGCAAATCTATGTATACTAATGTTGACTTTTCTATTATGTTGTTTAGCACTTGTATGTACATATAATGAACGATTGTGCCAAACTCTGTTAGCGCTGAGATAAAATTAAACCCAACAAATTTTGCTTGCATGATATGGAATACAATAATGCTCTATCGGTTAAAATGAAACAGAATCTTGGATAAACGAAACTCTACTGTACTATGAAGATAATCTAGCAGTAATCAACTTACCAAATATTCATGGAAAAAGGCACTTATGAAGAAGACAGTTGTACTAGCAACATTTTTACCATATCCCATGTCAACGATGGGTATATACAAATGTCTTACAGCCCACCTATGCACGGGCAAATTCCAGTTACGCCAAAAAGTATCAATGTTATTGGCATTCCACCAGTCGGCATAGAAGTTTCTATCAGCAAAATGTAAGATCTCTCCTAAAAGATTGAACCAGCTGTGGAAGACTATGTAGAAAAAACACAGCCACATCAAATGATTTGGTATCTGGAAAAATAGATCACATATGAAAAATTAATACATATTTTACATAGGTACCTAACATTTGGATGTCTTTATTCTTCTAAATGATAATAAAATATATTAACTATCTGCCAGCTGTCAATTATAAATTAACTAAGAGTAATTATAGCAAAAAAAATGTATGCAATTTACCCACCAAAATAACTTTTCCCCCAGGTTCTCTGTTGGGCAGATCATTTTAAGTTTTTAGGCAGACTCGCTTTTTATTATTGTCAACTCCTGAATTACAAATCTTAAAGCGGAGTGTAGGGTGTTAATTGTTTAATGAGTCTTATAGGCCTTTGATCTCTCAGCGCTGTGACCATAGAATGGTCTAAAGCAGAGTGACTTCAACCCTTAAAATATTAAATGGCAAGGGTGTCTTGCGATATATGATTTTAAATGCCATTATATTTACTTTCCAACAATATTCATTTTGTAAATTTCAATTTGTTACTCCTGAACAACTAAGTTGGAATGAAAAAAAAATTGATGATACTGCAGTATATGAGGGGCCAACTAGTTTTAGATAAATCAACTGCTGATATGTGAAGTTTACTTTTTTTTTTATGTCAACAACACACCACGAGGGCTTACAGCCTAAATACTATCGTACCGTGGGTGTTGACAAGGCGGAAAGAGGCAGCTTGTTAATTCTGGACTTGAAGGTTTGGAGGTTCGGAGGAGAAGGAAAAACATGTGCCGGCAAGGAATTCCACAACTTGGAAGTCCTCGGGACAAAAGAGCGGGCATAACAAGATGTTCTATGTCTGGTGACCTGGACGTTAAAAGGGTGCATTCGCTCTGTTCCCCTGGTAGATCTGCTGGGAGCAGCAGGTGGGGGAATTATGGAGGAAAGCTCCTCTGTGCAGTGCCCGGGCAGATATCTATAAAAGAGAGAGAGGTCACCAACGGCACGTCGGTGGGCAAGGGATGGAAGCCTTTGGGTGAGGGTAGGGTCACCGATGAGACGTATAGCTCTCTTTTGAATGGAGTCCAGGATAGCGAGTGTAGAAGCGGCAGCTGCACCCCAGATGTGGGAGCAGTATTCGAGGTTTGGCCTTATTTGTGAAGTGTATAAGGTATAGAGATTAGTTGGTGAAAAGAATTTGCGAGCCCGGAAGAGGAAACCCAATTTCTTAGCAGCCGCTTCTGCAATTGATGTAACATGTTGGTGCCAATTAAGATTTCGATCCACAGTAATGCCAACAAGAGAAAAGGACTCATTACTTTGAATAACTTGGTTGTTCATTGTGATGGGTCTAGGGCTGCTGTATCTCTTGTGAGAAAGAAAGCAAGACTTAGTTTTGGTGGGGTTGAATTGTACAAGATTTCTACTTCCCCAGTCTAATAGTTTTTGGAGGTCTACGGAGACAGAACCCTCCATGAGTCTGCGATCCTCATCTAATTGGGCTAAAGAGACAGGCTTAGAATATTGTATGTTTGAGTGGAGGGTGCTGTCGTCCGCGTAACTGTGAACTGGGTTGGATGTGCTAGAGAGGAGGTCATTGATGTGGAGAAGAAACAAAGTAGGGGCTAAAGCTAAACCTTGAGGAACTCCTGCATTAATTGGATACAGTTTAGAGGAATGGCCATCCACAACAACAGATATGCTCCTGTTGGAGAGGAAATTTGCTGTCCAGGTACAAAGTTTTGGTGGTAGGCCATAGGCCGGAAGTTTATTAAGCAGCGCTGCGTGCCAGACCTGGTCGAATGCTTGTCTAGAGCAACAATCTGGGATTCACCGTGTTGTTCCATAGACTTGTTCCAAGAATGGGTGACAAAGGAAAGGAGGTCGGCAGTCGATCTGCGCTGACGGAATCCGTACTGCCTGTCGTGGATTAGACTGTGTTTTTCAAGGAATTTCAGTAGTTCGGTGTTTATATACTTTTCCATCACTTTAGAGATGACTGAAAGAAGAGAAATAGGCCTGTAGTTGCTAGGAAGCGCTTTGGATCCTTTCTTGGGGATGGGTTGTACTCGAGCAGTTTTCCAGTTACTAGGGAATATGCCTTTATTGTAAGATATCTGAAACAGACGAGTCAGGACAGGAGCAAGTTCTGGTGCGCATTTTTTGAGAACAATTGCTGGGATCTCGTCAAGGCCAGAGGCTTTCCTGGTATTAAGAGAAGAGAGCATCTTTCGTACCTTTTTAGTTTGGAAAATGATATCAGTCATTTTATGCGCGACATTGGGGACTGTTGGTGGTTGAACATTTGGAGGTGGGTTGAGAGTAGAATTTCCGGCGAACAACGAAGCAAAAAGTTCAGCCTTGCCCAGGGCGGTAGAAACAATTTCATCACCTGAGACAAGAGGTGGGAACGTGCTCTTGCACAAATTATTCCCAATAGACTTAGCAAGAGTCCAGAAGGGTTTGCCGCCGTTGGAGCTTGAGAGGACTTTGTTTTTGATGTGGTTATTAAACGAGTTTTTTGCCTCAGAAAGAATGCGGACATAGCGGTTTCTTGCGTCGTTGAATGCTTGACGATTTTCTTGACTGGGATTGTGTAGAAGTATATGCAGTCAGGTACTATATTTATGCTGTAGAAATGCGTTTTTATACTGAAGAAATCTGTTGTTGCCACGTTATTGAGATTATTAGTTCATTGCTGGTCACATATGGTAAGTTTAAACTTACATTTTTTATGTTAAATGCATGTTTCTTTTGCTTTTTGTTGTCTCCAACGTTTTTTTATCACGTCAGGTCAGATCATGTCAGTCGTTCAGACCTGCCTGGTATAGCGTTTTGTGCATAAACGACAAGAAAGAAGTTGTCCTTTCAACCCCTAAAGAAGGGGGACCTGGAGTAAATAGGCGTGCTGGAAAGGGAAGAACATTATTAAGAAAAAATGTAAAAAAGGCTGCTTATAGAAGTCCAACTGAGCTGTTTTTGTCTATGTTCCTCCTTTATTTCCTTCTCCCCAGCACCCCTGTTCTGTCCGGGTCCCGTAATTTTTAGGGTAGTTGTTTCCACAACACTTTTCTTCTTGCATAAGCATATTGGAGTCATGTTGAGCATGTTTCTGAATCAAATTTCGAAAATCCAGCTGGTGCCTAATATGCAGTATTACCAAAATTTTTTGAATAAGATAAACAAGCAATATGACAAAAACCAAAGGTGCAAAGAGATAAATAAATTTAGAGTTACACATTTACTATCATGTCATTTCTTGAAACCTATTCATTTCAGTGTAAGTAGAAAAATGGCTTGCAGGTTTTAATTATTTTCCCTTTCTTTAGAAATAATGAATGCACTTATGCTATTACAAAAGTATTTAATGAATCTCATCCAGATAGACATCTGTCCCTTACATAAATGACTTAGTGGCCAAATTTTGTGAAACAGTATGGTACTAAATATAAGAGAAACTTTTAGAAACCAGTAAAAATTTAAGCAGTTGAACTAGCTGTTTTAGGTCACAATCAGACGTACCAGAAAAGTAACACATCCTTTAGGTTTTCCCCGTCCAACCATCCAAAGGATGTAAAAATAGTTTCAAGACAACAATGTCCAGGTTCTGCAATGTCGCCGGCAGAATCACCGGACCACAACTCCATCGAGAACCTTTGGGAAGAGGTTGAACGTCAGATTTGTGTCACAAGATTCCCAAAAAACAGTCTTCAGTTGATAAAATCAACGAGGTTTAGCCAAATGTGCCGATTATTACTACCCAAAATTTATTTCATCAATCATTGCCAAAAAGTTATAGCTACTAATTGATTATAAAGTTAATACTTTTATAAAATTGTTATTCTTGTTACCCTCCAACCATTTTTGTCTTTTTTTGTGTTGTTAAATGAAATAAAAAGTTATTTTCGTGAAAGTGGCTTTACTTTTGTAGCGATAATAAAGTGTATTGTTTAAATAAAACGTTATGTATTAACTTATTTGACATTTGAAAACAATCTCATTTTGTCAGTACTACTGTGACCATTTAAACAGGAAGGTTTTCAATTTTCTTGATTGTTAATTTTATTTGAGATATTTAACTATTTGATTTTTTCAGAAAGGGTGCTTTCCTTTTGTCCGATAGTGTATATGTTAAACAACTTGCACAAAACTTTTAGTCACAATGAAATATTTATATTATGTGTTTGACACGTGACTTTTTATGTGTGTTTGTCTGTGCCTTCTCGTGGCTCGTCATAGGTATGTCCAATTTAAATTGGGCTCTGGGTGTCTAAATGCATTCAGTTGTCAGAAGGTTTTATGCCCGTTTTGATCAAAATCGATTTATTTATTCAGTTTTTTTTTAAATTTATCTTTTGTGAGCTTTAATAAAGATGAAATTATAGAATATTACAAAGTAAACTTTGAAATAACTATTTTTGTGTACATTTATAGAGCATATCACAATTGTTAAGGCGTCTCGTCTGGAGGATTAGACCTCTCAAATTTACATATTTCTTAGTAGCCTTCTTTGTTATGATATTTACCATCTGTACAATGCAATTTTAAACATGATTAGGAATAACCCAACAAGGGTCATTTCTTGTTTACAATTGACCATAAGTCTGCTAACCTATCTCAGGTAAATAGCGTAGGAAAATTCGATATTTATTTAAGGCAGTTCTACTATAGACTCCAAACAAGCAATACGTTTGTGTTAGCATAATCACTACTCATTTCGTAGAGTTCTCATGGACTCTAAAGCATACCATAATATAAGTAATTTTGTATAAGTTTACAGTTTCTTATTAAACGTTAAGTGTTACTAAAATCAGCATTTAATTTAACAAAACATAATCAGGTCCTTCGAGCTAATCAAGAAACAAAAACAAATAAAATGTGGTACATCAGTACAAAACGTAATTAAACAACAATAGACAATGTTTTTGGATCATAAATCTAATTACGAACTTAGTCTTTAAAGTCAATAGCTTATAGACGATGTTAATATAAAAATCAAGTAACTTACTGCCAATTTCAGAAGTCTTTCTGTTGCTTTTGTGATATCCATATTACTGAAAGGAATCAGAGAGTTTTTAACAGATGGTATCATATACTGCTGAGCAACAACCAAAATAAAATGTACACCTACAAAAAATTCGAATATCCTCTTCATCATGAACCGTTTACGAATTCGGTGTGTTCTTGGGAAATTCAGTTCGTAGCATAACGTTGGAGCCACCAAAAAATAAAATAAGTCTTTCACATTCAGATTGTCGGGATATTGGACTGAAGAATTGTGTTCGTGTTCGCTGTTGTCTATAGCTAAAAATAAATTCTGAAGATTAAAAAATATAAGAGAAGCTATAACAATTAAACTGTGGTAGGAGATGAATTCAAAAGCTTAAAAATACTTGTCTGAGGTTTGCCTTTAGTATGAGGGTCATTTTCTAAGTAAGAACCGTTGTATTAAGGAAGCAAGATTACTTTATTTATTTATTTATTAACACAAATAATAAATGAGATGAAAAATAGAACATCATTTTACTTTTCTACATAGTCACCATTAATATGTAAGCACCTGTTAAGAAGTGACACTATTTGCTGTATATACAATAAGTATTCATCCCTCTGATGATGACAGATTTGTTAGCGAAACGATTGTCAGATCTGAAAGATGTAATGTGTTTTTGAACTTGAGGGATTTGGTGAAGCACTTTGATAATGAAGCGCCTGTTTTCAAGAAACTTATCATCCTCGTCGCTGTTTTATGTTCTCATGGACATGTTATCTCAACTCTTCAGTCAAGACAGTTGGCCGTTGTTACGGTCGACTTTTTGAGCCGCCGTACCATTTTACTTATTCTACAAAATGTCTGAGAAAATTTTCAAACAGTTATCAAACCTAATTAGTAAAAACCCAGATGTCTGTCTCACCGTGAACAAAGGAAAAATATTTCAACTTCCTTTGTTCACGGTGAGACAGACATCTGGGTTTTTAGTTTTCTATTTTTAAAAGAGATGGGTGAGTTTATGTTGTTTATCTCACCAGATGTCTTTATCGGCATGAACCAATATCCACATAGTAAATTTCTAGATTGAAAGGAAACGTGCTGATTCTTTAAAGAACTCTGGTCCTTTTAAACCTATATTAGATAAGGGTCATAAATTTGTCGACCAAAAGATTAAAGCAGGTCTCCGACCTGTCTCACTGCGCAATAATCAAACGATTGTTCTTGGACGACAACTTTACTTCGGACTAGTTTGTTTACCTTGACGCGATATAAATATACGGGATCTAGTTTTTTATGTTGAAATTTTTCTTCCTCTGAAGATGTTGACTTTGTCAACGAAACGATCGTGAGGTCTCTGAAATATGTGTTGTGGTGATTTGGGTGTTCTTAAAGTGTACTTATTAGTGCTCATCATAGTTTCCAGTTTTCACATAGTGCCATGTTGAAATAAAACAGAAATTCCCAATGTTCATATTAATTCGCACAATACTGTAGCAGCAGTTGAATATTTTTTCTTGCAATATTTGTGGCTTCATGGTGGAGAATGGCATATTCTAAACCTTCCCGTGAAAAAGCAGCCAGTTATTTTTCAAAATTGGTCGAAAAAAACAAATAATTAAAAATATGGTAGTTATCAGGCATAACTACCATATTTTTAATTATTTGGTTTTTCAACCAATTTTGAAAAATAACTGGCTGCTTTTTCACAGAAAGGTTTAGAATATGCCACACATTCAGGATGGAGTGTGGCATATCCTAAACCTTCCCGTGAAAAGGCAGCCAGTTATTTTTCAAAATTGGTCGAAAAACCAAATTTTTTTTTTATTCAGTTCGATAATACATCATAAAAACCCTTTAAGGGTTATGTCTGACAACATAATAAATAAAAACATAAATTTAACATGTGTAATTGGGAACTAGTTTTCAATACTACATTAATGTCTCTATTATCATAGTGTTCTCTTGTTCAGCAAGTACTTCTTTATCTCACTTTTTCATTTGTTTGTTTTTAATCTTTTCATTTCTTCAGGTATTTCATTGTATAGTTTTACACCATTAAATAGGATCCTTTTTTATCCTGGGTTTGTTCTTGCAGTCTCTGTTCTTATGTCTAAACATCTTCTTGTACCATAACTATGTACTTCGTTGCTGTGTCTCATTTGCAGTTCTGGTTCATTTATTTCTCCCTATCTTAGTTTGTGGATGATTTTTATTGTTTCATAATTTGTTAGTTCTGCAATGTCTAATTGTTTAGTTTTTCTGAAAACTTCATTTGTTGGGGTCCAATAACTCAGATCATATATGAATTTTAGGATTTTATTTTGTATCCTTTGTATACTAGATATATCTGTTTTATTGCCAGTTCCCCAGAAAGGAATCATGTACATCAATTTACTTTTTATATATGCCTCGTACAACATTATCTTCTGTGATTTTGGGAGACAGTTTTTGATTTTATAAGCCATTGCTATATATGATGATATCTCCAATTTTAGTTCATTTATGTGTTTAGTCCATTTTAAGTTTTTATCAATGTTTAGGCCTACATATTTTACACTGTCTACTTCTTTTATGCTTGTTCCTTTAATTGTAATATTCATTTGGTGTCGTTTAGTGGTTTTCTGTAGGTGGATTAGGTAGCATTTCTTTACATTTATAGTTAGACGATTTGTGTTTGTCCATCTCATTAGTAGTTCTAGATCTTCATTTATCTCAGCTTTGGTTTTCTTGTCGTCCACATTTTCATAGAAAATTGCCAAGTCATCTGCATACATAATTTGTTTCCCATTCAATTTGTATAGGCTCAGTTCGTTTATGTATAGTATATACAGGTATGATCCTAGAATGGACCCTTGAGCAACGCCACAGGTCATGTGAGTTCGTTCACTTTTCACATCTCCTATTTGTGTGTAGTGCTTTCTATTTTGTAGATAACTTTTTAGCAGCTTCAACACGTTCCCTATTATTCCCATATTTTCAAGTTTAGCATTCATTATTTCGATGTCTATAGTGCCAAAGGCTTTACGGTAATCCAGGATCAAACCTGTTATGCATTCCCCTCTGCCCAAAAGCACTCTGCAGATAGTTCATTAAGTTTAACATTGCAGTTGTTGTAGATTTTTGTTTTTGGAAACCATGTTGACAGTTTGTTATGAGTCCAATACTTTCTATGTAGTCTGTTAGTATGTATAACTTTCTCAAAAATCTTGCTAAATACTGTGAGGTTAGATATTAACCTGTAGTTATTTGGCATAAGTTTATTTCCTTCTTTAAAAATTGGTGTGTTTCTAGCTATTTTGAGTTCTTCAGGGAAGTGTCCTTCTTTGATGTGCTGATTTACCAATTTTACTATTGTCGGTACCAGTATATGGGCTAATTTTTTTATGTAGATTGGTTTTAAGGTTTTTTATAACTGAGATGATCTGTTTTTCATTTACTGGTCTCATATACATTCGACGTTTGGGTATCATACTTTTTTTGTTCTGCTGCTTCTATACAGCTTCCTCTGATTGCCTGCGCCAGTGTGCTTCCTATATTTGTGTGGTAATTATTTAAAATGTTCACTATATCTTGCCTACTTGTTGTTGTCTGCAGTACATCAGTTTCCTTCGCGATTTCTTTTATATCTACTTTCTTTGTGTCTGTTCCTGTTTTCAAATTATTTATTGTTCTCCATATTTTTTTAATATCTCCATCAGCCGACTTTATTTTATTTGTATTGTACTGCTTCTTCCTTGCTTCAATTTGTTTCTTCCTAATTCAATTGATTTTTCCCAGAACTTATCAAATTCATTCTACTTAAGGTAGCAAAAAACACTCTACATTCTTTAATATGATATATAGATTGGGATAAAATTTAATTTAATTTATGAGCACAACAGTGTACAAATAGAGCACTGGAGAACGTTTCCCGCACTTTAGCTTGAAGACCTCTTAAATGTCCGGCCATAACAGCAGCTCTATCATAGTTTTGGGCCAATAATTTATTATCAGCCTCCTCAATATCTTTCATAATATTAAGCACAATTTTATATAGAGCGTTTGCGGTACGATCTTCTGTCACATTTTTAAAGCCTAAAAATCTTTCTTGTACACTCCCATCCATTTTTACGTAACGTATTACTACAGATAGTTGACTTAAATTAGTTACATCGGTTGTTTCATCTAGATCAATAACAATGAAACGACTCTGTTTAATTTCAGATTTAAATCTGTTCAAAATAATAGTGACAGCAGCCGAAGTTAAGTCATTCTGAATGCGATTTTATGTCCCGCGAAAAACGTTAGACTGTTCCAAGTGATTTTTTAAATAAATGTCGTATTTGGCTATTAAAGAAACTAGGTCTTGAAAGTTTCCTCTATTTGCAGATGTAGTTGTTTCGTCATGACCCCGGAAGCCCAATTCATGCTGACCAAGCAAACACACAACATCAATAAGTCATTTTAATATGTTTCTGTTTTTATCAACTAGTTCATTGTGTTGGCGATGACTAATTTCTATCTGCTTGTCAACGGCGTATTCAATTCGCGTTTTTCCAAAGACACTTAATTTTAAAATGGTCTGTAAATGCACTTTAGACATAACATATCTTTTTACTACTTAACGTAGATTATTCAAGTCGGAAAACCCACTTTTATTCCACACCCCCTTTTCAGTCACAAATAGACTACCAGGCCAATAAAACAGTTTATTCCTGTTTTCACAACCCGTTAACCATTCATATTGTTTATAAGTTTTTTCCGTGTTGAAATGTCGAGTACATGTTTTAATTCTTGGGTTTAAGTTTTTTACAGCAGGTTTCGGCCTACTTTTATTAATAATAGCAAGTTTTTAAGCAAACGGTAAACCTGAAAATCCTTTGGTTATCAAAAACACACAATACAATCACAGTTATTATTACCACTTGTTTGTAAAGTTTGTAAATCCCCACCCCCACCGACGCCGCTGTTAAAAGCTGATCTACTTGCAGCCATATTAATAATCATAAAATGCCAATGTATTTAACATAGTCAACTGCTTATATCTACGAAATAATCAGAGACATTCACATTGTACATGCACCGGGTCTTCCTAGTACAACACGTTCTAAAAATACGCGTAGATCCGTCGAGCTAGGATTTCTTATAATGTTGCCTGCTGACTACGTGTATTTAACCGAAGTCATTGCAACTCGTGCTGTTTGCTGGCGCATTTACTGCGACGACGTCCTTGCTAGGAGCGTATATACAAATACAGTATGATGCATAATAAATAACTATGTGTGTGAGCTTGCGAATTAAAAATTGTAATAATTAAATTAGTTTCAGAGTTTGAAATTTAATATTTAAAATACAAATGGGATTTTAAATAATGCAGTTTAGGTATGTAGTCGTTATTTTAAGGGAAGCAATGCTTCCCTTGCTTCCATGGACCGCACGCCACTAAATCCTTTCCTGTTAGCATTGCTATGTATTCATTCACTTTCTATACACTACACTCAAATGCAGGTTTAAATCACACAACTCAATCTTTAGAAAATTATGTTTATTTTGGTAGTTTTTTTTTCAAACACTACTTCATGTTCTATGTCACTCCTCAGGTATACCGCTACCCCTCCTTCCTTTCCATTTCTCGTCGAGTGAACCGCTACGTAGTTTCTTATGTTGAATAATTAAAAATATGGTAATTATGCCCGAAACTATTACCTTGAGATATTCACAAAAATAAAAATAAAGTTAAATAGGAATTCATTCATAAAACAACCTACAGGTGTTTCATTTAAAAAAAGCGGCTTTTATGAAGTTTTCTTTGATTGTCAAAAAAAGCAATACGGCCCTTTAATAACAATGTTGTTGAAAATCAACATATCAAAATATGAAACACTTTTTAGTTTATGGTGTCACAAATTTCGTTGCTCTGCTGTGAACAGTTGAATAGTTATAGTATTTTTACTGAATTAATTTCGGCAAGAAAATTAAATTAAATATTTTTCCCTCATAAATAAGTGGACTTGAATATGTAAGACTTTTAATAAACTTGAGCTAAAATTGAATACATTTAAAAAAAAATTATAGTATACAGGAGTTCAATTTAAAAACAATGTGTGTGTTCCTATCCAGTATCTTGTGAGGCTCAAAATATTTGTAGGTTATAAACGATGAACAACTGAACAAAAAATGTATCTTGACTTTTTCTCGTAAAATTACTATTGAAGGTACTATTAAAGATAGAATAGCAAGTGAGCAACCATCGGATAAAAAACTGTTTTATAATAATTCACAAAATAAATGAGGACAAGTATTTTTGAAAACTGACTATTTTATATGTACATACTTACAATTAGACAATTGGCTGTAAGACATAGACTGCCTTCTTAAACCACCTTTCTGATTCATCTGCTGTTTGTGTATTCTACACCACATGTTAACTTGCACATATGACCACAATTTTAAAAATAACACACTATAAATTTGTGTAACTAGAGAAGCACCAACTGAAAAAAAATCAATCAACAATTAATTTTTTGGCAAGTAAACCTGTGTAACTGTTTGTACTAAAAACTCAAAATTACACAGTAGAATGTTCTGATTGTTTATGGACTATGAAACTAGTATTAAATATAATTACTTCAATTGATACTAAGTGATAAAGATAATAAGGAACTGGATTAGAACAAAATTAAAATGCTTATTAATGACAAAAGTATTATCAGGGTACCCAGCAGAAATCAAAAATCAATTTCCCTGACATTTCCAGGCTCAGAAAGTGAGTTTTTCATAATACTTAAAGTGAAAGGCACACATCTCTGTATATGTTTCTATTCATGAAGTAAATACATATTCTGAATAAAAAACTTGTTTAATACACAAACATCATCAAAAACATAAATATGCTTATTCTTTTAAACTTCTAAAGTAAACTGATAGCTTTCTACTTAAAAGAATGGGTATTGCACGTTTTTGCAGTAACTACTAATTAAGCTTTACTCATTTTAATCTAAATTAGATCAAACCATAAGAGCCACATTATAACCACTGTTCAAGCATTCGACAAAGACACGTCCTGATTAAAAAAAGCTTCTTGAACAACAAAAATAAATATTAAATGTTTACTATGAAAAAAGTCCAAATGAAATTAACACATTGTGGAAATAAGATCATATTCATACATGTTTTATCAATGTGGTAATTTTAGGTTTCAAATCTCAAATTTTGCACCTTCTTCAATGTGTTTTCCGCGTTCCTAGTTTTGATAGTTCCCTAAGTGTTTTATGTTTCATTATTTCTACTTCGGTCATCTAAAGCGTTGTCATCTGATTTTCATCATGATATATTGATATTATGAATTCTTGATTACTACTTTAGATTGACTTCGCTATTTCCCACTCGTCCTAATTTCTTTACACTCTCATACACAATGCATTGCGATATTTAAGGTTTTCTCTTGTGGATTATAGTACAAGTACCCATATACAAATTCCCAATATTTTCACTCCAACTTTAACTCTGTTACATGATCATAAAGGTGAAAACAGAATAAACACAGACAGTGCAGCTCTACACCGCCAATAACTAGAATTTTGCATTTTATGCATTCAAGGAAGAATATTTCAAGTGAGATAAATAAGTGAGACGTATTTGAAATAGATGAAGAAGCTATATGTTTTTTGGCACATGATGTGACATTCGCTGCATTTTTGGCAGTTAAAATTAATATACCAAATGGCAGCTGCAATCTTGTCAGATATATTTCCCTGAGTAGAAGAAAAATATTCATATAACATACTTATATCATTTGAAACCGAAATAATCTGCTTGTGACAGAATTTTACAAATATAATTTCCAGGTCTGCTGAAGGATTTCCATGATATTTAAGTAAAACACAAATTTCCCTGACATTCCCCTGACATTTTAGGGGGTATTTCAAATTCCCTGATTTTGCCGGTTCTCCCGGTTTTCCAGGTTGCTGTGTACCCTGATTATGTTATTGAACGCTTGCTTTGCCAGCACAAACCTCTTTCCCAGATCTTTGCTACATTTCAGATCATCATAACACTCCCAAGGTATGAGGACATTTCTACTTGTTCAAGTTGTTGACCATTTAGTTTTACATCCATTTTTACAGTCCTATACTTATCTTCATTATTTGTGTTTCTGTCTTATTGTTCTTCATGTGAATATAAATAAATGTTTTATGATGAAGGAAAGGAAACCAATGAGGGCTCAAACAGGTATGCCTATATGACACTTTCATCCCAAGCGTCACGAGGGTCAGGTATCTCGGGGTAACCCTAGATAGCACATTGACATTCATACCGCACTTGGAGAGGATAACTGATAAAGCCAAGAGGGCGTTATGGACCTGTCGGAGAATATTTTCTAAAAAATACCGACTAACACCATGTGGATATACCTGAATGTGTTACGCCCCAGATGTCGTATCATCGGATTTTGGTGAATTTTTATTTAAAAAAATTCACTATAACAGAAAGGTATCGATGCTGAGACTTTGCAAAAAATGTTTCAAATGAGCGCGAATTTGGGCCCCTAGAACCCATATCCAGGGTCAGTTTCAATTTTTATATGTTTATATATAATTTCCATCTTCATCCAGAGTGTTACCATCTTCACCTGGCTATACCGTACTGATGATGACTAATTAGTAATTAACCGATTCTGATGAAGCTCGGCAATTGCCTTTCTTTTATTAATAGCTTGGATGAGTTCGTTAGCCAGGAAAATCGGACAAGGTGTTCCGAGAAAATTTTGAGTTTTCTTTCGAAAACAAATTTTATCTCCGAAAAAACAGGTTGCATTATTTATCTGTTTTCAATTTCATTTTACATATTATTTGTGTTTGGGAATTTTAATATACAAGTGCAAATTTTCCTTTACGACTTTATTAGTGTTAGTGGGTAGACTAAACAGTGTTTGTGATGTTTTGTCAAGGGATCGAAGTTTTACAAAAAGATCTGATATGCAACAGGTTGGTTATTTTCTTTCTCTGATGCCTTGGCAGTGGTTTTAGTTAAGTTTACGGTTTTAATGGTCTATAATTTTTAGCTAATTTTCATAGAAAAAAATCGTCAATGAGGAGACCGCAACTTTAGAATTTTAAACAGATTACTTCAAATGAGCGCAAACTAAGCCGCCTAGAATCCACATCCAGGTTTACGTTCAGTTTTTATCTGTTTACATATATACAGTTACGCATTTCTACTGTAAAGCTCAATATAATTATTATTATACAAAAGACGAGAAAAAATTGTACAAGTTAATTTTAGGGTGTCTCGAGCTGCATCTCATAAAATTATTTTGACAATCACAGGGTGGCCCATAAGTCGTTGGTGATCCTTACAATATATTTTTTAGAACACCCTTATTTTATTGCATTTTTTATCGAAACATGTTTGTCAGACAAAAAATCGAGACGCGTCTTGGTAGCAAATTTTCATTAAATGCTTCAAATTTCAATAACTCAATTTGCTATTAACCTAAGGTTTGTTGGCTAGGAAACCAATATTGTAAGTTTATTTTCAGAAAATTGTTGTACATTTTCAAACAATAAGTTATTTTGATAAAATATGGCACATTGATTTTACTATATAGGTTATACCGGTAACCAAATTGATGATTGCTTGCATTAAAGAGACATATTTGCTTTTAAAAGCATTTTTAGTAAATTTTCGTAGAAAAAATTCACTAATAGGGAGATCCCGACTTTTGAATTTTGAAAAAATTTTAGCAAATAAGCGCGAACTAGGACCCTAGAACCTATATCCAGGGTCAGTTTCAATATATATATATATATATATATATATATATATATATATATATATATATATATATATATATATATATATATATATATATATATATATATATATATATATATATATATATATATATATATATATATATATGTGTGTGTATGTATGTATGTATCACACCGATAACTCAAAAAATAATAAGCCGATTTTGATAAAATTTAACATGTACCTTCCTTTTGTAAATGGCTTGGATAGGTTCGTTAGTCAGGAAAATCGGACGAGGTTTTCCGGGAAAATTTTGAGTTTTCTGTCGAAAAAATTTTTTATCTCAAAAAAAAAAATGCTATGATAAACAATTTCGTAGATAGGTTTACGATATAAAAAGTAAACTACACACCAAAATTTAGATTTCTATGTTACAAGAAAAAAAAAGTATAATGAAATATTTTGTGATTTCTATGAAAATTCACTACCATAACGCACTTGCTGCGTCCAGACTTTTTATAAAAATTCACTTCCATAACGCACTTGCTGCATCCATTTTAAACTTTGGCAGTGATATTTAACCATTTTCTATTATCATGGTCATGTCTTTTGATATTGAGTGTAATTAGGCTAGATATATGGGATTGAGTGTAATTCACTTTAGCAGACTGTATCTGTTATACTTCTGCCATGTAGGGTAATAATATGTCTATGGTCGGCTGAGATTTTCTTTTCCATCTGTTGTGGGTGTATTGATAACTCTGATTCTCTAGTGATTAATAGATCAAACGGTAATATGAAGTGGGTTATGTTGCCTGTCTGAACTAAAAAGACGACGTGGCGTTTTATCGAAGCCTTCTGATTCTGGTGATCTTGAAGTTGTTAGCATGAAGAAGTCGTCAATTTAAATGTTGCTGTTAACATCTCTGTAGTGAGTTAGTGTCGGAAATATCCCGGTGCCTTCATCCGTGTTATTAAGTTCTCTTCTTAGGGTCTCTGCCACAAGACGACATAGAGGCAGACGGAGATGGCATCCACATCTCACCTGTGACATTATTGTCAATTAGCAGGCTACCTAGGGTATCCAGCCGTATGGGTCAGTAGGTAGTTATCGCTGCGAATCTGGGAAATCTGATGCACGAGGAGACAGCTTCGGGTCATTACCGGGGAGCAGAACAGCTGGTATGCCTCTTGAAAAGTCCCTTCAAGCAAAGGGGGTTTCAAATGAGTATACCTTCCACATAGTTCATCATTTGTGAAGTAGTGTGAGTTTATTGCTGAGAAATTATCGTTATCTACAACGATTTCTTATGTGCTATGAATTCACCATTTTGAGATATCATTAGATTGAATTGATATGATTCTAGTGACTTTAGTTGTATTTTGTGATCTCTGTAGTCATATTGTGTATTAGTTTATGGTATAACCTGTCAAATTTACTAGAGCGATAGCAACCTAATAATGCTTCATGTTATTACTTTAACGACCGACTTATTAGGTCATATATGTGTTCTCTTATCTTGAATAAACCACGTAACGTCACAAAGGCGCCAACGCCCGCGTGTTTTAATTAAGTTAGGTAATCTGGCAGGACCCGTATAGTGTTTATGGTCGCCAGGGACACTTCATGACCTGTGCAAATTTTAATATTTGTACTTGAATTACTTATGACTTATTAGCCTGTATTTAATTACTGTACACTCAAGTGAGCTCACTGGAAGTACTGAATATAAATGTTACATAAGCTCTATTAGCACGTTTCATTTTATACCAAGGTATTGTACAGACCTGATTGTTGTTACATAGGTCATTGCGTTTGAGCACTGCAAATGTTCTTATGTATCTTATGCCTACTAATGTTGATATTACCTCGAGTAGATAGGTGAATTTTATGTCGTGTATTATTGGTTGCATATCGTTTAACCCCGTATTTTATATCAGTGATCTATTGAGTCTTTACGCAACATATGACTACAGTTTAATATACAATGCGATTATAATTTAGCTTTTCACCAGGTAATGAATGACGTTAGTTGGAAGCCAATTCTGGAGTCAGGGAACACTGGAACAGTATTTGTCGAGTCACCGGGTCATAATAATTTTCCCTTAGGTACTAATAACATCCAGGAATTGCGGCGTATCGCGAAGTATCGCGGAATAATATCACTTGTGCCCTCCCTGAAGTATCTTCATAGCTCGAGTCTTTGTTCAACACTGCTGCTTATAGGAGATTTCCACCTTATCAGCCTTAAAAGGAAGGTTGTGCGGTAGCAAATGGTAACAATTAATGGCCTGCCTGAGCATTACTAGGGCGATGATAACGACGCCCACAGTAGCTATGGAAACCATGCTGAACTTGCCGCCACTGCACCTAGTTGTGGAGGCGGAGGCGATCATAGGGGCCTATAGACAGAAGACAAACTCAGAGGAGGGAAACTCGCGGGAAGGTCACAGCAACATCTTAAAAACAATAGATGATAATCACACTCTGAGTATGACCTCAGATAGGGTAACGAAAACCTATCGCACAACTATACCATACGAGATAATTATCCCGACTCAGGGGAACAGCCCAAAGCTCACTGAAATTGTCTATTTCACTGATGGGACCAAAAGAGCAGACAGAGCAGGATGCGGTATATACGGAGGCACCAGACCGGGATGCAGGATAGCTGTCAGCCTGAGTCGGTATGCAACCGTATTCCAGGCAGAAACACTACCATAATGATGTGTGCACAAATGCTACTGGAGAGGAATTACAGAGGCAAGAGAATCTTCATAGCTACTGATAATCAAGCAGTAGTAAAAGCGCTGGGGACATAGGCATCCTGGTCAAATCTAGTACTTGACTGCATCCGCAACCTCAGCCAGCTGGCGGGAAGTAAGATTGCCAAGATGATCTGGGTACCTGCGCACGCGAATATAAAGGGCAACTAGGCAGCAGACCAGCTCGCAAAGGAAGGGCGAGCAAGGCCCCTAAACGGGGCAGAACAATAATGCGGGGTTGCATATAAAACCACAAGACATGGAATCGAGACGATGCTGCAACGCTGGCATCTGGAATACTGGAACAAATATCCTGGACAAAGGCAGGCAAAAGCCCTCCTCAAGAGACCATCCAGGCAACACGCAAAAGATCTGCTCAAGCTTAGCAGGAAAGAACTTAAACTATTGACAGAACTGATAAGAAGTCATTGTTAAATAAAGAAACGCCTCTATACATTGGGGATTCAATCAGACCCAATGTGCAGAGGATGCGGAGAAGAGGAGGAAACTCCACTACATATAATGTACCACTGTGAGGCTTTTATAGAACCACGGCACAGGTTATTAGAGAACGAAAAGGTAAACTTAGAAACTCTAAAGGCTGCTGATCTACAGGATAATACTGGACTTTGTCAAAGAGACAGGCATCCTAGAGAGGCCGCGGTGCATGGACTCAAAACTGTACCACCCCTGTATAATAATCAAATAATAATTAGCAGGTCCGTACATTGACCATCCTCTGAAAAATGGGATATATTCAGTGCTGAAAAATTGCGAGTCAAACAGCTAATAACGCATACTGAAGACTTGTACTCATTTCAGTAGGAATAAAGAATTTGCAATTAGTATAGAAGCTGCACTGCTATAGAAAATATGAATAGATTATATGCATATTGGGGAAAAATCATTCAATCAGTAAATGTTAAATCAAGTTTGAGCAAAAAACCATTTAAAAAGTGTTCCAACAAAAGAATGGTTACTACGATTTATATAACATCACATTTATTTATTCCCAAGAAAGCTCATAGTGTGCAGTTTGCTTAAAACAAAGCCTGTGATCTTGAAGAATACTGTCCCTTGTTTAAGAAAGCTGTATAAGAATGAGGACTTGTCAACAAACCATCTGCTACATGAAAACCTCGATGAAAGTTCTTTGAGTACAGGTTCATCAAAAACAAAACTTGTAAGAAAGCTATAACAAATACAAATTCTTCCGGCTTTATTGACATGCAGTGTTTCTGAATAAAAAGCTCACCTAACACCGTATATATAAAACAGAAAAGCAAAGGTTTTTGGAAACCATTTATAAAGTAGTTTTTTGCAATTATTTGGAGGTGTGAAAATCGTAATGTAATAACATCATATTATGTCTTTTTTCAACAAGACGGTGCCACTTGTCATAGTGCATGGCAAAGTATGGAGATCTTAAGAGACATTTCCAAAGAGTCATTTCTTGAAACCATGAAATGCATTTGGTTGTGAGATCTCCTGACATTACTGTCCCTGACTTCTTCCTTTGGGGTTATTTAAAGAGTAAAGTGTTCAGGAGCAAGCCTAGAGATTTAGAGGATATTAAAAGAAACATCCAGGAAGAAATTGAAGCTATTCTCCAGAATATGCTTGAACGAGCTATGACAAATTTCGTCTGTTGTTTCGAAGAATGTGTGGATATGGGAGACAAGAATTTAACACGTCCCCACACAATATTTAAGAAATAAAACCCCCATGTTTATTCTTAAAAAGGTATTATATGTTTTTTGTATGTCAAGTAATAAATGTGTTATCACTTATTAACAATCAGCAAATCATTTTAGCTCTCAATGTATAGTTAAAAAATGTTTCAACACATGTCACAAATACAACCACTAGATGTATATTAAACTTCAACTGCACAATAAAATAAGTAAAGATGTAATTTCTACCATCAGTGTCTGACTAGTGTATCTAAGGGGGTGTGTTAATGTGCAAAAGATTATAAATGGCATCTTGACTTTGAGTGTTGTTTTCAACAGATGAGGTTATTGAGACTAAAATACTCCACGCTTCATACCCAAAAGTGATAGTCGCAAAACTAGCAGTTTTCCTGGTATGTAGGAAGCACGTTAGTTACTGATCATCCTGGACTTAGTAGTACATATTCGAATAATGACGACATGGCCACTATTTTTGCATTTTGCCAAGACTCTGAGAAATACAAATAATAGTTGGTGTAGTCTTTGTAGGTTTGTCTAGTTTTTTCTATGCTTATTCTATAAAAATATAAAAAAATTGCTTGCAGATTCTGTTTTAAAATGTGTTTACCACATAAGAGGGTACTTACTTAAGCTAAATCCATCTCTTAAATGAATCACCACCATTGGCAACAGGACTAAGACAAGTAAATTAACAACATGTATAATCATCCCAGCTTGATGTGGGATTATTTCCTGCAAGTAAAATAACAATATAAACATAAAGTAAATAAGATCTACTACAAAAAAATAACTTACTACAGCTAAACCTTTCTCTATCAACAGGCAAAACATAATTGGCACAACAGAATCTGAAAAAAATTATAAAATTAAAGTAAAACTTCTAAAATTAATTCTCTATTGAAATATAGATAATTGTTAATAAAATAACAATAAACTGGCAGTAACAATAATTTTTAACAGAGAAATTAGTAGAAAATAACAAAAACACTTCACTGGAGATGGTTTATGAAGCTTACACACAGTGTTTTGGTTTTACGACTATTCTCGATGAGCATTAGAGTTTACTAGTGCTTACCAGTAAAGTCTGAGCTTAATAACCACTTTTATAGGTATATTAGCAACCAGCTGACAGTTGTTTAAGCCAAAAACTGCAAGGGAAAGTATAGAAAACTAGTGCCAACACAAATCGATAAAGATATATGCAGATAGCCAAGCTGCAATAAAGGCTCTTGATTCCTACCAGTGTAATTCAAAAACGGTATGGAGTTGTAAATCTGCCCTTACAAACTGGGCAGCTGTAATGAGGTGTCGCTGGTCTGGATACCGGGTCACTCGGACCATGATGGCCATGTTGCGGCCGACGCGCTTGCCAGGAGTGGTGCTCAGAGAGACTTTGTCGGACCAGAACCGGTGCTGGGGATAACATTTTGCACAGCAAAACGCACCTAATAGACCTGGACAGACAGAAAGAATGACAATCCAATATTGGCAAAATCTTCCAGGATTAGCTCACTCTAAGGTCTTTATAAATGGCCTGTCTGAGTCAAGGGCTAAAAAACTTCTAGAGTTAAGCAGACAACAACTGAGTACTTTAATCGGCCTGTATACAGGACACTGCACATGCACCGTATTGGGATCGGTCAGGGGACTGAGTGCCGGCTGTGTATAGAGAGCGACGAGACAGCAGAGCACGTGCTGTGTTCCTGTCCGGCAGCGGACAGGACTAGATACCTGCTCTTTGGATAAAGCTTGCTCCGGAGGATCTGGATCAACTTTCGCCCACGAAGATTATCGACCTCTGCAGGAGGCTGGCTTTGTTGGGCGAAATATAACTATTAGGCGTGAGCCACACTAGACCTTATGGTCGCGGTGGAGGGACCGGTATGGCCCACTCACAAACAAACCTAACCTAAGCCAAAAACTATTATAACACTCACCGGCTTGATTTTAGACATATTTATCATGGCATAGACAGAAATTAAAAAAATGTGTTGTTCATGATGACGGTGATAGACAGACGCCATCCGAATATCACCCTGAATTAGGAACAGGCAGATCTGATCCATGGAAGGACAATGACTGATAGTGGAATCCCCATTCGCCATCATGGTTCAAAAACGTCAGATTTATTTATTTATCACGTGGATAGTGTGTCCAAATGAACATACCTGAACATAGCTCTGGGGACTGGAATAACTGTGGGATGACCAGGAGATCCAGGACCTAGCAAATTTTATGGGTCACTCCAAAAATGTTCACCAAGAGCATTACAGATTGCCAATAGCAGCCAGGGAAATCATTGTGTAAAACGACCGCCCACGACGAACGTGGTTTAATGCCTTCTTGAAACGCAATCCCAATATAAGCATCAGAGTTGCTCAAAATTTGACTAGCAGCAAAGCAGCAGTGAGAAAGGAAAATATTTTGAACTGGTTTCAAGAGGTCCAGGAATACTTGATAGAAAACCAGTATTTCGAAATTCTTCAAGACCCCAACTAGAGTGTTTAATTTGCATGAAAATGCCTTCTTTCTGAACCCCAAAGCAAACAAAATACTCGCTCTAAAGGGTGAGAAAAGCATTTACCAACAAATTAATTCCGATGAGAAGGAATGTCTCACGGTTTTGATAACCAGCAATGCAAATGGCGATCTAGCACCTCCGTTAGTAGTTTTCAAATACGAAAGGATTCCTTAGGAAAGGCCTCAGAAAGACCATTGAACCTGTTGAACGTGGGCAGAGTAGAACTCTGTTATGACAATAGTTCCTCTTTAGGGACTCCGGAGGAAATTCAAGAAGCAAAATCATCCCAACACATCATTTTCTCACCAACTGTAGACCCTGGAGTAGCATGACCATCAACCAGTGACTACGTAAGTGCAGTAGATATTACAGTAGCCGGAACATCCTGCCTAAAACCATTCCTAGATTTACCCACCTTGCATGTAGCTGTATACAAGGAAAAACGAAAAAGGAAGAGGCTACCATCATTGCACATAACCAGCTCACCAGTCAAAAAAGCCTTAGAGGACAAAGAAACAGACAAAGTAAACAAAGAAAAGAAAAGAACAGAAAGTCGAAAGCGCAGAGAAGATAATTTGAGGAAAAAATCTGAAACAGAAAGAGAAGGAAATTGAACGATTTTTTTAAATAAAAATTCACTAATAACTTCTTTTAATTAGTATTAGTACTAGTTTGAGATATGAGAAAGGAGACTTGATAAAATAGGATATACATTTGTTACTGTGATAGACCTCGAAGAAGCATTCGTTAACAACAACAATAACAATAACAATGCTTTATTTCACAGATACTCCTACATGAATGTACACATAGGTAGTTCGTGACATCGTCATTACAAACATTAGAAAACATAAAAAGTCAACACAACAATACAAAATATAAACACAAATATAAAATTATAAAGTACATAAATAAAATACAATACAAAATATAAAGTATACAAGTTTAAAATATATAAATATAAAGTATATGACTCGACAATGTTCACACACTAAAAGAAAAAAACTCATGGATAGTGTAACAACTGATCTGACAAATATAGGATTTAAGATTCTTTTTAAATATCTGAAAACTGACAGACCTCTTTATTGTCTCAGGAAGGTTATTATAGAATCTACACCCATTGTAGAAGACATTCTTCTGATAGAAGGCAGTGGAGTGCGCATCAGGAACCAAGCAGCCCCTAAATCTAGTATCATAGCTGTGGCCGACCTCGTTTTTAGAAAAGGCTTCATAATTTTTATACACGAAGCAACAAATCTCAAAAATATACGTATCATAAACTGTTAAGACACCAAGTTGTCGAAAGAGAAGCTTGCAGGAATGACGAAAACCAACTCCAGCAATAATTCTTATGATGTACTTCTGAATCAGGAATATTCGCTCCGCGCCAGAACAGCCACCCCAGAAAACAATACCATAACGAATCACTGAATGAAAACATGCATGGTAAACATTCATGACAACCCTTCTACTACATACAGCCACCACTGACTTCATAGCATAGCAACACCTCCTCAACTTACTGGAAAGATATTCAATATGAGAATGCCAGTGCAAATTACAATCGAGAACCAATCCGAGCATCTTAGCACTGCTTGATAAATTGTAAAGCCTCCTATCAACACACATGAATTTCGGAGAACTGAAGAGGAGTTTGACTGTTTTTTCCTGGTTTATGTTCAACTTGTTCTTGGTGGCCCACAAGTCTACTAATTCATACACCGAATTACCTTTAATTAGCAACTGGTCTAAACCAGCTGATCTGACCAAAACGTTAGTGTCATCTGCATAGCATACAACTGTTAATTCTGGAATATTGTGAAGAAAGATGGGAAGATCATTAGCATAAACTAAGTAAAGTAAGGGCCCCAAAATAGAACCCTGTGGCACTCCTGTAGTTACAGGCATAGCCTCACTCAAAGTACCATCAGATAACTTTATCCTCTGGGATCTACCCTCTAAGTAAGATGTCATCAATTCCAAAGGTATTCCTCTAACACCACATCTAGACAATTTATGTAAAAGAATACCATGGTCCACACAATCAAATGCACAAGAGAAGTCGACAAACAAACCCAAGCAACATTCACTCCTATCTATCACATTTACAACCCGACAAATAAAATCAAATAAAGCAGTGTTAGTACTTTTGTTGCTTATAAATCCATGCTGAGAAGACTCAATCACACCATTCCCAATCAAGAAGTCTCTCAACTGACCATTAATCGCATGCTCGAAGACCTTGGAGAAACAGCTTGGCACACTAATTTGGCGATAATTTGAAAAGATTTCTGGATCACCACTTTTAAAAAGTAGACGTCCCACGGCCTCCTTAAGCTTTGCTGGAAAAATACCATACTCAAAACTCAAGTTAACAATAAATGAAAGTGGCTTGCAAACGAGATCACCTACACCCTTCAACAAATTATTAGATATTCCGTCAAATCCCGTGGAGTTAGAAGCCTTCAAATCTTTAATAATGTCCAGGACACAATCCTCACTTACAGGAGCCAGAAAAAAAGAGTTACAAAGGGGAGGAATGAGATCAAAAAATTCCCAGTCAACTGGACTGTCACTACAATGCACTGTGGTAAATCTGTTATTAAGTTTATTAGCAAGTTCCAGATGAGACTCACAGTTCATGTTTATATTCAAATCATTCTGACATACTTTCTTATTTCTAAGCTGGTTAACAATAGACCACATAGCCTTTGCTTTATTTCCTGAGCATTCAATTTGGGTATCATAAAACTTTTTCGTTTATGGGTATATATATATATATATATATATATATATATATATATATATATATATATATATATATATATATATATATATATATATATATCTGTGTGTGTATGTATCCGAGCGATAACTCAAAAAATACTTACACGATTTGAACGAAACTTGGCACATATCTTCATTACACTAAGACTGCCGACGAGTTCGTATATCAATAATTTGGTACACAATATTTAGAGTTTTTTCCAAATTAAAAATAAAATCTGAGACATGCGTTGAAACACTTAGTGGTTAAAATCCATTATGTGACCTGACCTCACCTGACAGACAGAGTAGTTAACTTCTACGCATAGATTGATTCATTCAACAGGTATAAAACATACATCAACGCTAACCAAACTAAATAAATAACAAACATAAAACATTCAACCCGAACCAACAATCGTGAAATCTCAGCCACAAATATGTAAAATGACATACAACCTAAAATTAAAAATTTGCCAAGTGATTATTATTTAACTGGGGGATTCAATCAATTTTCAAAATACACTATATTTGTAGCTTGATGGACGGCCCCAAATACAGTTTTAGCACAACATAGATATATTATGCTGTGGTTTTGGACTGAAAGTGTAGCATAATATAGTAGAAATCAACTCTATAAAAATGATTCTAAAATAGTTTCTTTTATCTTTAAACGTAAACATAAGACGTCATATAAGACTGAAACAGTCTGGAATGTGTTTCAATAGCAATTCTACTAATTCTGTAATTAATTGTTATATATACTTTTAATATAATACAGTGGGTATGACGCCGATCTGAAGTATCATGTAAACAAAACGTTAGTTATCTTATGCTTAGATAGCACAGTGGCACTGTGCTTGTCTTCTACGAAGGTTACGTGCTCGATTCCAGCTCGATGAATGTATGCTTTTCTTATTTTATTTTGACATTTGAAGAAACAATAGTGCACAGATTTCATACGTTTTGAACAAGATCTCATTTTTGTTTCAAACGCCTGAATAACTTTGTTACCTTTGAGTGAAATTATAATTTTCTGCAGACATTTTAGCGAATTTTTATCTTAAAAAATTCAGCAATAGAGAGGTATCGATGGTGAGCCTTTGTAAAAAAAATTTCAAATGAGAGAAAATTTGGGCCCTCAGGAACAGATATATATGTATCTATGTATATATCTATGTATCTATCTATATATATATATATATATATATATATATATATATATATATATATATATATATATATATATATATATATATATATATATATATATATATATATATATATATATATATATATATATATCCAACCGATAACTCAAAAAGTTATTTCATTGATTGTTGTTGCCCTTACTTGGTGAAACTTGTCCATACTGCATACAGACTTGGAGAATACTTCTCTGGCTTCACAGTGAAGCCAGAGAAGTATTCTCCAAGTCTGTATGCAAAAAGTTATTAACCGATTTTGATAAAACTGGGCAAGAATCTTTCTTTTATTAATAGCTTGGATGAGTTCGTTAGCTAGCCCTATCGGACTAATTTTTCTAAAACAAAATGTAATTTTTCCGGAAAAAAATGTGTATCTCAAAAAATAACAAAGCTATTTTGATGAAATTTTGTTGATATATTGCACCCTTAGTACATTTTAAAATTAAACTTTCTAGGTTTACATAAAATGGAGTTACAAATTTGAAGCATCTAATGAAAATTCGCTACCATAACGCACTTGCTGTGCCCCGAAATTTTTAAAAATTAATTTTATAGGGTGTTTTGTATGGGCATGTAAGTTACCAGTAATGTTACAGCGCATAGTACCCATTTTTAAACTACCGATAATGTTGCATCACTGTGTGCACGTGCATGTGTGTGTGTATCGCTTGTATAACCGGTTTTAATGAAATTTGGTATGTAGCTTCCGTTTATAAATGGCTTGGAGAAGTTCGTTAGCCAGAAAAACCCGGTCAGATTTTCTGAGAAAATATTGTGTTTTATTTCTAAAATTTTTGTATCTCTGAAAATAACGAAGCTATGGCAACCAAATTGAGTATAAAGATTTCTATTGTGAAACGGATACTATATGCCAAAATTGAAGTCTCTAAGTAAACATAAAAAAATCTGGGCGCAGCAAGTGCGTTATGGAAGTGAATTTTCATTAAAATGTTTTTAATTACAAATATATCGCTCTAATGCGAGCAGGCATCAATTTGGTTACCGGTATAACCTATATAATAGAAACAATGTACCATATTTTATCAATATAATTATGTGAAAATGTACAAAAATTTTCCAAAAATAAACTTTAAATTTTTCTGAGAAAACTGGTCTCCTAGCGAATGAACCTTAGGGTAATAGCACATTGAGTTATTGAAATTTGAAACATTTAATGAAAATTCGCAACCAAACCGCCTTGCTGCGTTCATACAAACATTTTCCGAAAATAAAGTTAAATAAACCCTTAACTTTCAGATTCAACCGTCATTGCCCTTCATTTTACTAAAATGTTTACAGAAAATTCATTTCAAATAGACCCTTTCTCTGATGCTTTCGCTGTCGGTTTAGTTAAGTTGATGCTTTCGCTGTGGGTTTAGTGAAGTTTATGGTTTAACAGTCTATAATTTTTAGGTAATTTTCGTAGAACAAATTCGTTACTGCATTTTAGCATTTTTTATCGAAATATGATGCATGTTTGTAAGAAAAAATCTGGACGCAGTAAGTGCGTTTTGGTAGCAAATTTTCATTAAATCCTCCAAATTTCAATAACTCAATTTGCTATTAACGTAAGTTTTGTTGGTTAGGAAACCAACATTTAACTATCGTAAGTACAATTTGGAAAACCCAATTCATCACAATACAGTTTTTAGAACTGGCGATCGTTTCGCTAACAAAGTTAGCGTCATCGGGGGGATGAATAAACTAAAAATTTTAGTTCCATTTATCCATCCCTCTGATGACACTAACTTAGCGATCGTCAGGTCTAAAAAAGGTATTGTGATGAATTGGTTTCTCCAAATTGTATTTGTCAGTGCTCATCACAGGTTCAAATCTTTACTCATTGAATGGGCAAAAACAACATTGTACATACTTTTCCCAATGTCGACTTTTCTTTCGATGTTTTTCAACTCTAATGGTTATAGATTGTTCAGCTGACAGCTCATTTTCATTGGCGAGGGCACCAGATGTCCAAGCTGAACAATGGTCGGACAAGATCGGCTGTTCTTTGTATTGAAGCAGATATTCTACATACATTATTATGCTATTGTGCGAATAATATATTGCCGCAGCCAAACATTCTTTTGTTAAAAAAAAAAGACCATTAAGTACTTTTCAGTTGAAAAGAGCCGAACAAATTGTTAATGATCTTTCGGGAGGACATGGTTCTCATCGGGTGACTCCTGAACTGAATCCTAATCATCTCAATGATTATTATTGTTCCATTGCTTCTGGGCTGATACAGTGGAGGGTCCCTTGGACGGATCCACTGGGCTTCATGGATGATGTTTTTATACCTGACACCTTTTTTACACCGGTCGATTCTGCTGAGATTAATGGAGTGCTCCATGACTTTAAGAACAAGGATTATATCGGGTGGGATGGTATCTCTGTCAAACTGCTTCTTCACCTTCCTAACTGGATTCTTGAAATCTTGGCAGATGCAATTAATAGTTCGATTGTAACAGGATATTTTCCTTCGACTCTGAAAATGGCTAGAGTAATTCTTGCATATAAAGGAGGAGAAACAGATTCTCCAAATAGTTTTCGGGCTCTGTCTCTACTTCCTACCATCTCTAAAATAGTTGAGAAATTAATTAAAAATAGAATGCAGGTATTTCTTTGTAAAAACAAGATCCTAACATCTTCCCAGTTCGGATTTCAACCTAAAAAAGGTACAAATGATGCAATATTTTCTTTTCTTGAAAATCTGTACCTTTCACTGAATAACAGTCAGGTAGCTGCGGCAGTGTTCTGTGATCTCACTAAAGCATTTGATTGTGTTGACCATGAGATACTGTTACACAAACTTCCTACTTATGGCTTTAGAGGGACTTTGCTTGAATGGTTGAGGTCCTATTTAGCTAATCGTCAGCAGAGTGTTCAACTTGGTTATATTAGCTCTGGGTACCAACATATTCACCATGGTGTTCCGCAGGGGTCTGTTCTTGGCCCACTGCTGTTTTTACTCTATATTAATTACCTGTCTATGTTCAAATTAAGGGTCATATGACTATCTATGCTGATGATATAACCATTTTGTGAAGTAGTGATGGTGTTGGAGCACTGGAGCGCACTGTGGCAGAGGATATGAAGATGATAGAAAACTGGTGCATTTCAAATCGGTTAACTTTGAATGTCTCTAAGACTAATATCATGCATTTTAAATGTAGTCTGCCTGCTGTGACTCTAACAGCTGAGGAACTTGGGAGGGAGAGCTGTGTTAGGTTTTTGGGACTATACATTGATCAATCGTTAAAATTTGAAACACATATAAATCATCTATGTAAGAAGCTTTCATCAGGTTGTCACGCACTAAGAGTTGTTTCAAAAAGCTTGGACAAGAGTACATCTAGAAGTGTTTACTTCTCACTTGTGGAGTCCCATCTAAGGCATGGCATTTGTTACTGGGGCTCTTGTGCTGGTTATCTTTTCAATTATGTATTTATTCTGCAGAAAAGAGCTATCAGATATTTATGTGGGGTTAGTGTCCGTGACTCTTGTAGACCTTTATTTGTTTCTGAGCGGATATTGACCCTACCGTCTCTGTTTATTTTGGAGACTGCATGCCTTATGCATGGAAAATATAAAGATGAAATCAGGTCAGTGTCTTCTCGTGATACAAGACAAAAGAACTGCATTCCTCTTCCTATACCGTCCACAGTCTACATCATTGTTAAAGAGGTCATTAATATATAATAGTAAGAAGATATTTAACCAGATACCACTAAACTTGAGGAGGATTGGTGATATTGATATTTTTAGGAAAGAGCTTAGGGAATTTTTAATTGCAAAATGTTATTATTCAATAGATGAATTTTGTAATGATGCACTACTGTGACAGATTCGATTGGTGTTGTTTGGGAGTTTTCATTTGGACTGCTTTCGATATATTGTGTGTTTTTATTATATTGTTAGTTAGCTGTGTATTTATGTTTATGTTGTTTTTTATATTGTTATTTATATATAGTTATACTAGTTACTTATGCGCTTATATTACTATTTGTTGTGAAATTATATTTTTGTGTTTTTATATTTTGACAGCTTTTACTTTTATATGCTAACACTTTGCTTGTCAATAAGATTTTTCTCTTTGGACAATAAAGCACCTATCTATCTATCTATCTATCTATCTAAAGTTTTAAATCAAAATTTAATCCCTTTTCTAATTTTAATTATTCACTTTGCTGTGTTGTTTATTTCTCGAAGTAAATTATTTGCAAATAGTTATTATAGTTTATTTATTTAACATTTGTGGGGAAATCGAAATTTTTCAGTGCTTGTGGCACTTAAAAGTCATAATCCGGCTATGCGTAAATAGGCTGCTATGATGTAAACAAATTTTTAACTTGAAAGCAAAACCCAAACTTCCTCTCTTCAGCCTTTGCAATTTTGGAAACATGCAGATGCCAACGATAATATAGAAAGAGTAGACTTTAGTAGAGAACCTTGGATATCACTTCCTATATAAACTATCAAAGTTCGCAAAGGGTCAATGTCATTACTTTGCAAGGTAGCTCATAATTAGAGCTATAATTTAAGAATCATGAAATAATGAATATATAAAAATTATTTCTCACACATTCTGCAATTTTATAGACCTATCTTTATCCTCTATAATTACCTACAATAATTACTGCATTATTGGAACATAATGAGCCATTTAATGCATAGTTATACGAAGATGACTAATAATTTTTATCAAGGTTAAATAAACAAACTTTTATCTTGATAGGAAAGATCACAAATCGGCATTGCTGGTTAATTCACTTGTTTGTTGAAAATATTATATGATTAAATGCATTCATCAGAACATTTCAGAAAATGTATGAACAAATGTAATGGCATATGGTGCTAATAACCAAAACTAACAAAGCGAAATAATAGTGTATTTAGTATAAAAAAAATTAGATAAATTTAGTAAAGTAGGATCAACCTCATAACCAGAACATGTACAGTAGAAAATTTCAAACAATAATTGTTTGTTAAGCATTTATGTTTATGTATATTTTTTACGGTTTAAAAAACAGTACCTTTAAAAATGCAACCTATCACAGTATGGTTTTTAGTGAATATTCATAGAAAAAATTCACTAATGGGGAGATCCTGACTTTTGAATTTTGCAAAACCCTAAGAACCCATATCCAGGGTCAGTTCGAATTTTTATATGTTTATATATATATATATATATATATATATATATATATATATATATATATATATATATATATATATATATATATATATATATATATACAGTGTGGAACAGCCAAATGGAATAAATTCGATAACGGATAAATGAGGACGTGTTGGGAAAAACGCTTGGACACGTCGATTTGTATTTTTAACTGCGCATCTTTTTCAAGAAAAAAAAATTATATAGGGTGCGTCATGTGACAGTGGCCAATACCAACTTTCTTATTTTAAATACAAGCCCCTGTATATTATTAATTTTTTGGATTCTTCAGAAAATTCTAGACATAATTCATGTACAATGTCCTATACCTATCTTCAACTGTTTCGGAAATATTAAGTATTTTCAGATTTATTACAAAAATTAACATTAAAAATAGAAAATTATTTTATTTCACAAATTCTAATAAGAAATACTGATTATTTCTTAATAATTTAAAAAAACAAAAAAAAAATTAATGTCAATGTAGTAAATGTTCAAAATGCTCGCCACGAACATCTTGGCAACATGCTAATCTGGTATAGAAATGTCTTCTAACATTACTCAACATCTCAGGTGTGACTGATCTAATCGCAAGCGTGATTCGTCTTTTTAAGTCATCTAAGTTGAGGGGCTTAGTTTTGTATACAATACTTTTGACATATCCCCACAAAAAGTAGTCTAATAGCGACAGATCAGGAGATCGTGCTGGCCATTCTATCGATCCGCGCCTCCCTATCCACCGATTTGGAAAAATTTGGTTCAGGTACTGCCGGACATTGATTTGGTAATGGGGCGGTGCTCCATCTTGCTGAAACCATATTTTATTGGCAGGAACTTGTGGGTTTGCTGGATCTGGATATAAGTTTGTCAAAGTTGGCACGACATTATTTTGGAGCAGTTCTAAATATTTATCCCCATTCAAGTTGCCATCAATGAAAAAGGGACCTACGATATGATTTCCAACAATTCCTGCCCAAACATTAACTTTTTCAGGATATTGCGTATGTTCCTCTCTCATCCAATGAGGATTCTCATTAGACCAATAGCGGCAATTTTGACGATTAACATGACCGTGAAGTGTAAATGTGCTCTCATCAGAAAACAAAACATCTTCTAATTGGATCACATTGTTATCTAACATTGCCATCATTTGTTCACAAAAATACGTTCTCCTATCGAAATCGTCCTCCATGAGCTCCTGAGTTGGTATCATTTTATAGGGATGCATTTTACTTTCCTTTAATGTTCGAAAAATTGCTGTGTGGCTAACGTTGAATAGTTGGGCTGCTTGTCGACCAGAAGTATGTGGGTTTTCTTGAAACTCAAGCGTAATATCCAATTTCGTATCATCACTTACTGCATTGGCAGCTACTTTTTTTATCTGTCTCACATGACCAAGCTCGCGAAACTGCTTTTCTATTTTGCTAATTGTTCCTTGGGATACAGGCGGCAAATTTGGAAATTTTTCGTGAAATAAGCGAGACACTTCCATCTGTGTCCGTGTGTTATCTCCATAACCAATCATTTGTAGAATGGTTATTTTGTGCATTTCTGTTAAATGAACCATTTTTCTGATATTATTACGTACAGTTAACGAAATTCAAACGACAATAGCACTGACACTAATCACTACTGTCATGCAGGCAGACAACAAGTTGCTAAGGCTACGAGTTTTATACGAACAGAAAGAAAACTGTTTTTGTTTTTGTTTCATTTCATATCAGTAAAAAGAAACGCAGGAATGGTTTTTGTTTACTTTCTCATTATCAAGAGCTGAATGGGAAATAAGTATTGAATGCAATGTAGCGAATTTGTGAAATAAAATAATTTTCTATTTTTAATGTTAATTTTTGTAATAAATCTGAAAATACTTAATATTTCCGAAACAGTTGAAGATAGGTATAGAACATTGTACATGAATTATGTCTAGAATTTTCTGAAGAATCCAAAAAATTAATAATATACAGGGGCTTGTATTTAAAATAAGAAAGTTGGTATTGGCCACTGTCACATGACGCACCCTATATAATTTTTTTTTCTTGAAAAAGATGCGCAGTTAAAAATACAAATCGACGTGTCCAAGCGTTTTTCCCAACACGCCCTCATTTATCCGTTATCGAATTTATTCCATTTGGCTGTTCCACACTGTATATATATATATATATATATATATATATATATATATATATATATATATACATACACAGGGTGTGCCAATAGTGTGTAATTCCTCTATATATCCCTTACCCTAAGAGCTAGCCAAAAAAACTTTCAACAAAATTTCCTTGTGATTATCTAAGCTATATCAAGAAAATGTATTCAGTTTTCTGTAACTTCCAGTTGAACCGGAAGGAGCTATCAACTTCGTTATTTTAAATGGAATGCTATACTTTTTATTGCATTTTGGATAGAGATTAAAAAATAAGTGTGACTTTATGTAGCATTCCCTATATCTATCTTTGATATTTGTGAAAATATTACAACTTTCTTTTTTTTTAGCTCCGATTTATATGTTACTTCAAACGTATGCTGTGGGCTGAGCTTCGAGTTTCCCTGCCTTAAATTTGAGATATCAAAAGACGACATTCAATTCTTTGAAATAGTTAAAGAATAATTTATTATCATTGTACAGGGTGTATTTCTTTTGGGTTACAACATACCTAATTTTAAAGTGGCATAACTTGTTATTTTCAAATGGAACATCCTATATTTTATGGATTGGTCATGTCACGTCATTCTGCATCGATCTAGTATGGGTTTCCCTATATCTATAGTTGATATTTTTCGAGTTATAGTGGTTTGTTTTACTTTCGCTTGTAAAAACTGTATTCTGTCAGATATAGGAGGCACAGAGAACGTAACAACTGATATTTATTGTGAGATGACAGATAAACGTCACTAAAATTTCAAATATTTCTAATGTATCTCCTTTTTTTAGATTATTTTTATGCTAATAACTGTGGTTTATTATTATTATTATTATTATAGTTATGTAATATACAACAACAAAGTTATAGGCATTTAAAGAAAAATAAATTGGGGTTTTCCTCAAAACGTCAAAGTGACTATTTAAAACGTCAAAATTCGCAACATTTAGGCAAAGAACTTGAATCTAATACGGGCTATGAAAAGAAAATGTCTCAAGAAGAATGTTTTATAAACCCTGAAGTCTTAGTTTCAACTGTCATTGTCCTTTATGTTACTAAAATATTTCCAGAAAATTCATTTCAAATAGACCCTTTCTCTGATGCTTGGCAGTAGTCTTAGCTATAGAGTTTATCGTTTAATGGTATATAATTTTTGTCGAATTTTCCTAAAAAATCAATAAAGCTCAATATATCGGTTATTATACAAGATATGAAAAAATATTGTATACATTAGTTATAGGGTGTCTTGAGCTACATCTTAAAAAATTATTTCTACAATCACAGGCTGGCCCATAAGTCGTTGGTGATCAAAAATATTTTTTTAGTCGAAAACGCCTTGTTTTTGCATTTTCCATCGAAATATAATGCATGTTTGTAAGTTAAGGAATTCTGGACGCAGCAAGTGCGTTATGGTAGCGAATTTTGATTAAATGCTTCATATTTGAAAAGCTCAATTTGCTATTAACCTATAAGGTTGACCAAGAAACGAGTTTTTCGGGAACACATTAAAGTTACCATCAGGTTCATCAGAACCCATTATAACTAAAACCCTAATTTACTTAATGGTGAGAAACTAAAATCACCGGTATGTCCTGTTCAAATGCCTTAGGTTTATACACAATAATATTGACCTTCATTCCGCTGCACATTCAGCAATGCACTAAGACCTCAAGTAGGAGACACTATATGGAACATTAGTGGTGATGTCCATAAAAGACTGAGGTTGGACACTGTGGTTGGAAACTGATGTCCATACCACAAAAAAAAAGTTTTTATTTTTTGTTCTTTAAGATAACTGTTTTCCTAAACTATTTGTATCTGGTTCATTTCTTGACAAGCGATAAAATACTTCTGGTTGATAATAATAAAAGTCGGGACGCAGCAGGTACGTTATGGTAGTGAACTTTCATAGAAATGATCTGGCACCAAATATTTTTTTATAACTTTTTTTCTTGTAACATAGAAATCTAAATTTTGGTGTATAGTTTACTTTCTATATCGTTAACGTACTTACCAAATTTGGTTACCATAGCTTTTTTATTTTTTGAGATAAACATTTTTTTCGAAAGAAAACTCAAAATTTTCCAGAAAAACCTGGTGCGATTTTCCTAGCTAACAAAGGTATCGAAGCCACTTACAAAAAGAAGGTACATGCCAAATTTGATTAAAATCGGCCCATTATTTTTTGAGTTATCGGTATGATACATATATATCTATATCATATATATATATATATATATATATATATATATATATATATATATATATATATATATATATATATATATATGATATATCATATATATATATATATATATATATATATATATATATATATATATATATATATATATATATATATATATATATATAAATTGAAACCGACCCCGGATATGGGTTCTAGGGGGTCCTAGTGTGCGCTAACTTGCAAAAAATTTTTCAAAATTCAAAAGTCGGGATCTCCCCATTAGTAAATTTTCTCTATGAAAATTCACTAATACATCTTTCAACCTCACTCCCCCATCATACGCCACTTACATAGGTACATATATACATTTACATAGACACTTACATGTTATTAAAACTAGAGATGGGTGGGCAGAACTCCCTTCATCTCTTCCTGTTATAACATAGAACCATTGAATAGGATCTACTCTAATTCCATATCTGCAATAAAATGGATAAATCAATAAAATGAAGATGCAGTAAAAGGGTAAAACCGATTACAAAAAAGGCAGCGGGAAAGTCTCTACATCCGTAATTATTGTAAAAAAACTGTGTGATTGTCAACAATGTTCTCATTATTCAAGGACTATTAAAACAACTTATATTTTTTCGCTGAATGCTTTTATTTGAAATAATATATACAAACTTAAAATAAATGTATGATCAGGAAAATATTTTTTTAACTTTAAGTGCAAATGCGTTGTTTTTAAAGGTTTGTTTTATATTATTTTATAAGCACTAAAGTTCCAAGCAGTGACGATAAGTTTATTTATTATTATTATTATTAATAATAATAATATTAATTATACATTACAAATATCAAAAATAAATTATAAAGTTGTGCCTGTGTTGAGATGTCATTAGACAAATGAAATTTATGGACCACCTATATAAATTGTCCAATATATAAACTTACTTGATAAAATTTTCTAAAAGCAGTCTTAAACCTCCAAGTGTCAAGAGGAGGAATGCCCAATTAATAAATCCTGTGAAATTGTCAAAACCAGATGACCAGGAAAACAAAGAGTCCCTTGGCTTGTGACATCTGTAAAAAAAAAAAAAGAAATCAAGTGTAGCAGATAAAAAATTGCAATACATGGCTAAAAGTAATTTTTTATTAACATGTCATCTGTCAAGTACAAAATATAGAGACCTAGACAATACAAGAGCTCAATTTCAAAAAAATTGGGTTTCTTTTATCGGTGTAGCAAATATTTATCATCATGTACTAGACAAACTGTCTACAATACTATTATTCTGCTTTATTTTAACTACGCCAGCACAATACTGTACTTAGCCAATAATTCAGATATTGAGCGATTACAACGTCTTCAAAATCGAGCAATGAGAATTATACTGAAATGTAACAGATATACTAGAATTAATGCTAGTATACCATGTTAATAACATTGAATTGGTTCAATATTAAAGATTACCTCGAAATCAATAGTCTCAAATTCATACACAAGTTTCACTTAAATTTGCTTCCTCAATACTACCTAAAATCACAATACCAGAAATATAAATAATTTTATTTTAGACCACAAAAACAAGAAAAGTACCCACAATCTGTATTTTTTAAAACAGTAGGTATATATAATAAAGTACCCGATAGTATAAAAATAAGTAAAAACATATTAGAATTCACTAGGAAAGTTAAACAATATTACAGAGAAAATAATGGACTCTAGAAAGTAAGAGCTAAGCTTAAAAGGATAGTGTGACTGATATTGTATAATTGTATATAATTGTATATAATATATTCAAATTGTAAACTAAGCAAAACTGTTAAACACATGTTATTTTATTATTGCTGTTATTGTTAAAACCAAAGTAAAAGCGAGTACCTGACTAAAACGTAGATAGTTTTTTAATTTACACTATATTAGATTTGTGCAATCAATTATGTAAGGTAGCATTTAAGGGGTTAAAGTGTATCAGTATGTATTTTAAGACTGGGCTTTATTAGTAATAAATTGGCTGTTTTTTATCTATCTTTATTGGATTTTTATGTATAGCATTTTTGTTAAATAAACGTTATTATTATTATAGCTCTATACCTATATAGAGATTCTAAGTACATATTAAACATTTGTTTAAAACAACAAGTTTGTAGTTATGAAACAGACATAGATACAGAAACAAGTAACTGAAACAAGACAAATCTTAAGGACTGAAAACTAATTATGTAAATATTTTGTAACTAACATGTCATCTGTGAAGTACAACAAAGGATCTAGCAATAAAATATTTTAATGTCACAGAATTTAAGAAAGCTCTGTAGACACCCTTAGTAAATATGAAGCATTAATTTATTAAGACAAAATTAGAAGAAAACTACCCAGTAGTCAAATAAACCGGTCATATAAAACTTTAAGAATGAAAAATAATTACTAAGCATATGACAGTTGTAATTTGGAAGTTATTGAATTAACTTATTCTGAATGATTGTTTAAAGGAAGCATCGATTTATCATTAAATCAAGTAAAGTGTAAAGCAAAAAAAAGTTAGCATATGTGAGAAACCTTTATAATCATCTAAGTGCAGTTTCCTTGTAATTATAAATAAATATCGTAAACAGTTTTCATTCAAAAGTTCTTGTATAATTTAATATCAATTATGTGGGATGGGTTTGTTTCTGCATTCATTTAAATTTACGATTTTTTTTTACTTTAACGTCGGTCTATTCCCGCGACTATGGCCAATCACCGACGCCAGGGAGCAGGGTCACCTCACTAGCCTGGAAATGTTGCCAAACCCCTGCCTATCAGTGACAAGCGTAGGGACCTTTAACATGCTCAAACGTCACATGGAAACTGAACCGACGGCTTTACGCCCCCTCCGAAGTGCGGAATGTGCATACATTCAACTTGCTCAAATACAATGACACAACCTCGGTTGATGTTAAATTTACAGTATGTATTGAATCGAACTCAGTACCCTTCGGTTCAGAGGCACACGTTATTACCACTGAACAACTGAGGTTCTAAAACTCAACAATTAAAGCATATCAGGCCATTGATAAAAACTGTGCTGATGGCCTGAGATGTCATGGCTATAAAAAAACTAAACTAGACCACAGACTACTGTAAAACATATTTATTTTATTGATTGATATCTTTCCTTTAAAGGTTGTTTAGTTGCTCACTTCAAAAATAACTCATTTGTAAAGTTTATTTACCTGTGGTTGTATTTGTATTATTGTATTGCCATATGTGTGTTGTGTGTTATTGATATAAACCTCTATTGTAAACAGTTCTTTACTCCTTTTGAACTAATTTAACATTTTTATTTCACAATTGTTAAGAAATTAGCTCATCTTATACACAAGGTATTTATGAAGTGAATAATTTAAAAATAATATATATATATATATATATATATATATATATATATATATATATATATATATATATATATATATATATATATATATATTGGCATTTCTGTGGATCGAAATCTCAATTGGCACCAACATGTCACATCAATTGCAGAAGCAGCTGCTAAGAAATTGGGTTTCCTCTTCCGGGCTCGCAAATACTTTTCACCAGCTAATCTCTACACCTTATATACTTCACAAATAAGGCCAAACCTCGAATACTGCTCCCACATCTGGGATGCTCCTGCTGCTTTTACACTTGCTATCCTGGACTCCATTCAGAAGAGAGCTATACGTCTCATCGGTGACCCTACCCTCACCCAAACGCTGCCATCCCTTGCCCACCGACGTGGCGTTGGTGACCTCTCTCTCTTTTATAGATATCTGCACGAGCACTGCTCAGAAGAGCCCTCTTCCATAGCTCCTCCATGTGCTGCCCCCAACAGATCTACCAGGGGAACAGAGTGAATGCACCCTTTTACTGTCCAGGTCACCAGACATAGAACATCTTGTTATGGCCGCTCTTTTGTCCCGAGGATTTCCAAGTTGTGGAATTCCTTGCTGGCACATGTTTTTCCTTCTCCTCCTAACCTCCAAACCTTGAAGTCCAGACTTAACAAGTTGCCTCTTTCCTCCCTGTCGACACCCACGGACCGATAGTTTTTAGGCTGTAAGCCCTCATGGTGTGTTGTTGAAATATTATATATATATATATATATATATATATATATATATATATATATATATATATATATATATATATATATAACTATAACAGGATTTATAACACGGCATTTCTGTACTATACAAAGAGAAAGGTTAAGGGCAAAGCCGCAAGGAGACAACCGCATACACGTGTTTCAAGCTTATTAGCCATCATCAGTATGGTATAGCCAGGTGAAGATGGGAACACTCTGGATGAAGATGCAAAAATACACGGTGTCACAACAGGCAACCAGTGCACATTTGCAGCAACATTTGGAAGACCCCCAATCCGAGGGAAACAACCAAAATAGCCACGGAGGCAAAGAAATCACCTGCGTGAGCATCCGGAGCACAGGAAGTTATACTAACTATAACAGGATTTATAACACGGCATTTCTGTACTATACAAGGAGAAAGGTTAAGGGCAAAGCCGCAAGGAGACAACCGCATACACGTGTTTCAAGCTTATTAGCCATCATCAGTACGGTATAGCCAGGTGAAGATGGGAACACTCTGGATGAAGATGGAAAAATACACGGAGTCATAACAAGCAACCAGTGCACATTTGCAGCAACATTTGGAAGACCCCCAATCCGAGGGAAACAACCAAAATAGCCACGGGTCTTCCAAATGTTGCTGCAAATGTGCACTGGTTGCCTGTTGTGACTCTGTGTATTTTTGCCTCTTCATCCAAAGTGTTCCCATCTTCATCTGGCTATACTGTACTGATGATGGCTAATAAGCTTGAAACATGTGTATGTGGTTGTCTCCTTGCGGCTTTGCCCTTAACCTTTATCCTTATATATATATATATATATATATATATATATATATATATATATATATATATATATATATGTATATTGTTTAATTTTTTACAATGGTTTTTCTGAAAGCTCTTAACTGACCAAATTTTACAAAAAAGTTAATATATCTTAAAGGTTGACAATAAATATAGAGTGCCCACCTATGCAAAAATATAGGGTGTACTATTTGAAGTCTTGAAGTAATAATAAACATGTTGTCAACAGGCTGTATAATAAGAAGAGCAGATTAATAAAAATATTTTAAATGAGAAACCAATAGACCCAAAATTTCAAGTGCTGATAGCGACTGATACCATTCTGTATTCTGTATACTCTTGAATACAACAAATTGTCTGATGAACTTGACTTTTTCACAAGAAAATCAGTTTTCTTAAAACAACTGTCACTTTGTAAGTTTAGTTAATCGGTACTTAATATTTATTGCCTATATTTTGCCTATATTGCCTATTTTTATTTTATTTTTTTCATTTTGTCTAACTTGTAACCATTTTGTATGCTTTATTAACTGCTTTTATTGTATATATTTTTTCTTTTTGTACTTATCTAAAATGGGCTCCTGGCCCGTAAATAAATAAATAAATAAATAAATATGTCTATTAATTTTGTGAGTCTGTACAAAACTGCTTTTTACAAAGCGACAAGTTTCTGGGTAATTCTAACTTTCAACATAGGTAAATGCATGTATATTCACAGCAAATCGCTAATGCAAATGAAAAAAAATCTACAAAAAATACCCAATTATTTATTTGCTTTAAATAATTAAAACAAATAGAGGCTTACGTCAAAGTAACTTTATACAAGTAATTTACATGAAAAAGGATAGATAGTGCCTGCTCAAAAAAATAAGTTAGAGTAGGTACTTTGCTTAGACAACAAATTATACTTATAAAAATTTAGTACAATAATAATAGGATATTTTTCTACTTTTATTACAGACTTCAGCTATTAATTATTAAATATGTATGTTTTGTTTGTCAGAAACGTTTACAAAAGTTAATAAAAATCAAAGTTAACAGGTTATTGTTCGTTGTTCAAAATTAAACGTATTTTTTGTAGAAATAAATTATTGTTAGACAACTTAAAAACATTTCCTTCTTGGTGATAGGTATTCTAACCTTAAACACATTTGAATGCATGTATGATTTAGGTATATTTTATTTAATAATAATTATTAAATAACATTGAAGATTATATATTTCACCTTTATCAACTATTTCGATCAAGGTCGGCCACATATTAATAATTAATGAATTATAAAAACAAATGAACGTCGATTAATTATCACAATCATAACTATCAAAACTGTTTCAAAATTATTCTTTTATACTCACGGCTTATCAGGTTGTAGTTTTCTAGCTTTCTGTTCTACCGCCTGTATATCTTCTGCCCTTGTGGCACTTTGGGTTCTTCTATATCGGACACCATCAGGTTCATCAGAACCCATTATACCTAAAACCCTAATTTAGTTAGTGGTGAGAAACTAAAATCACCGCTAAAAATCGCAGAGTTTAACTCAAGTAAATGAAACGACACCTTTTAATATTAACACAGAAATATTTAATTTAAAAAACGGCACACCACATCAAACAGCTAGGTATCCGAACAACCGAAAAGAATTAAGAAGAAATCATTTAGGAAAGACATGCATGCGCATTTGATAGAGTACATGTCATGAGTGGGGTTATCTTTTATCTTTTATTATCATTTATCGCACACATCATGTTTTATAGTGGATATACATATAGTTATGGATATCATAATAAAATATAATAAGATAATCAAGTCCTTTTGAACAGGCTATTTAATTTCCTGGGTTAATTTCGAACAGTTTATAAAATATCCCTATAATTATTTTCTACAATAACATAGCAAGGTTTACTAAAAATAGATTTTGGTTGCTTCATCATAAAAATATAATTTTAACACTTCATGAATATTTTTATCGTCTATATCGTACCTAACATGAATTTAAAATAGTTCAAAGTTTAAATTATTAATAGGTAGTTGAACTTTCGACTTTACGCAAGATTTAGAAAATTATATGTTTTGGTTTTAAGAAACAATAAAATATACCTATATATATACATACGTCATTTACTGAAGCATTTTTATTGGTATAGGTATATTACTTATTTCATGCGTTTATTTATCATACAGGTATTAGGAATTTATACCATATCTGTACGAGAGTAGTTCAGAAAGTTTTCGTGCCGACAAAGGAAACATCTACGACACCTGACCTAAAAAGGAAACCCACTAATTACTGTTAGTTTTCACTAATAGAGAGGTATCAATAGTGAGCTTTGCAAAAAAAAATTCAAATGAGTGCGAATTAACCGATTTGGATGAAACTCGGTAGGTACCTTTCTTTTATTAATAGCTTGGATAAGTTCCTTAGTCAGGAAAATCGGACAAGGTTTTCCGGGAAATTTTTAAGTTTTCTCTCGAAAAAATTTTTATCTTTTTTATTTATTTCAACAACACACCACGAGGGCTTACAGCATAAATACTATTGTACCGTGGGTCTCGACAAGGAGTAAATAGGCTACTTGTTAATACTGGACTTGAAGGTTCGGAGGAGAAGGAAAAACATGTGCCGGCAAGGAATTCCACAACTTGGAAGTCCTCGGGACAAAAGAGCGGGCATAACAAGATGTTCTATGTCTGGTGGCCTGGACAGTAAAAGGGTGCATTCGCTCTGTTACCCTGGTAGATCTGTTGGGGACAGCAGGTGGATGAGGAACTATGGAAGAAAGCTCCTCTGAGCAGTGCCCGTGCAGATACCTATAAAAGAGAGAGGTCACCAACGGCACGTCGGTGTGCATGGGATGGCAGCCTTTGAGTGAGGGTAGGGTCACCGATGAGACGTATAGCTCTCTTCTGAATGGAGTCCAGGCTAGCGAGTGTAGAAGCGGCAGCAACACCCCAGATGTGGGAGCAGTATTCGAGGTTTGATCTTGTTTGTGAAGTATATAAGGTATAGAGATTAGCTGCTGAAAAGTATTTGCGAGCCCGGAAGAGGAAACCTAATTTCTTAGCAGCTGCTTCTGCAATTGATGTGACATGTTGGTGCCAATTGAGATTTCGATCCACAAAAATGCCAACAAGTAAAAAGGACTCATTACTTTGAATAACTTGGTTGTTTATTGTGTGTTTTGTTTCTTTAACGTCGGCCTATTTCCGCGACTATGGCCAATCACCGACGCCAGGGAGCAGTTTCACCTCACTATCCTGGAAATTTTACCGAACCCCTGCCTTTTTGTAAGAAGGGTATGGATATTTAACGTGCCCAACATCGCATGGACACGGAACCGGCGGCTTTACGCCCCCTCCGAAGGGCGGAACGTGCAGACATTCAACTTGCTCAAATACAATGCCAGAACCTCGGTTGATGTTAATGTTACAGTTTGTACTGAAAAAGTGAAAGGAGTACCCTGGGATCGAAGTCAGTACCCTTCGGTTCAGAGGCACACGTTCTTACCCCTGAACCACTGAGGTTCTGGTTGTTTATTGTGATGGGTCTAGGGCTGGTGTATCTCTTATGAGAAAGAAAGCAAGACTGAGATTTGGTGGGGTTGAATTGTACAAGATTTCTACTTACCCAGTCTAATATTTTTTGGAGATCCACGGAGATAGAACCCTCCATGAGTCTGCTATCCTCATCTAATTGGACTAAAGAGACAGGCTTGGAATATTGTATATTTGAGTGGAGGGTGCTGTCGTCCGCGTAACTGTGAACTGGGTTGGATGTGTTAGAGAGGAGGTCATTGATGTGGAGAAGAAACAAAGTAGGGGCTAAAGCTGAACCTTGAGGAACTCCTGCATTAGATACAGTTAAGAGGAATGGCCATCCACGACAACAGAAATGCTCCGGTTAGAGAGGAAATTTGCTGTCCACGTACAGAGTTTTGGTGGTAGGCCATAGGCCGGTAGTTTATTAAGCAGCGCTGCGTGCCAGACCTGGCCGAATGCTTTGGATATGTCTAGAGCGACAATCTGGGATTCATCGTGTAGTTCCATAGACTTGTTCCAAGAATGGGTGACAAAGGAAAGGGGGTCGGCAGTTGATCTGAGCTGACGGAATCCATACTGCCTGTTGTGGATTAGACTGTGTTTTTCAAGAAATTTTAGTAATTCGGTGTTTATATACTTTTCCATCACTTTAGAGACGACTGAAAGGAGAGAAATAGGCCTGTAGTTGCTAAGAAGCGCTTTGCATCATTTCTTGGGGACGGGTTGTACTCTAGCAGTTTTCCAGTTACTAGGGAATATACATCTATTGTAAGATGTCTGAAACAGACGAGTCAGGACAGAAGCAAGTTCTGGTGCGCATTTTTTGTGAACAATTGCTGGGATCTCGTCAAGGCCAGAGGCTTTCCTGGCATTAAGAGAAGAGCGCATTTTCGTACCTTTTTTTAGTTTTGAAGATGATATCCGTCATTTTATGCGCGACATTGGGGACTGTTGATGGTTGAGCATTTAGAGGTGGGTTGAGACTAGAATTGCCGGCGAACAACGAGGCAAAAAGTCTTGCCAAGGGCGGTAGAAACAATTTCATCCCCTGAGACAAGAGGTGGGAACGTGCTCTTACAGAAATTATTCCCAATAGATTTAGCAAGAGTCCAAAAGGGTTTGCTGCCGCTGGAGCTTGACAGAGCCTTGTTTTTGACGTGGTTATTAAACGAGTTTTTTGCCTCAGAAAGAATGCGGACATAACGGTTTCTTGCGTCGTTAAATGCTTGACGGTTTTCTTGACTGAGATTGTGTATAAGCTTTTTGTGAGCTTTGACCTTTCCAAGTCTGGCCTTGTCACAGGATTTAGAGAACCAGGGCTTTTGAGTGGCTGCAGAAGTTTTCTGTGTACGTGGAATAAATGCCAGCTTGGATAATTTCGGTGACGTTTTGTGAAATATCAGAGGGGTCAGGATGAGAGAAGCAGACAGGCGCCCATGGAAATGAGGAAAAGTAATCTCGCATTTCGTCCCAGTACGCGGAGTTGTAGTGCCAAACGATACGTGGGTATGATGACTGTGTGACCTCGGGTTGCATTGCGCAGGAAGCAGTGACCATGCCGTGGTCTGAGCGACCCAGGATTTGTAGTAAGAAGGAGATCCAAGGGATTTGAGCTGTGTGTTGGGATGCGAGGAAAGTAAGTAGGTTGCTGAACCATATTGGATAAAGAATTGCTGACTGCAAAGGCCTCCGCTGCTCTTCCTGGTGGATCAGTTTTTGAAGATCCTAGCCATTCCTTATTATGGACATTGAAGTCACCAAGAATAGTGACCTCGGAGGAAGGATATTCAGAAATCAGATGGTCGATTTTTTCAGAAAGGTAGTCAAAGAGCTGGACAAAGTTGTAGTCAGAAGGTGACCGGTAAATGCAACAGATGAATTTAGTTGCAACCCTGAGAGAGAGTTTTATCCATAGTATGTCTTTTCTTCCAGCTTCTAAATTGGGGAGTCTGGTGCAGGGTAGATTGCTACGGACGTACGCGCACACGCCTCCATGCAATCTAAAAGAAGTGAGGAGCTCATACCCTGAGAAATTAAGGTGATTAGTGGCTGTTTTGGCACTGATTTGAGTTTCGGTGAGGAAGAGGAGTTGGGGGTCTATTAGCCTGGAGGAAATGGTGGACGGAGTTCAAGTTAGAATTGAGGCTACATGAATTCGAGAAGGATATGTTAAATCTTGATGCTGGCGCCCCCTCTACACCCCTCTCCCGGAGACCCGAATCGAGGGGTATTTTACCTCCGGAATCTTTTGTACAAGGAGGAGCCATCAACCTAGTTGCGGAACCAAGTAGTATGTTGTCACGCCAGCTCCAAATAACACAAAGTGTTAAAAAAATAGAGACTGTATACCTACAACTAACTAACAATTTAGTAAATTGTTTGCCCTGGAGCGAAACCGGTCTACGATTCTAATTGTTGCGAGAATGTATCTAGCCTTACATACTTTGTCCCTATATTAGGGTAGAAATGGGCCAGGGCTAACAATTTACTAAATTGTTAGTTATACACAGTCTCTATTTTTTGGAGCTGGCGTGACAACATACTACTTGGTTCCGCAACTATGTGGCGGCATGTCCACCACTCATTTAGTATTAAAAGGTTGGCTACTATAGCCGTATTACTTTATAGGTGTATTTTTGCTGCAATTAGTATGCCGTACTGAAGAGCTCTAATGAAAGCGAAACCGGTCTACGGTTCTAATTGTTACGAGAATGCATCTAGCCTTATACATACTTTGTCCCTATATTGGGGTAGAAATGGGCCAGGGCTAACAATTTTCTAAATTGTTAGTTAGTCTCTATTTTTTAACACTTTGTGTTATTTGGAGCTGACGTGACAACATACTACTTGGTTCCGCAACTAGGTGGAGGCACGTCTACCACTCACTTAGTATATATTATGGTAATAAAAATTGGCAATAAAATTTGTTGTCATAACGATTTTCAAAACCTAAATCTGCCATATTTGCATTAAAGCTGATTGTTGGCAAGTATTCATTTTCAAGTTATCTAAAATACTTTCTGGGGTTGTGTATAAAAGTCAATATTTTTTTTGAATATTACCCAATTTTGTAAATAAGATCTCCTCATTCGTGAGACATACTAACTTCTTTAACTGATTATTGTATAAATTATGTCCATTTTTGTACTTAATTATTGAGTAACATTATTTAAAACAGGCATTTATTGTCACAAAATTCAAATACAATACTTATGGAAGAAGATTATGTAATAACTTCACGTTTTACATCTTCTGAAAAAATATTCCACATAAAGCGCCTTAAACAAAATGACTCTACACACAGGATGTCAGTCCCCTCTACTCTTTTTAAATTGTTTTCAGGAACTTCAAACAAATTTTTTCTGTTTTTTTTTTCTAGCCACTATGTCATCTACAGCCAAAACAGTACTTTGATGCCAATAACATCTGATTTCATGTCGCTGTCACGCTAAGCTGATCGCCAGTTTGTGTTACCTCTCTCTTACCCAGACCAAACTGACATGTAATATTTGATGCATGTAGGCATTGGCCGTCAATTTGGCTGTCTAATTATACAGTCTGGGGGCCAATATACCAGAGAAATATAAGAAGTTGATCTTCTGCACAAATTTTTCTATTATGTCCAGAATGGTACAGTATTGTGCAAATTAATGGCATTACTTTTCTTTCGTTTCTTATATATTGCAACATTGTGACTTGTTACCCGTCAAATAATGTAAATAACCATTATCCTGTGTAAATGGTTAACGATCGATGTCCGCCTCTTTTACACCAAAGTTTTGTACTCTAAAATCGATGTACTAGAATGGCTCAGGAATTCACCCCCATCTAAACCCTATAGAGAACATATGTCTGGGGGCCAATATATCAGAGAAATATAAGAAGTTGATCTTCTGCACAAATTTTTCTATTATGTCCAGAATGGTACAATATTGTGCAAATTAATGGCATTAACTTTTCTTTCGTTTCTTATATATTGCAACATTGTGACTTGTTACCTGTCAAATAATGTAAATAACCATTATCCTGTGTAAATGGTTAGCGGTCGATGTCTGCCTCTTTTACACCAAAGTTTTGTACTCTAAAATCGATGTACTAGAATGGCTCAGGAATTCACCCCATCTAAACCCTATAGAGAACATATGGGTTGTTTGCAAAGCTAGACTGCAAAATCGACTGTACTACAAAAACAAGTGATAAATCAGTGTGTGTAGTTAACCTTTCACGATGGATAACTCGCCTAGCGTGAGAAGACTGCCACATTGAGTGGCCACGGTTCTATGTCACAAAGAGAGATTGGTAACGAATACAGAGTTAGTACAAGAGCAATATATATAAGATTTTAAAGCATAAAATGGACACAGGTTCAGCTGAGGTGAAGAATTCGGACAGTTGTGGAAGAAAAGAGAAGACCACACCCAGGGATGGCAGTTTATTGCTTTGAAATAGCTTGAATCCAAGAAAACAGGTTTTAAGTTTAACAAGCCTTAGCAGGATCTGGTGTAACAATTCACAAATAAACTGCCAATAGGAGACTTCCAGTAACTGGTAGGAGGGCTATTCAACCACAGAAAAAACAACTCCTAACTGATCTTATGAAGAAATAGAGGCTGCCATGGCCTAGAAAATATGCCAGATGTACTACAGAAGACTGGAGAAAAGGTTTTATTTGCAGATCCGACTCAGTTCATAGTCGAAAGGCAACGACCTAAATTTTTAGAAAAACTCCAAACTAATAATTGACTCCGGCTCACATTGACCAACTGTTAAAGTTCCTGTTACAATAAATGTTCTGGGGGTGTTTTTCTCACGTGATTTGGATTCCTGGTGGAAACAGAAGGCACGATGAACGGCCAAAAATACAAATCATTATTGTAACATAATTTAAACAAAGAACCAACCGCAAGGAGGGGCAATTCGTCAGCAGGACTCGCTGCCAAATGGAAGGAAAATATGAAATATTTACAGAATAAGGGGAGAACAGCTTTAGATTGACTAAGGAGGTCACCCCATCTAAGCTGCTAGAATTGAAACAGCTCAGACTTGTGTAGCTCGAGTAGCATAGGTTCAAACGCGCAAAATGTTAATTTTGATTATTTAAGGGATATATTGTCTTTTTGTTTTGAAAAGAGAAAATAATAGTCAAATAAATGCACGAGCAACTACAAAATCAGAACAAGGCCGCACCGGGAGCGTCACTGGTAGTTACCACGGTAAAGTTTTTTTTATATTCAGTGAACCATTCGGCACTTAATGCTAGATTTCTTTCACAATAAAAGGTTATTCAATTTTAAGCGCTAACCCGTGAAAATAGAGAGTGCTCACAAATAGCTAGTAGTTAAGCCATATACTTGGAGACTTTTTATAGGCCTACTGTAATGATCTAAATGTAGTTTGGCTAAGACAATAAATACTTAATTTGACACTTAATTTTTCATTACACTTTCACAACAAAATAATACGACGGCGTTCTGGGGTCAAGTTAAAAAAATATGTTCTAATAATTCTGACATAAAAAGTCAGAATTCTGTGATAAAAAGTCAGAATTCTGTGATAAAAACTCAGAATTCTGACATAATTAGTCAGAATTCTGACATAAAAAGTCGAAATTCTGACATAAAAACTCCTGTTCTGAGATTAAAATAAAGTCAGATCTGACATAAAAAGTCACAATTACTCGAGAGCTTTGTACGTCAGCATCCATGTGGTGCCATTTGTAAAACGTGTACCTATTGATGTGTAATTAGGTAGGTAGCTCTGCCTGTGCCGGTTTTACAGTTAGTTGATGGTGTTTACAAACTAAAAGGAAAGAAAATTAGTTCATTGACTATTATTCTCATTGAATAATGCTTAGTGCATAGGTGCATTTTTTTATTTTTTTTTAATTTACAAATAATTACATTGCTTATGCATTTAGTTCATGCTTTCTTATAAATACATAATATCTTAGTATCCTAACAGTCACTCAGGCAGTCCTCAGGACTGGTATAAAGAGTAACTGATAACTCATACTATATTATACTAACACTGTTTAGCTACAGTTCATTGCACCCACAGTATGGATTTTTGTCTCTGATTGCACTTACTTAATTTTCTATACCTATACACTATTTACGTACTAACACTACTTTAGTACTTACTTAGGTTACATTAAATTGCACTTATTTTATTATATACACACACATACATATACACACATATACTCATGTATACATATATACACACATACATAGACACATACCTACACACATCCACACACATATACACATACATACGCATATACATACACTGGCCACATATTATTGATAGTTGAGGTTCGGTACACTTTTACACTATGGATCCTGTCTTTTATTCAGTATGTAAGTTATAATGCGTTTGGAAAACACTGAAGTCGATGGGCTTCCTTTGAGGTGTTCTGGAAGTTTGTTGTATGCTCCAATTGCCCGGTGTGTGAATCTCTGTAGTCCCTTACAAGTATTGGCATGTGACATGTGGTAGTTGTTTGCTTGTCTTGTTTCGTGATTGTGGATAGAGGTATTTTTCACCATTGTGATATTATTCTTAAGATATTTATTTATATGCTTCTGAGGCTGACTTGACTTTAACTCAGCTAATGTTTCCATGGTATAATGTCGATTAAAACAATAATATATTTGTATATTTATACTTATTTACGTACACAATTAATAAAATAATAATATATGCACTATGCATTATTCTATTAACGCAACGAGAATAATAGTCAATGAACCAGTTTTGTTTCCTTTTAGTTTGTAAACACCATCAACTAACTGTAAAACCGGCACAGGCAGAGCTACCTACCTAATTACACATCAATAGTCTATAGGTAAACGTTTTGCAAGGGGCACCACCTGAACGCTGTCGTATAAAGCTCTCGAATAATTATGGCTTTTTATGTCAGAATTCTGAGTTTTTATCTCAGAATTTTGACTTTTTATGTCAGAATTGAGACTTTTTTATCTCAGAATTCTGACATAAAAAGGCAGAATTCTGAGATAAAAAAGAGTTTTTATCACAGAATTCTATCATTTTTATCTCAGAATTTTGACTTTTTTATCTCAGAAATATTAGAAAATAATTTTAAACGTGACCCCAGAATGCCGTCGTAGTACGGTTTTGCAACTAAATATGAAGCAGAGATCAATATTAGGTTTTCACCCCGTCGCCCAGACAAATACTGAAAAAAGAGGTATTCTCACTCGAATCCCCGCTCTATGGTAGTGTCGACTAAACCAGCTGTCGGTCGAAAGAACTGTCAACCCAACGATATGCCTCGCAATATTCTTTACTGTCTGGTAGAAAAGCCAGGGTTAAAAAACTGTACTCTCTGGTTGAAAAGCCTTATTTAATTAAAATTCCTCTGACCATATAATAGAATCACTTCTGAAAAAGATATAAGGTTTAAAATCTTTCACAATAATATAAGAAGCATATCTAAAACATAGATGAAATGAATGTTCTGTTGAGCACTTTTGCAGATGAATTCGATTGCTTGATATTCACAGAAGTCTGGGATGTAAACTGCTTTAAATTAGGTGGTTTTTCTATGATATATAAAGAGGGTGACATCAATCAAACGATGGGACAGTCATTTACATGAGACAGATTCAAGCATGATGCATAGGTGATTAAAAAGAATGATTTAAGTTGCACATCAACTACAAGAATAGTGAGGTATATATATATATATATATATATATATATATATATATATATATATATATATATATATATATATATATATATATATATATATATATATATATATATATACGCATTATACAGACCGCCCCAGACATGTGTAAGTTCAATTTGTATTTTCGGGAATATCTTGAAGAACATTGCACTGACTGTCAAAATCAGCACTTTCTGGTTGGGGATATTAATATAAATATAAATTATATAAAAGGAGAATCTTAGGATTACTGCAATAATCTGGGTGAGTTAGGTTTTGTTTCCTTAATTAACGCATCCACTGGGATTCAGAACCAGTAGCAGTATTGTATAGATCATATTTTTCTGAAGGGTGGAAGATACTTATCTGCTGAAAAGCGACTGTTACAGACCACTATCCAGTAGTGTCTCACATAGAAGGAGATGAAAATGCACTGAAGTCACCAAATCTACCAACTTATACAAGACACATAAATAAAGAATGGTTGTTACTTTGCTGAAAAACGAAGATTGGGGTGATGTGTGGAAGCAAAGAGAAATATTTTTGTTACCAGGCTCAAAGGGACAATAAGAAGATCAACTTCTGCCAGGAATAATAAAAGAAATAGAAAAGAAGCGAAAACTCTAGATTACAAATGGATTGATAGTTGATAAGAGGAACAAAGGAACACTTGTATGGAATGGTACTTAAAAATCCTGATAAGGATACGTACCAGACACAATATAAAGGATACAGAGATGTTGTGTGTGTTTTTGTCTCCTTAACGTCGGCCTATTTCCGCGACTATGGCCAATCACCGACACCAGTGAGCAGTTTCGCCTCACTATCTTGAAAATTTTGCCGAACCCCAGCCTTTCTGTAAGGAGTGTAGGGATGTTTAACGTGCCCAACATCGCACGGACACAGGACAGACGGTTTACGCCCCCTCCCAAAGGCGGAACGTGCAGGCGTTCAACTTGCTCCAATACAATGCCACAACCTCGGTTGATGTTAAAGTTACAGTATGTACTAGAAAAGTGAAAGGAGAACCCTGGGATCGAACCCAGCACCCATTGGTTCAGAGGCACACATTCTTACCACTGAACCACCGAGGCTCTCTTGAGAGATAAATTTAAACATCTTATACAGATAACCAAGCAAGCGTATTTTACGGATCTATTGAGGGACAATAAACAGAACCCTAAAAAAAAAGGGGAGACTGTTGGAACTTTGGTGGGCACTAGAACATCTCCAGGATATATTGGCAAATTACAGGTAGGTGAGAAGATTAGTGAAAATGACGAGGAGATTGCAAACGAGTTAAATAAACATTTTGTTAGGAAGAGTTCCACACAAAGCAGCTCAAAGAGGACAGAGTTTCAACAAAAGGCGAAATGTGTCTCGATATACCATTTTCTTTACGCCAACAGATAAATATGAAGTCGAGAAATATCTAAACGCTTTAAAGGTTGGGAAAGCAATGGGACATGAAGATCTAAACTCTGATCTACTTAAAACCATAGTGATGTAAATTGAAGAGCCGCTAGCCTATCTGGTCAACGAAATTTTGATAACAGGAATATTTCTGTCACATTTCAAATTCACAAGTCAGGCTCTTCTTTGGACCCGAATCACTATTGACTGATTTCTCTAACTTCGACTCTGGGCAAAATTGCTGAAAGATAATAAAGGTTAGAATGTCACAATATTTGCAGAAACATCAACTACTTTCAGAAAAGCAATAAGGTTTCAGAGAGGGAATTTCGTTGGAGGGTGCAATATATTGTTCGGGATCGAATATATAGAGAGCTTGATAAGGGCGAATGTGTGATAGGAGTCTTTTTAGATGTGACTAAAGCATTTGATAGCATCAACCATGACAGGCTACTGTCGGTCCTGGAAGATATGGGTTTTAGGGGTACTGCATCCTCTCTGATGAAAAGCTACTTGACGGATAGGGTTCAGATAACTAAGATGGGAGATAAATACAGTGTACCACAAATTATTGACTGCAGTGTACCTCAGGGTACCGTAGTTGGCCCGATTATTTTCACTATTTACTTAAATAACTAGTGCAGTACTGATGTAGTGGCCTTCTCAGATGATACTGCCTTAATTTACAAATCAAACTCATGGGATATTCTACGACAGGAGATAATGACCTGTTGCTGATTACCGGTTGTTTGATGAAAATCTTAACATACATTTTATGCGTTTTGTTTCTTTAACGTCGACCAATTTCCGCGACTGTGGCCAATCACCGACGACAGGGAGCAGTTTCACCTCACTATCCTGGAAATTTTGCCGAACCCCCGCCTTTCTGTAAGGGGAGTAGGGATCTTGAATGTGTCCAACATCGCATGTACACGGGACCGACGGCTTCACGCCCCCTCCGAAGGGCAGAACGTGCAGACATTCAACTTGCTCAAATACAACGCCACAACCTCGGTAATGTTAATGTTACAGTTTGTACTGAAAAAGTGAAAGGAGAACCCTGTGATTGAACCCAGTATCCTTCGGTTCACAGTCACATGTTCTTACCACTGAACCACCGAGGCTCTAACATAAATTGTAGGAAAACAAAGTTTGTTCTGTTCTTTTGTAGTGTATCCACGTGGCCTGCATTCTATAAATTGATCATTGGAAGACCAGAATCAAACATTGAAATTGAGTCGGCCGGTAGTATAAAATATTTGGGAATAATGATAAAATAAAGAAATTGGTCTCAAGACAATTAAAGGGGATTCTTTATTCGAGTGTCATGAAAAATCTGTACTATACGCTGATTGAGTCTCTTATACAGTATGGAATGGTGGGGTGCGGGGGAGCTCTGGAATCACAGATGAAGAACTTAGAAATTAGCCAAAAGAGATTCCTTAAAATAATATATAAAAAACCATTAAATTATCCAACTGATCTGTTGTACAGAGAAAGTGAAATAAAGAATTGATGTCAATTCTACGCAAAAAATATCTTGTTGTGGCTACATAAGAATCCACAAATTAGGACAGATATTGAGCATAAGTACTGCACGAGATATCGAAAAGGGTGACATTTAAAGTCACAAAGCCTGACTAAACTCTGGGGCAGAGATGTGCTAGCTTTATAGCTCCTAGCTTATATGGTCATTTGCCTCATGATATTAGGTCACTGGTTTTTAGCAGATTTATAGTCAATATGAAAAGATGGCTAATTAAATATCCAAGATTGAAACTGCATGAATTAATTAGTTTGAAGATATAGTGGTGAAGAACAATGGATGAAAAAACCTTTAGAGATAGATAGACCTATAGACTTTTTTAAGGCGGAAATAGATGTGATTATTTTGGTGCAGCTTTTATTTTGTTTTTCTATGATCCCGTAAATATGCATGTGTATGTGTGAAAGGTGAATGGAGAGAGAGAGAGAGAGAGAGAGAGAGAAGGATGAGGGGAGAGAAAATAGAAAAATGCGACAGGGGAATAGAGGAAAGGGAGGAGTTTGAAGAATGGATGGAGTGAGTGATTTTGATTTTAGTATGCATTTGTTGTTTCTAAAATGAAGTTTTTGGTTTACGTGCCATGTGTCAAATAAAAAGGATCTTATATTCCTGAGTTCGGTGAAAACACAATATATTAACAATTATCAATAACAACTATATACACACTACTACTACCCTAATTTAATTAAGAATGAAAGAAGTCAATTTAATATTCGCGTTCACGTTCTAATATATGTGTCCATTCGTTTGTTAATTTCACTTCTTCTGGTGAACCATAGTCGAGGATCTTAAGAACAATACTAAAATCTTGACACCACAAACTACACAAAGCTAACTCACTATGTTGCCACCCTCAACTCGTCAGGTCAGGGGTGTCTCGTGAATACGTCTATATATTTTTCACATGATGTATTGAATTTTTTGTGACTATTTTAGGGACTGAGAAGCAAATTTATTAGACAATAAAGATGTTGGTGGAAAATGTGTTGAGATCTCACACAGGTGATAGTACCTCTGTGAGTGATTTTCTGTTTATCATGGGTTATAGTGTTTAATTAAGTCATATGAATTATACTTAGTGAAGTGATTGATAAATAAATTTATTAATATTATTATTATAAATATATCGTTAGAAATTTAAACAAATAAAGATCTATGAACAGAGCAGAGGTCTGGTCCTGTGTAGTTCATTGTTATCTTAATAAGCAGTGTCTCTTTCTTAGAATGAATAGAAATAACAAGTGGTTTAACAAAAGCAGGCAAAGTTAGCGTGATTAGGGGGGTTAATAAACTAGGTGAATAAAAACTAGAACTACTATTTATATGTTAGTTGACAAGCAATTGCGAACAGCGCCCTCTACGAAGGTATACAGACATACCCCCACTATTTAGTTGAAAATCCCTGTAATTAAATTCCGTGGCATATCGTTGGTCCCACACATCGTAAAGTCGACACAACAATAGAGCGGCGATTCGACCGAGAATACCGCTTTTTTCAGTATTTGTCTGTCCGACTGGCTGAAGCCTAATATTGATTTCTGCTTCATATTTAGTTGCAATATGACATATAAGCGAAATTGAAATAAAAGGCCAATTTATATGCGCGCGGGGCAATACGCACTCTTTATATGTTTAAAATTGCATTTTTATTTCAATTTCGCTTATGTCATGTTTTGCAACTAAATATGAAGCAGAAATCAATATTAGGCTTCAGCCAGACAAATACTGAAAAAAGCGGTATTCTCTGTCGAATCGCTGCTTTATTGTTGTGTCGACACTACGATGTGCCGGCCCAACGAACTGTCGGCCGATCGATATGCCACGGAATTTAATTACAGGGATTTTCATATTATCATCACAGGTTTCAATCTTCGCTTAAATTAGGGTCGGCAAGTTTAAAACAAACTGTTTAAAACAAGTTTTAAACACTAGCGTTGGGCTTTTTAGTTTTGTGTAAAACTGTTTGAAACAGAGTCTCAAACATGTCTTATTTTAACTTTAAAAACTGATATGAAACACACGTAAAAAATAATTTATTAGAAGCCAAGATAGTCAAAAATCATAAACTTTGCATGGTCGGCATGCGGAAATGGGGTATTTGTTCAGAAAAAGTATTTAGCAATCTGAATATCTAGCTTCGATTTATCTTCAGCAGTGGTTCGCACTAAGAAATTTTCCATGCAGCTGTTGCTATTTGAAAACGCTTTTGCTCTTCTTTTTTAATTGGATTGTCAGATTCTGTAACAGTAGCATTTCTACTGCCACTACTTTCTCCTTGACCTTCAGAATTAAAATCTTCTGACATAATTTCACCTCGATCTTTGGTTGATTTCGGTTAGAATATGTGGATTTCATTTTTTCTAACTCAATGAACTGTCAAGAAATTATCACGGAAATGTTTTCCAGGTGGTTCAAAAAACAAATTACTTTACTGATGTACTAATATAAATGAAACTTATATTTAATGTCCTTAGCATTTTTATTGCTATTCATGAACAAAATGTACCCTCAACCTGATAAACTTAGGGTACCCTACCACTTATGTCTGATTCTGAGTCAGGTGTTTCTTGAGGTTCACATGCACACAATGTATAATACTTTTTCAGTCTAGCTACCAAACCTACTACTTGGGTTTAGGATTTCTTACACTTAGCTCTGATGTACAGGGCTTTCATTAATTCCCGAACCCCACATGACCGGATTCTGTCTCTCTCTTAGTGGAATATGATTGTACGAGTTGGCAGTAAAAAAGTAACCAAAAAAACCACTAGACTAGGGACCCTAAAGTTATTAAATCAATTGACAATTGACAGTTCAGTCAATTGGCGCTCAATTCCCTTTCGACGGTTATTTTGTATGTATATTGTGCATTTTCCAAGTTCGACCAGTGTTTACCTTCTTCAAATAATTTTCTATCTGTTGGACAATAAAAATAAACAATTTTTACCAAAACTTAGCATTTTCATTGGGTTTTTAAAAGTGTAGGTATGTTAAGGTTATGTTGTTGACGATATTCGACATCGCATGGAACGAAGCCCTACTAGATTTCTTCGTCGGTAATCTGCCCAAACAGGTACATATTTGTTACACAATACACATTCCTAAAACCGTAAATTAGAAGTTTAAATAATCGGACCTCAATTTGTTTACATACACTACAAAATTTTGATATCTATAGAAAATAAAAGTAATATTTTGTTTTTAATTTATTTTTTTAACAATCAATAACAGTAAACCATACATGAACAGACTTGCTGTTAAAAATACTAAATAATAAATACATTTACTATTTCACCTTATTATAATTTTTATATTTTTTATAAAACCCCAAAGGAAATATGAGACAACACTGGCATCCTAGGGATATCATTAATTCAGGTTGTAGAACCGTGTATGCCGGGTTGCCTAACTTACGCTGTCACGTGGGGTTCGGGAATTAATGAAAGCCCTGTAGGGGAAAGTGGGGCAAAATGGCCCCTTTACCAATTTGTTGGGCAAAAAAATACAAAAAAACGGAATATTTGATTATGATTTATTCATACAATGAAAGAGACATAACAGAATACATTTCTTTGAAAAAATAACATCTAATAATAAAAAGAACAAAAAAATAGATATTCTTTAAAAAAGACCCAAAGGAACCATTTTACACCCTGGTGGAGCTAAAATGGCCCCCTTCATGAGGTAAAATGACCCCCACATTTTTTTTCACATAAAAGTTATAAAAACACTTTTATTTGCAAAAATCGCAAATGTACATTTTTTGCTTTCTTGCAACACCTGCGCATAATGAATGACACCATTTTTTACACAAATTGCAAGAAACCCAGACCTCTTTGGCCCGTGACTCACTGAAAAACTCGGAACAAAATATACAGGCGACGTCGTCTTCCTTAACTCTTCTCCCTTTATTTTCTTTATTTTTTCCAAACACCTTTCTGCTCACAGCTTTCCTAGCTGTTTGTGAAGTTGGCCTAGCGGTTTTTGATTTTTCTTTTGCAACCAAATAGTTTGGTGTGGAAGTAAAAACAGTTGCTCCTTGGGAGGGTCTTGAACTCCTAGTCTGAGGAGGTGCCAGAGGTAGGGGGTATAAATCAAATGGAGTTACAAAAGTGTCATCTTTATCTTCATTGTTCGCAGCACCAGCTTCCAGTTCTATAGCGTTAACGTTAGGGTTTGGATTTGAGGTTCCAACTTCAGGACTTATTATAACATCAACTGGCTTTGAAACGGCAACTTTTATCTTTGGAACTGCAGCGTCTAAAGTTTCATTTTCTGATAAATCATCTGCACTATCTGTAAAAAGGCTGACTTCATCTGAAGATCGTCCACTTGCCTCCCATTCATCTGACTCGTCTGATGATTCATCACGAATTTTCCTCTTTCTTATGGGAAAAGTTATTACAGATGATCTTGGTGGCGAAGAAGGGGGTGTTTTTTGAGGAGGGGTATTTTGAGTAGGAGTTTTCTGAGGAGTTTGTTCTTGGTGACAAATAGGAGCGTCCGCGTCGGTTTCATTTTCCACTAGAGGACGATCAGTTGTGTAGGATGGTTTAAATTTCCAATCTAGGAATATATTCGGATTAAAGGGGCAGATGCCTGTTTTCTCGAATCCACTGAGACCGTTATTAAGTGTGGCAGTTCTTCTATATGCTTTTCCAAACAAACCACCAATGTTATACATTGTTACCACTTTTCCTGGGTTTGCTTTAAGCCATAAAATAACCTCTTCATTAAAATATGCCATTAGAGGTGAAAATACAGCCACATCTAATGGTTGCATCTCATGAGTGCAATGTGGAGGAAACGACAGCAGTATAATGCCATTTTCCCTACAATATTCTATAGCTTGGATGGACTTGTGGCTTGAATGCCCGTCTAGCAACAAGAGGACCTTATTTTCAATGGAACACTGGGTGTGTTGTTTAAAATGCTGCAAGAATTGAACAAAGGTTTCAGATTTCATGTAGCCAGATTCGTTGTAAAGACAAAGAGTTCCATAAGGAACACCTTGGAATAATAACTCATTTCGTCTTTTGCGAGGGAATATGATTGCTGGCGGAATGAAATGACCAGCAGCATTTACACATAGAACAACGCTCACATTTTGTCCCCTTTCAGCACTTGTTAGGAAACCAACCTGCTTTCGCCCTTTATGTGCTAAAATTTTGGGCAGCTTACTGGGGACTGTCTGGATACCCGACTCATCCATATTGTACATTGTCATCGGTGTGATGTTATTTTTACTTGTTATTTCTTCCAAAAGAGAAAAATACTTTGCCACTACTTCTTTATTAAAGCCTCTGGCTCTGGCAGCGGAGGTGGCCTCCGGAGTTCTAAACGAAATCTCTGGATTTCTCTTCAGAAAATCTCTAAACCAACCCGTTCCAGCTGCCTTTTTCTCTCTAGAAAACCTGTGGCTAATACCACTCCTCTCCGCAAGCTCGTAGGCCATTTGACAAATATTTTTTTTTGTCAGACCGAACAGACGGTCTTCCATCTCTAAAACATATTGCTTTAAGTACGTCTCCAATTCCTTCGGCAATGTTGTAGTGAACCTTCCAAGAATTTTCGTAAAACCTTTTGCCTGAAAAAAAAATAATGACGAATAACTGCCTTCTTTCCCCTAAAATACATCTGCAGAATCGAAAGAATATAAACGTCTAGTTTGAAAATACTTACCAATTTATTCTGATTTTTGGCCCTTCTCTTTAAAGTACTCAAGGGCAGATTATAGGTCCTAGCGGCTGTTTTAAAAGGCATGCCATTAGAAATTTCTTGTAAGGCATGTCGCATTGAATTTGAGTCCCATTTTTGTCTAGAGGTCTTCCGAACGTAATTTCTAACCATTATTACTGAAGAGATAAAGATATATTCGATTGTTGGAAAAAATTGCTATGCATTTTTTTAGGCGACCATGCGAGGGTAAAATGGTCCCTGGGGCCATTTTGCCTCAATGTAAAGGGACCATTTTACCCAAAGAGTAACCAAATGCATAAAAAATACATAATTAGTGAATCCTCATATTTAGGGCAATGGCGACAGAAAAGAAATGTGCAGGAAAATATACCTTTTAAACATCATACAAAGATGTTTTACTTACCTCAGTGAATACGCCTACAAACACAACTTTGGTCCGCACGAAATTAACAACACCACCTGAGTTTTTATTGGTTATGTTATACTAGCCGAGATACGCTTCGCACATCTTCACCAATTCATACATAGATGGCGATAGTAGTACTGAATGTAATGATTCAAGCTAAACAGTGGTTTTACGCATGCTATGGGAAAAATATGAGGGGATCATTTTACCCGGGGGGGCCGTTTTACCCTACTTTCCCCTACTTCTTTCAAGGGGTTCCACTAACAGAAAAACATTTTTTGGACAAATATTATCTTTCCTTTTTCCTGTCATTAAAGTTTAATAAATGCCACTTATGAATTGAGCATACAAAATTACGCTGTTCTGCAGTCTTACTGAATTAATTATACTGAAGGCTCAAGCTAGGTTAAAGTAAAGGTTATAATGACTTATTGTATTGAATTGTGCTCAGTAAATCTCCCAATTTTAGGGAATGCATGTGTTTTCAACTATGATCAAAAACAATAAAAAACAGTTTTAAACACTGTTTATTGCTTTTTGTTCAAAATTAATAAAAACGTAGTTTTTGCCAATCCTGGCTCAAATGTATTTAATTTTGTAACAACTGAAGATTCTCTTGTTGCGGATCGTGAAGTATATTTTATAGCCTGACGGATGTCTGGTCCAGACGCACTCGGAGAGGAGTTATATCTCTTTGAGCTTTGAGACGGGCAAGCGACTTCGCTCAGATGGCAGTACATCTGTCAAACAAAGTTTCACCTCGCAGGTGTCGTCTCCTGTCGGAAGCTCGATTTGTTGGGTGAAATTTAAGGTAACGCTGGCAGGTGTTGGACCTGGACGAACCCGGAGGTGGCTGGGGTCTCTAGGGGTGGATTACACCTGGAGACTTGGGCCTACTCTGTGAGCATCGATACAGGCTAACGACCCTGCCTGGATGCTGCTCGCGGGCGGGACCTCATGATACCGCCTCGAGTCAATGAAACACTGGCGGGGGTCTGGTGCAGGTGAGGCTGGAGGAGGCAGACATCTCTGGGAAGTGATATGCAGCCGGAGTTTGGCGCTTCCACTGTGGCCTCAGAGACTGACAATTGGCCTTGCTTAATTGTTACTCGAGAGCGGGGTTCCAGATGATACCGCCCTGGATTGAGCCCTGGCATATGTCGTGTGTCCATACGTCCCGGGGGGCTCTGATCTCTGATGAGTGGTAAACACCCGGAGTTTGGAGCCCATACTGTGTGCTACGAAACGGACGGACAGCCTCGCTGCGGGTGATGCTCGGGAGCGGGACTCGATGGGATGTTGCCTTGAGTCTTAACACTATTAGGTGTCAGGTTTGGAAGAGCCTGATGGGAGCTGAGATCTCTAGGGGTGGATTACAACTGGAGATTAGATGCTGCTCGGGAGCGGGACTTCATGATACCGCCTCGAGGCAAACACTGACGGATGTCGGGTCCAGACGAACTCAGAGAGAGTTTATCTCTCTTTGAGCTTTGAAACGGGCAAGCGACTTTACTCAGATGGCAGTACACCTGCCAAACAAACTCTCACCCTCAAGAAAAGATCGACTCCCTCAGGGAGCTGGACTTGATGGGTGAAATCTAAATAATTAGACGTGAGCCACAATAGACCTAAGGTGGAGGGACTGAAATAGCCCACTTACAATAAAATCAAATATTTTATAGTCACAGAATCCTTTAACTTAAAAACTGAAAATTTTAGAAAATTCATTTATTTGTCTTTTAGCTGTTACAATACTTGTATTACCATATATCCGGTGTTTAAACAATATTTTAAAATATGTTTTATCTAAATGATCAGTCAACTTGGCAAAAAATTACTTTTTCCAGTCATGTTATTACCAGTAAATTAACATCACTAGTTTTATTTCATCATCTGCCAGAAAAACAAAGAAAATCAGATATTCTTATGAGTGAACGTTGAACTTCAAATAATAAGGAAACAAACAAAGCATCAAACAACAAAGCATCAAACGGGTAAAATCACATTACATTTAATATGTATATAGAACATTTTATTATTAACAATTATTTACAGCTAATCTGAAAACATTCGTCTAAAGGAATGTGGTAAAATAAATACTTTGAGCTTATATACAATTGTACATCATACATCACAATAACTATAAGGTACAACAGCCAATCTGTCAATAAAAAGATCACTCATAAATTAAAATAATTTACTATTTATTATTGCATCAAGATGATGTGAAAACAACTAGAGATGGTTAAATCCTGAATACTTTGTCAGAGGCAAAGAAATAATGAGACAATGAAAATTTTTCTAGTAAATTAGCAACAAATTTTGATTAATGAATCAGCACTTGGTACACATATTGACTCATCTGGATATATAACTCAAAATTTGCCGCCTAAATAAATAAATAAATTATACTATATTTCTCAGAAATTGCTACTCGCTAGATTTTGAAAATCATCGAGGCTTCTCTTCGCTTTTAACGAAATATCATCCATGGATTTCTTGGCGCTAGATGTGATATCATCTAAAGATTTCTTTGTCTGATTCAGTATTTCGTCCGTGCTTCTTTGGAGATCTTTGACTTCGTCGTTTAGTTTGTTGATGACCCACTCCATGGCTTGCCGTCCCTTGCCGGCATTAGAAGAGATGGTATTCGTTAGTAGATCTTCCATGTAATTTGTTAGAGGGACTCCTTTGACTGTAACCACTGCTTCTTGGGACAGCAGCGTTTTGCTAGGGTCTGAGGGGTGCTGTATGTATTTGAGAGTTTCATTTACGGCTATGTGACGACAGAATGTGAGGTTGATGGTCCGCAGTATCATCTGACGGGCGGTCGGGTTGACCTCTGATTGTTCACTTGCATAGCATATCTTTGCACTGCCAATCAGCTGTAAAAGATACACCATAATTAGTAATTTTGAATATTTAACTTCACTTTATTTAAATATTCTAACCAACACACACTACATAAAGACAGGACACAGAGGACCAGATTAGAGAAAGAAATATCAGATGAGGTGGTGTGCTGCACTGGAGTTCCTCAGGGGAGTATACTCGGACCCCTACTTTTTATCATTTACATGAATGATATTAATTTCAGTAGAGATTTTGAATATATAAGTTTGTTTGCTGACGGCACATTGATTGCCTGTACTGGAGACAATCTTGCAAATATGGTTACAAGGATGAATGAAGTTCTTGATAGGTTTGCTGCATACCTGCATGTGAACAGACTGGGGTTGAATGCAGACAAAACAAAAGCTATGTTATTGGGTAGTAAGTATACGCTGAAGATGATAGATTGTAATAATGTAACTTTGATGATTGAAAACAAGAGGATAGAATTTGTAAAAGAAATGAAATATTTGGGTTTTGTTTTGGATGAGCCACTTAGCTTTAAGAGTCACTCTGAGTACATAAGCAAGAAAATAAGGAAAAAAATATTTTTGTTCAGCAGACTCAGTCACAATTTGTCAGTGTATGCTAGTATCACTGTGTATCGCACACTGTTACAACCTCATTTTGATTACTGTGCTACCTTGCTTCACGTGATGGATCTGAACTCTCTGAATGTGTTACAGAAACTGCAGAATCGTAGAATGCGAATTGTCTTAAAAGTGAGCAGATATACACCTATAAAATTGATGCTAGCGACTTTGAACTGGCAATGCGTTGCAGGTAGACTGAACTATTTAACGATGATATTGGTTTTTAAACTTGCAAAGAATCTGTTGCCAGCCTATTTTGATTCATTTTTTTGTTTTTAACAGAGACATTCACCAATATAATACAAGGGGTGCTGATAGTCTACACATATATAGAACCTATACAAGCGGAGCAATGAAGTCAGTGTTTTTTAGAGGTATCAGCGAGTTTAACAGCTTACCTGATGATTTGAGAAATTGTGGTACATTGAGTTTATTTGGGAGAAAACTTTTTCAGTTATTGATGTTGAGAGCACATGTATGATTAAATTTTAATTTGTTTGTATGTATTAGGATTTCCCATATTGAAATAAACATTATTATTATTATTATTATTATTATAAATACTTTTAAAATTTACAAAGTAAACAAAAATCATAATCATCACAGTCTTAAAGGCGATGTCGCCTGATCATCCCAACCATGACTCGCTGTATCCAGCAGCTCTTTTCATTTCGCTGCAGCTTTAAAATTTCATCAGCTGGGCCAGATTTTCTAGAAGTTTTTACGTCTTGGTCTACCTCTTCCCTTTCTTTTCCAGGTACAGGGTGATTATTATAAATGATAACGCCCTTTTATTTTCGTTATTTCTGGACGAATTGATCCGTTCAAAAACTTGTTTTGAACAATTTTTAACATAGTTTCTGAATCTGCTATCGCTTTTCAAGAATTTTGAAAAATGTACGAGGTGGAACAAAAAATATAGTTTTTTTTACATGGACACCTGTATTTTTTTACATATTATAATTTGTCGATTTTTTCTGATCACAAAAATATATAGTTATAGCACATTTGGATAAGCAGTTTTTAAGTTATCATGAAATATGTAAAACGACAAATCTGTTTACGTATTACTCAATAATATAAGAAGTAGCCTTTGGAAACAAAATTTTAATTTTGTATACAAACGTCAAACTATTACTTTATCCTAAATATATGATTTGTCAATAATTAGTTAATTATTATACAAAACTAGCTAAGAATCTATTCAATGATTGTCACAACAAAATATATAACGAAACCATACACAAGGAAACAAATAAAATAAAAGTAACAAACTTACAAAAATTAGAAAATAATATAAAGATTTAAATTTTATCTTCTACATAATTTCCGATATTTTCTAAGCATTTGAAACATCACCGTAAAAAATTTGTTCGCACATCTTCAAATACCGCTGCATTTTCGTTAAAAGAATTTATTTCTCGTCGTATAAGCTGTATTAATTCCACAGTGTCCCCCGACAGTTCTTCACTATAAATATTGTTCTTGAGAGCACCCCAAAGGAGAAAATCTAGCGGATTTAAATCGGGGCTTTTAGCCGGCCAATGGATGGGACCATTTTTTTTCCCATCCAGAGGTCATATTTTTGGTTTAAGTAGTTCGTCAGAGGTCTAACGTTATGTGGGGGAGCTCCGTCTTGCTGCCAGATTGCTCTTAAATTTAGAATAACTGGCAAGTCATCCAAATATTCCTCAACTTGCTCTTGTAGCAAATGGAGATAAACTACACCTGAGATTTGTATGTAAAAAAAAATGGACCAATTATTTTATTTTGGTGTATCTCGCACCACACATTGACAGTTTTACGTCCTTTTTTTTATTTGCTTTACCATATGTGGATTTTCTGTAGCCCAATGATGTTTGTTATGTCTATTAAACAAATCAGCTGTAGAAAAGGATAACTCATCAGCCCAAAACACATTTCGCAAAAAATCATTGTTTTCATTATATTTTTCAATAATTTGTTGGCATTCTCTGTCGACGATCATTTTCGGTTAAGTGTTGAACAGTAAGAATGTGAAAAGGTTTATACTTATTTCTTTTTAAAAGTTGCATAACGCTGCTTTGGCTTACATTTAAATTTTTAGTTACAAAATAAGTAGACCGACTTGGCTCTTCTATAGCCGATGATAGAATATTCATTTGTATTTCCTCACCAATAGTATTCCTCGTTTTTCTTCTATTTGCATTCTTTGATGAATTTGTGTCACAAAATTTATTGAAAATGTTCTTGAATGTTCCTTTGCCAGGCACAGTCTCATTCGGATACAGTCTTCTAAACTCCCTTTGTGAAGCAGTCATGTTTTTATTACAATATAGGAATATTTCTAAAATTCTACGCCTATTCTCTAAACTACGATGAGGCATGATCGCTTTTTTGCACACAATAAAGGTTCCTAATAGAAAAAGCACTAACAAATCTTTACCTTTGTGACGTTTATACAAAGTTAAAATTTTGTTTTCAAAGGCTACTTCGTATATTATTGAGTAATACGTAAACAGATTTGTCGTTTTACATATTTCATCATAACTTAAAAACTGCCCATCCAAATGTGCTATAACTATATATTTTTGTAATCGGAAAAATCGACAAATTATAATATGTAAAAAAATACAGTGTTCCATTAAAAAAAATATATATTTTTTTGTTCCACCTCGTACATTTTTCAAAATTTTTGAAAAGCGATAGCAGATTCAGAAACTACGTTAAAAATTGTTCAAAATAAGTTTTTGAACGGATCAATTCGCCCAGAAATAACGAAAATAAAACGGGGTTATCATTTATAATACTCACCCTGTACATGTCAAATAATATTGTCAGAAAATTATTATACGAGGGTGGATCAAATATAAACGAAACTTTTTCTGAGAAAATAATATGGTTTGAGTGGGGTGATGGTCGATCAGTCTCGCTAGATGCATGCGGAAGTAACTTATGGAAGTACAAAAGAGCTGGTGCTCCATAAAGTGTCTGCCCCAGAACTTCCTAGTCGGTTAACTGCAGAAAAGAAGCTGGCATGTTTGCATCCGTGAGCGGCTGTCAGAACGGTTTGGAGAAAAAGTGGAAGCATTTTTTAATTACGTCATAACCTGTGATGAAACGTAGATACGCCAGAGTTTATAACAAGCCAGTGTGAAGTGCCGAATGAAGGGTGAATCAACACCAGTGATAGCAAAACTTGGCTGCCAGATGGAAATCTGGCAAGGTGATTGCGACATGTTTCTTGACCGGCGTGACGTTTTGCATGTGGTTAGACTTACTTATCGCCGTAAAAGACGTGACCAACCGATGCGAGAAATGAATCTTCTTCACGACAACGCAGAGCTCACATGCCAAGTATTCGACCAAATGCATTGGAAACCACTAACACCTTTCCTAAAGTTCTGACCTATTGCCTTGCGATTTTCATCTTTTTGGGCCACTCAAAGAAACGTTGGGGGCCAAACGAATCGCTAACGGCAACGGTATTACCAAGTTTCTCAAACGCTGGGAAAAATGAATTTCAAAAGGAGATTCCGTAGGAAGATAATATGTACATGTTTTTGGGTGGCAAACAAAAATTAAAAATAAAAGTATCCTTTATATTATTTGATCCACCCCTGTACCTCAGAATATGTAAAACAAATTTCGCCTTCCTCCTCTCAATGTCTTTCAGCAAGCGTCTTTCTTCTTTCACCCCTTCTAGCAAAGTTATATTTGTTTTTATCGGTGTATCTTGTCTTTGTGATTTTAGTGAATTTTCTTTAAAAAAATTCACTAATAAGGAGATCCCGACTTTTGAATTTTTAAAAAAATCCTTCAAATGAGAGCGAACTAGGCCCCTGGAACCCATATCTAATGTCAGTTTCCATTTTTATATCAAAAAATAACGAGCCGATTTTAATCAGGTTTAGTATGTACCTTCCCTTTGCAAGTGGCTTAAATAAGTTCGTTAGCCAGGAAAATCGGCCCAGGTCTTCCCGGAAAATTTTGTGTTTCCTTATATATCTTCGTAAATAACAAAGTAAGGGCAACCAAATTTGGTACGTGTGTTTGTATTATAAAGAGTGAACCATGCACGAAAATTTAGGTCTGTAAACTTAGACAAAACAGTTATAGGCATTTAAAGAAAGTCGCGATATAAAAGGTCAACATTTAGGAAAAGAACCTGAAACAAATACGGGTTATCTAAAGAAAATGTCGCAAAAAGAGTGTTCTGCAAACTCTTAAGCTTCAGATTCAACCGTTCATTTTACTGAAATATTTCCAGAAAATTCATTTCAAATAGACCCTTTCTCCGATGCGTTGGCACTACTAAGTTTATGGTTTAACGGTCTATAATGTTTGGTTAAATTTCGTACAAAAAATTCGTTAGTGAGGAGACCGAGACTTTTGAATTTTAAAAAGATTTCTTCAAATGAGTGCAAACTAAGAATCCATATCCGGGTTTAGTTTCAGTTTTTATCTGTCTTGACAATCACAGAATGGCACATAAGTCGTTGGTGATACCTACAATTTTTTTTTCGAAGATCCCTTATATTATTGCATTTTTTCATTTTTTTTTTAATCGAAATAAGAGGCATGTTTGTAAGAAAAAAAAATCAAGACGCCATAAGTGCGTTTTGGTAGCGAATTTTCATTAAATGCTTCAAATTTCAATAACTCAATTTACGATTAACCTGAAGTTTGTTGGCTAGGAAGTTTTCTCAGAAACATTTTATGTTTATTTTCGGAAAATTTTTGTACACTTTTAGACAATAAGTTATAATATGGTACATTGTTTCTACTATATAAGTTATACCAGTAACCAAACTGATGCCTGCTTGCATTAAAGAGACATATTTGCTATTAACACCATTTTTATGAAAATTCACTTCGATAACACACTTGCTGCAGACTTTTTTGCATGTGCACATTTCTAAACCTCATAACACTCCATACGAATGACTTGGTGAACCTCGTTCTCAGGTCTAAGTCAAACTGTTTAATAGAGATAAGAGTATTTTGTATATTGAATACTTGCTTTGCTATGGTGATTCAACTTCTTAGTTCTTTTTTACATTTACCATCATCCGTAACATACTCCCAATGTATGTGAACATTTCTGCTTGTTTATGTTGCTTTATCCGTTTATCGTTTATCCATTTGGTAGTCATATCCTTACTTATTATTACGCTTTAATTGTTCTAATTTCCTTCATTTTCATTCACACTCAAAACGGTATTTCAAACTAATTTTGACAGTTCACTAATATTTATTTACAAAGCATAGCCAGCTTTGTGACAATAAGTACTTATTATGTAATTGTCGATATCCGCGTAACCATATAATTTGGGCATAGGGTACCTTATAACAAAGTTAATCTAGAGCTCGAAAGGATTCATAACATTATTTAATATCCAGTGTGTTCCATTTAAAAATCAACCGTTGCAACCACTATGCTTTTAAGGACCATCCTGTATATTTTGGGTAACCTTGAAAAGACGCTGCGACGACAACCCTACAATACCTGTGAAAAGATTTTTATTTATTGTTTTCTGTGCATAAGATATTTATGTTTGGTTGTATTAGTTTGATTGTATTAGTTTTATCAATACATGTATGGCAACAATTATGGAAGTGCCGATATCTGCGTAACCATAGAATTTGGTTCATCTAGAGTTCGAAAGGATTCATAAAATGTTATAATATACAGGCTGTTCCATTTAAAACATCAATCATTGCAACCACTACGCTTCTCAGGACCACCTGTATGTTTTGAAGTAACGTGAAAATATGCACCTATGGCACCCTTGCAACACGTGTTAAAATCTTGTTTTTATTGTTTTCCGTTTGAGAGATATTCAGATGTTTCCATACATTAAACTAAGGAGCTAAGGGATGAATGGGGGGTGATTTGGTGAAAATTGAAATTTTTTCGTTAAAACTCGAGTAATTTTGTTGTTTAGGGTTTGTTTATGAAACCAACTTTTAATTTCATCAAATATCTGGTATTCCGTGTTGAAACTAAATTAGGGATAGAATGTGTGGGGGTGGAATATCGGTGACAGAAATTTCGACTTTTTTTTTTGCAAAAGGGCGTAAAGTCTCAAAACATATAGAAAACTTGATTCTGAAACGTAATTTTTTTGTCTGTCAGTAGGCGTAATAACTTTCGAATGAATTGAGATATCATCTTCAAATTTGGTGTCCAGTTAGCACCCGTCAAAGGAACGCTTCGAATTTTTTTTTTGGGTAACATCGCTTTAGAGGGTAGTGGATCAATGGGCGGTGACTTGGCGAAAAATTGAAATTTTTCGTTAAAACTCGAGTAGCATAACGTTTCAGAAGTTTATTGGTACAGGAAGACGAATATTTTTTTGTGTCAAGTCATGGACGCTAAATTCATTTCATGAGAATGTCGCTCTGAGGAGAGTAGATTATCACAGCTACGTGGAAGTTATGATTCAATTTTCAGCATTATTTAAGTAATGCCAAAATGATTTCGATTAATATCACTTTGAAACTGAATTTGCCAATTTGATTTTGACTAATGTCATGTTGATTCTCATTAGCGCCAATTTGAACTTGAGAAGATATAGAATGTGGAATGGCAGGCTTCTAATATGGGTGGTGTCCTCTATCTGTATGTCCGTGTAAACTACCCGCGCAAGTCAAAGACTTCAGGGTGCGGAGTTCAATAAGTTCAAACAACAAAAAATAAACATCAGTGATTAAACAAACTCGAACAAAAGAGTGAGAATGGAAAGTTGAAAGCTTTCTAAAACATTTGACCTTGGCGTATCACACGGTCAATTAGGCGATAACATTTACAATAATGAGAATGTTAACACTTATTAAGACAATCAGAATTGACAACACAATGTATACATATTACTAATCATCACTAATTTGCGTCGTGTGGAATGATTTATACCAGAAGTAGTAGATAATTAGTCTCAAAATTATTATTGCTTATTACGTAAAACATAAAAAAAATGTAATCAGTACAAAGATATCTAGTAAGTTAGTACGCTAACAATCGGTGTAGATTGTGTATGCTTATTCCAACGATAAACTTTACCCTTTTTGGCTGTCAATGTCACTTCTGAAAATCCCGTCTTACCTCAGGGTCTTTTAAAAATTATACGTTATTTTATGCTCGACCCATGTTCCCCATTTAAAATATAAGGGTTGTTATCATCACCCTTAAAGGGTTGATGTGACAAAGTTGAGTTTTATGTCAAAACATGTCCCCCTCAATATTAAAATTGACGTGTTTCAGCGTTTCTTAAAAAAATTATCTGGACGCAAATCGGTCTGTTTAGTTTTCAATGCGCCAGCCTGTATATACAGCGTGATTCATAAGTGGTGGCCAAAAATGAAACCCCATGTTCTTTGAACAATTTTAGAGAGGGTGTGTCCTATAAAAATTTTTCCTATAATGCTTCATAAAAAAGATACAGGGTGTTGAAATTGAATTTCAAAAAATAAAATTTCCCAATTTTTTAAAAAGTAGCACATATATTTCGCTGAAACTTTGTATGTGTAGGCTGCTATGTAAGGCGCGTATTCTACCATAACAATTGAATCGGATAATCCAGCAGTGGCGCGCGTACTCACATGTCATTGGTTATCCCGCAAGAAAAAAACCGGTAAGCCAATGAATGATATCTTTTTAATTTTTTGAATCTTACTTTCATTCGTGAACAAAATGACTCTCTTGATAATTTTCTGTACGACGCTTATTTTACGAGTAAGCAGTGAATCAGGTAAGTGTAAACAATCGCAATGATACACTTTTATGCCTCCATTGGCCTGAATACACGCACGACATCTTTTTCATATGGAAAATTTAATGTCTTGATAATTTTTTGTACGACGATTATCTTTGTTGTATTTTAGTAAGTAGTAGTCTGGTTTGCCAAAGTTGTCATTAAGTGTCACTTGACGTTTAGGTTAACAAGTTATTATTTTGAATAGGTGTAAGTGGTAAATTTTATAAAATTACAAAAATTTCTACTCTTTTACTTTTTATAATGGAGTACAGCTCAGAAGAGTATGCAGATATAATTTTTATCTACGGATATGCTGATGGAAATGCTCTAGCTGCTTGTCGGGAATATCAACGTAGTTTCCCACTCGCCGTCAACCTACACCAAGGGTTTTTTCTCGATCGTTTTCAAGACTTCGGCAGTGCGGTATTGGACGACGTCCTGACGCTAGAGCTAATGGTAGAAGACAACATCAACTTGAAGACGAAGAGAGAGTGGTGGATGCAGTGATGGATCAACCTTCTACAAGTACTCGGAGGATTGCCACGCAGTTACAATATTCTCAAAGCTTTGTTTGGAGAACTTTACATCGAGAAGCCTTACATCCATATCATCGACAGAATGTTGATTGTCTTCTACCTGGAGATCATGTGCATCGACGAGTCTTTTGTGAATGGATATTGGAAATGAACAATTAAAATATCTTATTACCTAATCTAATCTTCTGGTCCGACGAATCAACATTTACAAGAAATGGTATTTATAATTCTCATAATGAGCATGTCTGGTCATTGGAAAATCCACATGCAACAAGGACTCGCACATTTCAACATAGATTTTCCATTAATTTATGGTGTGGTATTTTTAACGGCTCACTGTTCATGGCCACAACGTTTAAATGGATCTTCGTACCTACTTGACTTCTATCTTTGGGGTGATTTTAAGCGACTGGTCTACAGTGAACAAATAAATACACCAGAGCAGCTACAACAACTGATAAATAATGCTTTTCGTCATATTCAAGCAACAATGAATCCGCAAGACATTAAATTTTCCATATTAAAAAGATGTCGTGCATGTATTCAGGCCAATGGAGGCATTTTTGAACATTTATTGTAATGAATAAATTACTATAAGCCTGATAAAAGTGTATCATTGCGATTTTCTACCAAACAACGACTGGTTAAAAATCATGAACTGTGCTCTAAAACACTTACCTGATTCATTGCTTACTCGTAAAATAAGCGTCGTACAGAAAATTATAAAGAGAGTCATTTTGTTCAAGAATGAAAGTAAGGTTCAAAAAAAAAAATTCATTGGCTCACCCGTTTTTTTCTTGAGGGATAACCAATGACATGTGGGTACGCGCGCCACTGCTGGATTAGCCGATTCAATTGTGACGGTAGAATACGCGCCTTACATAGCAGCCTACACATGCGAAGTTTCAGCAAAATATATGTGCTACTTTTTAAAAAATTGGGAAATTTTATTTTTTGAAATTCAACTTCAACACCCTGTATCTTTTTAATGAAGCATTATAAGAAAAATTTTTATAGGACATACCCTATCTAAAATTGTTCAAAGAACATGGGGTTTCATTTTTGGTCACCACTTATGTGTCATCCTATATATATATATATATATATATATATATATATATATATATATATATATATATATATATATATATATATATATATATATATATATAGGAATTTAGTTAAGTAATCAGTAAAGAATTATAATAATAGTAGTAACAATAATAATAATAATGCAAATAAAAGGAGACTGGATATTTCCGAAAAGTGTTTAAAAAGTAGCTGTTCGTTATGATAAAATTAATGGATTTTTATACAGAGAGATCTGATTCCAATGGAATTAATTTTTTTACAAACACAAAACAATTCTTTCAGGAAACTACAATTTACCAAATTACTTAAGTGTCCTACCATTTGCAAACCAAATAACAATAAAAGAGTTTGCTTAAAATTGTGCGTACAATTTCGGCGAGCACCCTTATTAGCCTTCCTAGTTTAATGTTCACTTAAATGTGTAACTTTTTATAAATGCAATATACAAAAGAATTTTTTAGTATGTATAAGCCACTTCACGTCAACTTTAGATAAAATCGGCAGCTATATTTTGCTGTAAAAATAAAGAACCTTAAGATGTTGACAAACAAACATTTCACCTTTATTTATTGACAAAATGTATAAAAATATTGCTGCAAATTGAGTCATAACTTCCACATAGCTGTGACAGTTTATTCTCTTCAGAAAGATATTCTCATGGAATGGGAATGGAATAGGGCCATGACTTGACCACAAAGAAAATATTTGTATCCTGCAAATGCAAATTTTCACCAAATCACCCCTTATTTATCCCGGACCTCCTGAAGCGATTCTTACCCAAAAACAATTCGAAGCGTTCCTTTGTCGGGTGCTAACTGGATACTAAATTTTAAGATGATATCTCAATTCGTTCGAAAGTTATTGCTCATATTAACAGACAGACCGACGACAAAAAAAATTTCGTTCGAGAATCAAGTTTTCTATATGTTTTGATACTTTCTACGCCGCATTATCAACAAAAAAATTCGAAATTTTTGTCAATAATATTTCACCCCCACACATTCAACCCCTAATTTAATTTCTGCACAGAATACCAGATGTGTAATGAAATTAAAATTTTTCTAATAAATAAACCCTAAAACGTTATATTACTCGAGTTTAACGAAAAAATGTCAATTTTCACCAAATGACCCCCCATTTATCCCCTACCCCCTAAAGCGATTTTACCCAAAAACAATTCGAACCCTTCGTTCATCGGGTGCTAACTGTATGCCAAATTTGAAGACGATATATGAATTCGTTCTAAAGTTATCGTGGCTACAGACATACAGACAAAAAATTTTCGTTCCCAAAATCATGTTTTATATATGTTTTGATACATTTTACGACGTTTAAGGTAAAACATTTTTTTGAAATTTTTGTTCGCGATGCGATACTTCCACACGTGGTGATGATGTGGAAGTAGAACATGATAATTGAATATCAATAATACAACCTTCAAATAAATAAAAATCATGAATTATGTATACAAAATCAAGTACATAGGCTGTTCAATATATAGATTTCTAATTTACCAAGACTCTCAAACAATCAAGAAAAACTCATAAATGTAATGGAGAACAAAGAAAGACTGTATTAAAATTACATTACATTATGCATTAGTTATTTCTCCCCTTTAAACCAATAAAGTGGAAGTAGTTGTATGGTATTTAATCAATAAAGGCATCTGTTGTGATGCTAGAAGTTTATTTGATTTAGAACACCCGTAGAATGCACGAAATGTATGAATTAAAATTGATTAGACTGTACCTACTGCATGACTAATGAATATTTGAAATGTCTAAAATGTTGTCGATAAAAATTGAAAACAGAATACTAAAATTTTGTGTAAAAAGTCTGGAGGCAGCAAGTGCGTTATGGTAGCGAATTTTCGTAAAAATGCTTTTAATGGCAAATATGTCTTGTTTTTAAAAGAAGGACATTTGGTTGGCAGTATAACCTATATATTAGTAACAATCCACCGTATTTCATTAAAATAACTGTGTTGTTTCAGAAAGCACAAACATTTTCCGAAAACAAACTTTAAAAGTTCAAGAAAAAATTGGTCCGATTTTCCTGGCCAACGAACCTCTTTAAGCTGTTTACACACCTGCCAAGATATAATTATTTACAAACAGCTTTAGGACCAAAATTGAAAAAAAAATAAAAAAATTTGCAAAAATTTATTTTACAGAAAATCACCATTTTTTTTAATACAGAAATTGTCTTCGGTAATGCTACACTAAATTATATTTTTCACAAAAATTCGCCAACTTTTTTTGTTACAATAACTTACTAAACATGTATTATTAATTACCAACATATCACAAAAATCTTCCAAAAATAAGTTCCACAGACACACTACGAAAACTTTTAAAATTCAGCCACAATTTGAGCGTGCCCGTATACGGCAGCTCGATTTTTATCGACGAGTAATACAAACAAAAAGCTCTCGAAATGCGTCATTTCCATGGGGCTCCGCTATCTATTGATAAAAACGCCGTTACACAATTTGTGATATGTGTTTGAAATATGTGCCAAAAGCGTAAAAAGTTGCAAAACAATTGATAAAACTCAAAAACGATGAACGATATCATTTTTTTTTCTCACAAACATGCATTATAATTCGCTTTAAAACACAAAAATGCAATAAAATAAAGGGGTGTCCTGTTCACAAAAAAAGTGTGTATCACCAACGACTTATGGGCCACCCTGTGATTGTCAAAATAGATTTATAAGATGCAGCTCGAGATACTCTATAATTAACGTATATACTTTTTGTCATATCTTGTATAATAACGGATATATTGAGCTTTGCCGTAGAAAAGCATCACCCTGTATATGTGTACACAGAGAAAAACTTAAACTGACCTCGTATATGGGTTTTTGGGGTTCTAGTTGGCGCTCATTCGAAGAAATCTTTTTAAAATTAATAAGTCGCGGTCTTCTCAATAACGATTTTTTTTCTGCGAAAATTTGCTAAAATATAGGAGGCCGGTCCCTCCCAAACTGATTGTCTTCGGCATGCTGTCAGCCGTTGTTTTAATCTGTACGCTGTCCACCTAGTATTGTTTTATGAAAAATAGAGGCAACTAAATAAGCTTACAAATTTCAATATATGTACTCTTTTAGCGAATTTTTCGTACAATTCGTTATAGGCATAAGAAAAAAAATTTGGGTACCACTGGTGATCAGAGGAAAGCACAAGAACAAAATATTTTGTGTGATTAACAAAACCATATGAATATTACATCGAACGGTTAAGTTTTCTTGACGCAAAAACGTCAAAAAGTAGCAGAAAAAATATTTTGAAAATTTGATAATTTTTCTTCTTCAAACGTCAAGGTCGCGATTTGAAACGTCAAAATTTGCAAATTTCAGACAACGAATTTGAAACAAATACGAATTTTTTTAGACAATATGTCGTAACAAGTGTGTTTTACAAAGCCTTAAGATTCAGCTTCAACCATCATTGTCCTTCATTTTACTAAAATATTTTCAGAAAATCCATTTCAAATAGACCCTCTTTCTGATGCTTTGGCAGTAGTCTCAGTCATAGAGTTTATGGTTTAATAGTCTATATTTTAACTAATTTTCATATTAAAAAATCGTTATTGAGAAGACCGCGACTTATGAATTTTAAAAGGATTTCTTCAAATGAGCGCGAATTAGAACCCTAAAACCCATATACGGGGTCAGTTTCAGTTTTTGTCTGTTTATACATATATAGGGTGACGCATTTCTACGGTAAAGCTCAATATATCCGTTATTATATAAGATATGAGAAAAAATTGTATATATTAATTATAGGGTGTTGTCTCGAGCTGCATCTTATAAACTTAGCTTGGCTCATTAGTCGTTGGTGATACACACTTTCTTTTTTTAATAGAAACCCCTTATGTTATTGCATTTTTGTATTTTCCATCGAATTATAATGCATGTTTGTAAGGAAAAAAATTGATATCGTTCAACCTTTTTTGAGTTATTTCAATTGTTTTGCAACTTTTCACGTTTTTGGCACATATCACAAACACATATCATAAATTGTGGTACGGCGTTTTTATCAATGCAGATAGTGGAGCCCCATGAAAATGACGCATTCAGAGACCTTTTTGTTTGTAATACTCGTCGAAAAATCGAGCTGCCTTATACAGGACGCTCTCAAATAGTGGCTGAATTTGAAAAGTTTTCACAGAAATGTTTTTAGTGTTTCCATAGAAATAATTTTTTGTAAGATTTTTGTGATATGTTGGCAATTAAAAATAAATGTTTAGGTTATTGTAAAAAAAAAAAAAAACGAGTTGTCGAATTTTTGTGAAAAATATAATTTAGTGTAACATTAGTGAAGGCAATTTCTGTAAAATAAAATGGCGAATATTTTTTCAATTTTGGTCCTAAAGCTGTTTGTGAATAATTATATCTTGGTTGGTGTGTAAATAGCTTGGACGGGTTCGTTGGCCAGGAAAATCTGACCAGTTTTTTCTGTAACTTTTTAAGTTTACTTTCGGAAAATGTTTATATTTTTTGAAACAACAAAGCTATTGTAATTAAATATTTGCACATTGTTACTACTAAACAAGTTATACTGCCAACCAAATGTCCCTCTTTTAAAAACAAGATATATTTGCCATTAAAAACATTTTTACAAACATTCGCTACCATAACACACTTGCGCCCAGACTTTTTTTCATCACTGATAGTATCCATAAGACGCCAGTTTCCTTTTCTGCATCTTGTACTACAGTTCTGTCTTCGTTTTGAATAAATACGATTATGTGCCTACCTTTCTTTAAATTTATGACTTCTTCCATGTTTATAGAAATCAATTGTAGTTAATACCTAACCTGATTTAATTTAAATTTGACAGTTGCTTGAATTGACAAAGGTCAAGTGATAATCGCCGCACTTTAGAATAGGGTGAATAGAGCGACCCTCAGAGTGAAAGATTTTGAGTTCTCGAACAACCCACCCAAATGCTCGAGTGTTCACCTGAGTAATATCTAACGGCCTGTTGTACGATTTTTACACTAGAACAATGTTCTCGAATGCCTGACAATAATGGCATATTACAATTGTTGAGGTTAAGGTTATATCTCCCTTATAAAATTAAAGGTTATGATCGCATTTAATGGTCAATCTATCAATGAAGTAGGAAGTTGTAATGAACATCAGAAAATATGTTTCTCATACACATTATTTGAATACTACATTGTCAGAATGTTCAATTTGGACACACAAATTTAAAACTTAAGTGCAGGATAACATTTTGTGAAGGTTAAATAGGTATTTAAATTCAAAAACAGTACCCGTCAAAATATTACTGTAACATGAAACATCAAGAATCGTTTAGAATTAAATTAAATCAAATCTTCCAATCAAAAAATTATATTTCTAGCCTAATATTCAACACCAAGGCTTTGCAAAACCAAATTTGCAAATATAGGCAGATAGAGATGTTATATCAAATAGAAACATATAATAAAATCGGAAAAAGAAATGGTTGAATATATATCTCGATCTCTCTACAATTAGGAGAATGATTATTATTTAATTAAAACATCAGCAATCACACTATTCCAATAAATTAATAAATCCCTTTCTGTAAATAACTGGTGTAAATTCCATTCATTACCCCAGCTGATTACCAGACGTCAATGCATTAGTCATCGAAGGTCAAAGTTCGTCTGGCCTTATATTTAGATACAATAAGAACTGGAATCGTGAAACAACTAATTATACTGGGAGACGGGACACGCTTTCAGAATGAATTAAACAATAGCAATTATAATATACTGACAGCACAATCTTGCAGAGGAAAAAATGTCTTATCAACACTTTAAAATGCATGATAAAATACGTCGTTCCGAAATTTTGCGACTAATTGACGTTCATGTACAAAGTACACGCAAATCGTGAATGCAGATCAATCTGGCAGGTTAACCTTCACCTTCATAAACGTGAATTTCAAAATAGAAACTTGGACCAGATCCATACATGTGCCGGTGAAAAAAATGCATTTTTTTAACGTAATATGTGCCAAAATAGGCACAATTAGGCAACGAGAACACACGTGCCGTTTATTAGAACGAGCAAGTAAGAGCTATTGTAATGTAATTTGAGGTAGGTACTTACAGCTTGTGCCCATCTTGGAAAATACCAAATTGAACTAACTAATCTATGAGAATGTAAAACACCATCAACTACTTTTCGTTCTACTACATCTGTCCCAATAACCGCTGGGTTGTGAGGGTTGGGATATTTTCTCCATGCAGCAGTTGCAACAGTCTCCCAGGGGTGACTGAAAATTAGTAAAGAATAAAAAGTCAGACCATGACAACATTACGAAACTATTTAGACTTACTTGAAAGTGTGTTCACTGGTCCAAATTTTCATTCTTTTTTTGACTTAAACTGTTGATTTGACAACACTAAATTCGAATTTCGACAACAACCGTGTTATGACAATCACTCCCTCACAAACCACACGGCACGAAAAGAACGGTGCAGCACGAACACAGCAGCACAGCACAGCAATCCTGCATATCGAAATTTACCTTGTGTGAAAGCGACATCTGTACATAAATATTTAACTGCAGCAGTCAGAGGCGGCGCATGGAGAGTAGTTTAAGGCTTATTATCCAACAATGACAATTATTTATTTTACCAATAAACACAATGCTTATTCGCAAATTAAATTAGATACGTTTACAAACGATTGTCGATTTATGATCATGATCCTTCGGAAATGTCTGTATTATCATGACATAACTAAACAAAATATATGATGAGCATTTGACATTTGTTAAACGTGACTTCATGTGGAGATACTATTAGGCTAAAATAGTTCATTAATTTATTGTTCTTTTTCAGCTTTTAATACACCTATTTTCTTTCTAGATTACTAAAATTTTCAACTTATTACTTCTCCTTTAACTTTCTATATAATATGTCCATAAAAACATTTCAGACAGCTGAAATATCACATACTTAATAGATTATGGATTGAATAGTGTTTGTTATTTTTACTTTTATTGGTTACATTAAAATAAATAATCACTACATTTTTAGTCGATTCTAAAACCTTGTCAATGTTATTTTTAATACAATGATTACATTTAGCAGCTTAAGCTTTTTAAAGTCATTACCGAACAAATATTACCGTTATTTGATTCAATATACTTAATTTGGCTATTATTCACCCTGTAGTTACAAAATTGTGCCCTCAAGGATAAGTCAGAACTACTTGCTAAGTTATTTAGACAGACTTTAATTATTAATTCTTTATTTAACCAACTGTCTCGTTTTTGTGATATATTTCAGTTCAAACAAAGTTTTTTAAACAATTATAATGGAAACGTGTTAAAATAGTGCTGCAAATTGAATAATAACTTCCACATAGCTATGATAATCTACGTTCCTCAGAAAGACATTCTCATGAAATGAATTTATAGGTTCCATAACTTGATCACAAAGAAAATATTCGTATTACTGTACCCATAAACTTTTGAAACGTTATGTTACTCGAGTTTTCACGAAAAAATATCAATTTTCACCAAATCACCCCTCACTTATCCCTTGCTCCCTGTAGCGGTCTTACCCAAAAACAATTGGAAGCGTTCCTTTGTCGGGTGCTAACTGGACACCAAATTTTCATCATTACTTTCACATTTTTATTCGGTCCCTTGCTCAACATGTTGCCCACTTTAGGGTCATCTCGGATTCTCAGCCTTATTTGAACTGCTTCGGCTATACTTTTATTTGAAAATATGTTGAATTTTAGCACGCAAAAATAATAAAGCTATGGTAACAGTCTTCTCAAAACATGCGACATGTGTTAAATTAAAAAATATGGTGCAAGCTCAGTCAATTCCAAACCGTAGGAGTTTACGTAAAGAAAAGTGAGAATCTCCGATTTATTTGCTTCTTTGCGGGATGTTATGCAAAGTCTTTTATTTCAATACAATTTATCAGCATCATTAACACCAAGAAAATTTGTCACTAATGTCGGCAGTTGCATTTGCCTCCGCCGCTAATCTTCTTCGGCACTCCCGTAGATCTCTCGATCCCTCAGTGATAGACTTTGGGGCTTTTAGGGTTTTCTTTGCCCCACTATTTCTTCTGATTGCTGTTTCCTTCAATTCTGATATTTGCGTTTCATACATGCCGACATTCTTGTAAAAGTTTGATTTGTTAATTTTCAAATTTATAAAATGTTGGATGTTGTTGTTGCAACAATTATTATTGGAGGTACAAGTAAAATCTCACATGTGCTTCCTAAGGATACCCCGGTCGGCGTTTTAGCTTTACTTATCCGCGAGATAGACTGCCTGCAAGACTGCAAGGTATGCGTCACAGCATAACTTATGCTGTGGTTAGCGTAATGCATACTTCTATATTTCTGTCTCTTTCTTACGCGCTCTCCACGCACAGAGATTATGTCAGTGGCCGTAATGGCCTCACTAGGTAAAATATTTTATATAAGCTACAACATAGAAAACAATATGCTGTATACAAACTATCTGTATTTAGTCGGTTGCCTGTTTTTTAGTGTCGGTTCATTACCCACAGAGTTTTTGCCTCTTAAAGTTCGATCTAATATCGTCACGTCGTAATTTTTAATCTGTCTACCAAACCGAAATTGTTTTTACGTAAAAAAAATCGTTTGTGGTCTTTGGTATACTGACAAACGGTCAGCGGTTAATTGATTTAGGGTCATTAGAATGGCCTGCACGTTCACCCGATCTTACGTTATTAGACTTCTTCTTATGGTGATATGTAAAAAGTATGGTATACAAAACTAAACCACGCGGTTTAACTTTTTTTATATTTTTTATTTCAACAACACACCACGAGGGCTTACAGCCTAAATACTATCGTACCGTGGGTGTCGACAAGGAGGAAAGAGGCAACTTGTTAATTCTGGACTTAAAGGTTTGGAGGTTTGGGGGAGGGTAGGTAGGTAGGGTCACCGATGATACGTATAGCTCTCTTCTGAATGGAGTCCAGGTAGCGAGTGTAGAAGCGGCAGCAGCACCACAGATGTGGGAGCAATATTCGAGGTTTGGTCTTATTTGTGAAGTATATAAGGTATAGAGATTAGCCGGTGAAAAGTATTTGCGAGCCCGGAAGAGGAAACCTAATTTCTTAGCGGCCGCCTCTGCAATTGATGTGATATATTGGTGCCAATTGAGATTTCTATCCACAGAAATGCCAACAAGTGAAAAGGACTCATTACTTTAAATAACTTGGTTGTTTATTGTGATGGGTCTAGGGCAGGTGTATCTCTTATGAGAAAGAAAGCAAGACTGTGATTTAGTGGGGTTAAATTGTACAAGATTTCTACTTCCCCAGTCTAATATTTTTTGGAGATCCGCGGAGACAGAACCCTCCATGAGTCTGCGATCCTCATCTAATTGGGCTAAAGAGACAGGCTTAGAATATTGTATATTTGAGTGGAGGATGATGTCGTCCGCGTAACTGTGAACTGGGTTGGATGTGCTAGAGAGGAGGTCATTGATGTGGAGAAGAAACAAAGTAGGGGCTAAAGCTGAACCTTGAGGAACTCCTGCATTAATTGGATACAGTTTAGAGGAATGGCCATCCACGACAACAGAAATGCTCCGGTTGGAGAGGAAATTTGCTGTCCACGTACAGAGTTTTGGTGGTAGGCCTGAGGTCGGTAGTTTATTAAGCAGCGCTGCGTGCCAGACCTGGTCGAATGCTTTGGATATGTCTAGAGCGATAATCTGTGATTCATAACTGACTTAAGAAGAAGAAGAATAACGACTGCGATTAGGTCGTTTACTCCTTAAATTTTCATTAACGTTAGAAGACATTTTCATTTGCGATTAGGATGCCACCAAGTGCAAAGACGTTCAAGGCATGCATTTTAAACATCTCCAAAAATGATATTGATGTGTTTTTATATATTTTTTTCACCATCAAGAATGAAATGCGACTAGTTATTAACTTCTTAGTGTGCTGTGGCAAAGTTCGTCAAGAAGATAAATTTTAAAATCACAGCATTTTTGAATAGAGAATGCACAGTTCTTTCAAATGGGGTATCGCAAGCCCCTACCCGTACTTAAATATTTAAAATTTAACGATGGTACTGATTTTTGAAATACAAGAATGACACCCACTGATTTTAAAACTTTAATTAAAAAGATCGGTCCAAAACCATGTTAATAATATGAACAGCACGGCCTTGTGGCCGCAAAAACAACAATAATAAACATTTGCCTAAGAAACGTGTCCACAATTGTTTGTTTGTGAACCATTTACCTGTTTATGTGTTACATGGTTTCCGTCCCGAAACACAACAAACACTCAACAAGTTTTTAAACAGGTTTTATGAAATTGTTGATGAGTTGCGTGCAAAATTGTGCATTTCTGGACTAGGCGTTAAATCACCATGTGAGTAAAAATGAGCTTTTATGGATTCACATATAAAAAAATAGAAATAAATGAGTTACAGCAAGCTAAACTGTTAGTAGCCCAAGGTTAAACTCCTGGCTGGTGAGTGAGTGCCGAGACGTGACGAGCGACCTGGCTGGGCAGAATGAAGTGACCCTCATCTGGGTGCCGGGTCACTCGGGGGTCAAAGACAATGAAGAACCTGACAGCCTCGCGAAGAGAGGGTCAGCAGAATCATTTATGGGACTAGAACCGGCTCTGGGCGTGACAAAGAGCACTGCCAGGGGAGCCATTAAGTCCTGGGTCAGAAACACAAGGTGTACTGGGCAGACTGTCCAGGTGTCAGACATGGGAAGTCAATAATTGACGAACCCAGTGCAAAGAGAGCTGTGGAGCTGCTAAATCTTAGTAGACGACAGCATTGAAACACAACAGGTCTTTTGACGGGACACATGGCCGTCAAGAAACACCTGCATAAAATGGTGCGGTTCGAAGGGGACCTCGCATGCAGACTCTGCGGCGAGGGGGATGAATCGACCCAGCACATCTTGTGCGAGTATAAAGCTCTGGACCGCAAAAGAGAACTGATCTACGGTCAGTCTAGACCGGAGACAATATAAAACTTCACCATATCAATCGCTGTGCAGACTAGTTCAAGGCACAGTGATTTTGGAATCGGTGGAGTAGAAAGACTAATGGTATGCACAATCAACCAAAGGTTGCAGTGCTATCGGGGCGGCAAGGCCGCGGACAAGCCCTGAGGGGGAAAAAGCTTAACTGTTGGGGTGCTAATAATTTTTAAAATTACAATAACCCATGCTCAAATCAAGCACACTCATCATATGCAAAGTTTTGAAAAAATTTAGAATCTTAAACATTATAAGGTAAATGTATCAATTACTGACCCATTTCCTATTACTGACACCTATAATGGGTATATTATATTTGCTATGATTATAAGCTTATTCAGCGTATAGCGGTGGACGGAGGGGGTAAATTAACTTCAATAGACCTATCATGGCATATAAATACAAGGTTTTGTTTTGAAGTGACGTTGTAAGGCATGTTCATCACAGCAGGCTTTTCCTCAGCTTTTCTTGGCAATATCGGTAAGACCTAAACTCTAACATCATGACAGGTTTTGGCTAGTATTGAAAAAAGAAAGAAATTTTCATACCATGAGACGTTTCTTATTCTAATAAATGTCATAATTTTGTAGAATTGAACTAAGGAAATCTAAATTACTATTATATGTTAGTGGGGTGAGCAATCGGTTCTAAATTTTGAACAGACTGCCAAATACTGACACATGGGTCAGTAATCTGTACTGTGGTATAAAAAATTCTTACTTTTGAAATTTGCTGTAAATTAAATATTTGGCAGATAATTTAAGCTGAACTGATTGAAAACATTATGATCGCCTCTATTACCAATTCCTGACCCCCAGTTTTTAATTTATTAGGCTTTTTGTTAGTGAATTTTCTTTAAAAAAATTCACTAATGAGGAGATCCCGACTTTTGAATTTTGAAAAAATTTCTTCAAATGAGCGCTAATTAGGCCACCGAGAATACATATCCGGGGTCAGTTTCAATTTTTATATGTTTATATATATATATATATATATATATATATATATATATATATATATATATATATATATATATATATATATATATATATATATATATATATATATATATATATATATATATATGTATCACACCGATAACTCAAAAAAGAATGGGCCGATTTTGATTAAATTTGGTGAATAAATTCCTTTTGCAAATGGCTTGGATAAATTCGTTAGCCAGGAAAATCTGCCCTGGTTTTCCCGGAAAATTTTGTGTTTTCTTGCGAAAAAAAATTATATCTCCAGAATTAACAAAGTAAGGGCAACCAATTTGGTACGCGGGCTTATATCCCTATAGGTAAGTTACCTACCAAAATTCAGCTATGTAGGTCAAAAGACAAAAAAGTTATAGGCATTTAAAAAAAATGGGGTTTTCCTCAAAAAGTCAAAGTTGCGATTTAAAACGTCAAAAGCGGCAAAATGTAGGCAAATAACTCGAATCTAATACGGGCTATGGAAATGAAATGTCTCAAAAAGGATGTTTTACAAACCCTGAAGTCTTAGTTTCAACCGTCATTGTCCTTCATTTTACTAAAATGTTTCCGTAAAATTCATTTCAAATAGACCCTTTCTCTGATGCTTAGCAGTAGTCTTAGCTATAGAGTTTATCGTTTAATTGTATATAATTTTTGTCTAATTTTCGTAAAAAATCAATAAAGCTCAATATATCCGTTATTATACAAAATATGAAAAAAAATTGTATATATTAATTATAGGGTGTCTTGATCTACATCTTAAAAGAATATTTCTACAATCACAGGATGGCCCATAAGTCGTTGGTGATACAAATTTTCTTTTCTTAATCAATCATGTCTTATGTTATTGCATTTTTGCATTTTCCATCGAAATATAATGCATGTTTGTAAGAAAAAAAATTCTGGATGCAGCAAGTGCGTTATGGTAGCAAATTTTGATCAAATGTTTCATATTTGAATAGCCCAATTTGCTATTAACCTATAAGGTTGACCAAGAAACGAGTTTTTCCGGGAACACTTTAAGTTTACTTTTGGAAATTTTTGTACATGTTCACACAATAAAGTTATTTTTATAAAACATGGCACATTGTTTGCTATATAGGTTATACTGGTAACCAAAATTGATGCCTACTTTCTTAAAAAGAAAACACACATATTTGCAATAAAAACATTTTAATGAAAATTCACTACCATAACGCACTTGCTGCGTCCAGAGTTTTAACTTAGAATTCCTCTTATGAGAGGGCCAGTAATTCGAACATGTCTGTATCAGTATTTGGGTTTTCAGCAAAATGGATAACAAAAAGCGCTTGAAATACACCAATACGGCGCTGAGTGAAGCTCTAAATGCCATTATGAATGGAATGCCCATTAAAGAGCTAGTAGGTTATTTGGAAAACCAAAGACGACATTACTGTACAAGCACAGAGGCGTATATCCAGTTGATAAGAAGACAGGTCCTAGCACAGTTCTGTCGGAGGCTGACGAAGCGGAACTTGTTCGTTGGATATATGATGTGTGGAAAAAAGGTTTTCTAGTTACGAAAAGTCAGCTGTTAGATAATGTGTATATGCTCATGAAAAATCTGAATAGGGACAACATTTTTAACAATGGTCGCCCAGGTCGTCATTGGTTTGATGGGTTCATACGTTGGCACCCTGAATTGGCTTGTTGGGTCTCGCAAAATTTGACATACAGCCGGGCATCTATCTCACAAGCCGCGATAGGAATCTCACAAGCCGCGATAGGAGGTTGGCTTTCAGAAATCAGCATATTTCTACCTAGTAAGAAAATGCAAGACATTGAACCCAATAGGGTTTACAACTGCGATGAAACTGCTTTTTTTCCTTAGCCCCAAAGAAAACAAAGTCGTCGTAAAAAAAGGCGCGAAATCTGTCTATAATTTTATCAATAACGATGAGAAAAAGTGTATTACTACACTGATAATGTCCAACGCTGCAGGTATATGCCTCCACCAATTATCATATTCAATTATAAAAGAATACCATTTCATATTTCAAAAGAAGTACCAGACGGTTGGGGTATAGGTCGGTCAGATTCGGGTTGGATGACTGGGGAGAGTTTCTACGAATTTATAGCGAATGTTTTCTATCCTTGGTTGAGAGAACACAATATTGAATTTTCGTTAATTCTGTATGTAGATGGACATTCAAGTCATCTGACAATGACCCTCAGCGATTTCTGTTCTGTTATCCCAATGCCAACCATATACTCCAACCCCTTGACGTAGCACTGTTTCGTCTGCTCAAGTCAACGTGGAAGAAAATGATTGACAACTAGAGGATGGAAAACTGTGGCATTAGATTGGGAAGAAAAAAATTTGCTCCATTGTTAGATCAGACCTTAAAATCAGTCAGGTGCAGGGAAATTCTAGTGAGTGGCTTTCGAGCATGAGGGTTGTGGCCGTTTTCAGAAAATGGAATCGATATCAGTAAAATGCTGAAGAAGGCAGACGGTATTGAGTCTCAAGCTAGTGGTTATGATAGAAACATCCTTCAGAAACATTTGCACTTTTTTTAAGAAAATCTAGGCAGTGCGATTTTACAAGAGTTTAGAGAAAGTGGTAAAAATTGGTCAGGTGATGTAAAAAAGAAGCCTTATTCGAATTTTGGGGAAAAATTAAAGCAATGTGTTCTCAACCGGCGACCACGGAAGGTTCTTACATTATCACTTCAGATGGGACACTAAGTTTAGAGGCGGGCGTTGGAAACCCTGGCAATCCGAGCACAAGTACAATAACGGACGCAGATGTTGAATTTGAAGAAGAATTCAATGTGATAACATCAAATGACATTATCAGCCTGCTAAAATTTAGTCAAGCTCCATATAGTGCCTTGAAAATCAACAGCCATATTGAAATTATTGGAAGGAAACCTTTGACATCTATTGTTCATATCTACAGTAGAAGCCTTTCTAATGAAAAAGTCATCGATTCGTCTCCTGAAGGCAACCAGACTCACCAAAATCAGAATCAGCATTCCCCTTCATTTGTATTGGCTGAACAAATTGTTAGCTGCTCTGAAGATTCGCAAGTGACACCAAAAACAATACCCTTCAGGAAGAGCAGATAACCCCACATCTACACATGAGAATTCAAATGTGAATTTAAATATCCCAGCTAATGTTTCTACCCCATTCAAGAAGTCCCTCTTTTGACCACAAAACCCAGAAGTAGCAAATAAAAAGAAACGTTTCAGAGAGAAGATACCAAGCGTTGCAACTTCGGATAATTGGCGTTTATACCGCAAGAAAAAACAAGAACAGAAGAAAGAAAAGGAAGAAAAGAAGGCAGAACGTAGTAAGTATTAGAAGCTAAGAACAATAAGATCAGTGAAAGTGTTGAGGTCAGAGGTATGGATGAAAACTCTGAAAGCGATGATGTGCGTGATGAAGAAACAACCGTCAAATTTGACGAGTTAGAAATTGGAACTTAGGTCATAGTGATGTATGAAGACGGCTTGTATCCTGGGCAAATTGTGAATATGAATGTTGACGAAAGAGACGTTGAAGTAAAGACGATGAAAAAAAGTTATGCATGGAATTGGAAATGGTCTACTCCTAATGATGTCTTATGGTATCACGAAAAGGCAGTGATATAAATTACTAATCAACCTGTATTACAAAATAAACGTTCTTTGTATATAATTTCAGAAATTGATCGCTATGCCTATCGAATTCATAAAAAATAACTATCTAAAACTCTTCTAACTTCACTTTGGTGCAACAGGTCAGTAATTGGTACCTTACAAGGGTCAGAATTTGCTGCACGCATAAATTTGCAGGGTCAGTAAATGGCACACGAGTACACTTGTTAATTTAGAGCCAAATTTCAAATTTCAAATACATCTGATTGTTCAAAATGCTATATTTCACTTGAATAATATACTGTGTTCCCGATAATTTTAACATAACGCTGTTGAAACCTCAGATTTCAATGTGTATCATCACTGAAGTCAGTCTATTCCTTAGAGGCTTAGTAATAATTGGTAAATTTACCTTACTGCTAGGTAGGTACCTACACCACTGATTATTATTAGTAACCTGTTGTAATTACACTTGTTAATAAAACATCAGGTATGGGGAATCAATCGCATAGATAATGATGTTTTTTTAATTAATTATTCAGTAAATATGTTGAAAGAAAAAAAGGAAATTTCAAACGAATTATTGATAACAACTGGAACATGGACATACATTAATAATTACCTAACTATACAATCGAATAACTTATAATTTAGACCAAGTCGCCATCTATTGTGGTCATTTGATATCGTAAAGCATTTCCACGGGTTCCTGCGATGCAGGTGTTTTTAACTCTTTACCTGTCCGCAACGAGCGCTGGTGTCTAACGAGCATAGGTAATTAAAGGTAACAGCAAATTGACCATTTGGTGACTGTTGAGTGCGGGTTCAGCGGGTTGTTGAAACCGGATTAAATGAAGTGCAAAGTGTCACAATTTAGTGAGTGAAGTGTTTTGTGCAGTCCACACAATGTTTAGGATTAACATTCAATAGAGTTTGTGTAAGTTTTCTTTCAGTTTTCCGATGATGTTTTCTTGTCAAACTCTAGAGAGTTACACGTAGTCGCTTCTTATTTCATATTTCATATTCATGAAGAGCTACCATCCGTTAAAAATTGTAAAAGGCTCTTCCTAGTTCACTTACGAGTAAAAAATGGGCGTATTTTATTAATTTTATTATCTTTGAAGCACTGGTAATGAGATAAGTTGACTAGACTAGCAGCAGGTGCTTTAAGGTAGATAGGTCATGTTGTAAGTTTGTTATTTTGACCTTCGAAGACATTCTTTGGCCGCACACCGGTATATCCATTAGTGGAACTATGAAAAGTGGCGATAGCATCTTCCTAACATATTCCGCTACTTTGCTAAATGTTTACCACTATAAAAGTTTTGTCAACAGTTGGTTGGTGTAATGGTAATTTGACAAGTATGATATAAATACTGTTATCTCGAGTTATCTTTATTTACACTGTATGTTAAATATTGCCGTACGGTTAATTACATATAATTAACCGTTTACTGGAACCTACTTAATAAACAATTTCGAAATCTGATTCAACATTTTGGTATTCCTTGCAAATTATTACGAAGAAAAGTCAACTTCCTGGACAACAGCAACTTAGGTAAATGATGATAAAGCCTCTAGAACCATATTTTATTTATTCATAATATTTTTCAAACAATATTTATTTTAATTTTTGCGTGTGACTTTATTGATGTAGTTAAGTATATGAGGCAATTTAATAAATTATTGTCCTTAACATACAAGCAATAAGGTTATCATGAAGTAAGGAATATAAAGGAACGAAGAAACAGAGTAAATATAAAAAAATTAAAATATGATCGCACAGAAATCTATCAAAGCAAAATAACGGTATATCTGCAGCTTACCTCCTGGAGGGTTTTTAGAATTTTTTTTCAGAAACATGCTTAGAAGCCCAAAAGCTGACTTTTACATTTTTCAGCCATATCTCCTTTTAACCCTGTCTACCCCGCATTCGTCCCAGGTCCCGTAACTTTAGTGGGAGTTGTTCCGAACAAAATTTTCATGTGGTTTATGCATTGACGGTGGTTGTAGGCATGAAAGGAAAACCTTCACGACCAAGTAGCGGACCACACCCCACCGCCCAGTCAAAAACACGGAGTGTAATCTGAGAAACATATAGTGATAGGTAACTGCAGGGAAAGTGGTGTACCGGGAAAGGAGCATGTAACCTAGCAAGCGAAAACATAGAGAAATTGTGGGAAAACAAAACTCGTTTTCAACTTACCGTACCAGGCCAGAGACGAAGTTCAAATGTAAATAACTCATCAACGACAAGGATGATGCCAAACTTTATCTATCAGCGGTCGATTTAGCTAGTAGTAGTAGTAGTAGTAGCAGTGCTGGGGAGGCCAACGCCAAGCAAGTAGGCCACCATGGGCCCTTTTTGCCAACCCCAGCAACCATGCTCTACTCCTCCTTGGTTCCGTCGCCAAACCGCCTCGACCTCGAGATGAAGGCCGTGACTGTCTTCAATTGGACGGTACTTACCTGATTCCTCTGCAGAGTCCTCGATCCGAACAATTCTGCTCGAAGACTCCCAAAAGCCTCGCATTCGCACAGGTAGTGGTAGGACGTTTCCTCACCCTCGCCGCATTCCTGGCAAATGGGATCCCTCTCTACACCTATCAATGTGAGGTGTCTTCTAAGGACACAGTGGCCTGTGAGCACTCCAAGGATGCGGTGAAGCGTAGGTCGACTCCTGCCGAGTATCCAGACAGCCCCCTCCACGAAGTCCCTCACCTGCCTGCAGCCACCAACCGACCCCCAGTGCCTCTTCATTGCTTCCTCGGTCCACCTGTCTAAGGCGACGGAGATCGACTTCCTACTTATACCTATGGCCGGCTCCGGGACACAGAACGGCCGCGGGGAACCAAGCTTTGCGAGATTATTCGCGACCTCATTCCCCGCCACGCCACAGTGTCCCGGAATCCACACTAGTTGTACCTCCTTTGTCCTGGCTAGTCCTCTGAGGGCGCCAGCGCACTCCTGGACCAGTGTAAACCTGATTCTGGCCGCGCAGAACTGGGGATCCTGAGGGTGTATGGCCTAGTCAACCTAATATCATCCTCGGCATCCCGCACCTTTATGGCGGAAATCGGAATTTCCTTTTCCACCTCCTTGGCGACTCTTGCATGCCCTATTACTGCTCCCTCTCCGCACCAGTTTCCTGAGTCTCGCATTCTGAGATGCGACGCCATCGCCGCCCCCCTGACACAGATGGGAAGCGGTGGCAGCATCAACAGGACCTCTAGCGCGGCTGAGGGTGTCGTCCTCATAGCGCCTGTGATACCCAGGATTGCCAGCCTTTGGCCAGCTTCCTGCTGGTAGTTTCGTTCACACCGCACCACCAGACCAACGCCCCATAGAGGATTCTCGGCCTGACGAGAGTGTAGTGTAGATCCAGTGACGGATCCGAGGATTAACTCCCCAGGTCCTCCCTATCACTCGACGCAGCTGACAGAGTGTCGCTACTCCCATCCTTACAAGCCGTTCTATTTGCGACCCCCATGTTAGTTTGGAGTCCACTCGATTTAGCTAAAACCGCAAATTTACCTAAACTATTATAGATGAGGGAAATAGTGAAAAAAAAAAAACGAAAATTTGTTGAAGAAAGGGCGCTTGCGTGAAATTTACCAGCAGGTGAGAAAACTACAAGAGTAGAAACCAGGAGAAAAAATAATTTATAAAAAACAAATATTAAATTGTATTCTTAGAAAAGGGGAGTATTGTTAGAATCTGAGAAACATGCCTAGAAGAAATGTGTCACCGAGAGGGAATTAATTATAAAGAAGATTAGCGCAACTTTTGAAAACTGTTGGTAACAAAATTATTAACTGACGGCGAAATGTTATAGATTGAAAAAACCGCGCAGTAAGTTTATGAAGATAAAAGTATTCCTATTCAAAAAACGGTGAACGTGCGCAAAGGAAACCATCACATAAGTGAAAAGAATCATGAAGTAAAAATGTTCTACTAATCATAGCAAAACATAGAGTAAGTAGTAAAATTGAAAAATACCTGGATGAATCTAAGTTCAGATTTAGACCCGGTCGAGGTACTAGAAAAGCGGTACTGGCAACTGAGACAATAGAAGAAAGAGGCTTGAGGAAAATAGATATATGTATTTCGTAGTCTAGAAAAACATTTGATAATGTGTATTGGAAAATATTGTTCCATATTAAGAGAGCTGGTTTAGCTGGCACAGATAGGGGTATTATCATCAATCTATATAAAATTCAAAGCAGTGAATTTGCAGATTATCCCACGGGCAGTTTTATATAAACGGACTGCTGATACATGCAGCTTGGCATCTTACATGCACGTTGATACTATTTTTACCTTTAAACATTTTACGCTTTCTCAATATTTTCCTAGTATTGTTCTGTTCCCTCACACCTCCTTCCTCTTATAAGTTTTAGAATTTGACGTAAACTTGACAATGGGATTCACTGTAATTTTTCAGTCTAAGCGCTTTCTCATTAGTTCGGCAATTCTGGTGTGGCGGTGGTTCCGACCGCAGTGTTTCCGTCAACACTACTCTATGTTTCTGCATAAATACTCTTGACAGTTAAACGTTGCGTTACGTTATGATATAAGAGACACCAGGCGATCTCTCTCGCTCTCCTCGCTACCAACCGCTACAGTGAACACACGTCCTCCACGCTCGGTCAGTTATCTGTTATGTACTCATGTACTGTTGTAATTGTTTTATAGTTAAATGTATCATATAGTTTATTCAGTTAGTGAAATTATATATATATATATATATATATATATATATATATATATATATATATATATATATATATATATATATATATATACAGGGTGTTACTTAATGATAGGGCGTAATTTCAAGGGCGCATTCCTGAACCAATTTCAAGTAGAAAAGTTCATATAAACATGTGTCCTGAAGAGTCTGGTTTTCCAGATACAGGGTGTCAAAGTTTAAAAAAATAATTGGTTTTTTATTAATATCTTAATGATAATTTTGCCCATTTTGTTGAAATCTGGTAGGGTTAGTCACTATAATAAGACGCTAAGTTGTCACTAACTAAAAGATAATTATAAGTTCCAGTGGCGTCTCGAGGGGCAGTCTCACGAATAATATTGACAAAAAAAATGTACGCTACTGAGTTTTTTTTTAATTTTAATTTTTTTCAGATTAAGCACCTAGAAATACAACTTTTTTGCCTCTTATTATCTTTTCGTATATTACTTCCTTTTCGAGGAAAAAAATAAAAACCACTTCATTGCATGTCGAAAAATTGTTAAAATAAAATCAAGTTAATTGTGATCGTTCAGAATATTTATTTCTAAGCCATTTTTTAAAATCTAACAAACGAAAAGTAATAACTATTTACAAAAAATGTTGGAAATGACTACCTCCCGCTTCTATGCAGGCTTGTGCTCTCCTTCTCATCGAGCGACGAACTCTTTAGAAAATTCCATTAGTGTTACGTATGGTTTCACATCCGTCAACAATTCTATTCCTTAGTTGTTCTTCTGTCTCGATTGGTGTAACATAAACTAATGCTTTTAGGTGCCCCCACAAATAAAAATCTAGGCTGTTTAAATCATGCGATCTAGGTGGCCAGAATTGTGGTCCTCCACGACCTATCCACCGATTTTGGTAAGCTCCATTCAAATACTCACGAACCAATATGCTAAAGTGGGCAGGAGCACCATCATGCATGAACCAATGTTGTTGACGTAAATATAAAGGGACATCTTCAAGAAGCAGTGGCAAATCAGTTTGTAGAAAATGACTGTAAGATTGTCCGTTAAGACGTTGTGGTAAAAAAAATGGTCCAATCAAATAGTCATCTAGGATACCGATCCAAACGTTGACAGAAAATTGTTCCTGAAACTGTGTCTCTGTAATAGCATGAGGAGTTTCTTGGGCCCAGTTATGATTATTTAGAAAATTAATTATTGCATTTCTGGAAAAATGGGCTTCGTCCGTAAACATAATGATGGAATCAAAGTGAGGATTTTCTGAAAGTCTTTGATGATACCATCTACAAAATTGCGTACGCGGTTCAAAATCTCTTGGCAGAAGTGCCTGAACTCTTTGTACGTGATAAGGATACAACAGGGATTCTCTTAAAATTTCCCATACCGTTTTATAGCAAATATTTAATTCCCTACCTATTTTTCGGGTACTAGTTGCAGGATTCTCTTCGACCGCATGTAGGACAGCCTCCTCAACTGCTGGAGTTCGAATTGTACGAGGTCTTCCGTCAGAGGTATTATGTTTAAAACTGCCAGATTCAGTCAGACGACGATGAATGTTTATGAATATTTGTCTACCTGGAAGGACACGATCAGGATACCTTTCTTGATAGAGCCGCCGGGCCTCCGCCGAATTACCATTGGCAAGACCATAAAGGAAATGCATTTGTGTCATCTCCAAATTAGAATAGTTATTTACCATTTTTTAATAGCACAATTAACCTTTTGACCAGAGGGAAAATAATAACAAACTGTCACAGAAAGTCAAAAACATTATGCTCATAATGTCAAAACAACGTTTCCTAGCAACGCTCACAATTAACTTGATTTCATTTTAACAATTATTCGACATGCAATGAAGTCGTTTTCATTTTTTTCCTCGAAAAGGAAGTAATATACGAAAAAATATTAAGAGGCAAAAAAGTTTTATTTTTAGGTACTTAATCTGAAAAAAATTAAAATTAAAAAAATTCAGTAGCGTACATTTTTTTTTAGTCAATATTATTCGTGAGACTGCCTCTCGAGACGCCACTGGAATTTATAATTATCTTTTAGTTAGTGCCAACTTAGCGCCTTATTACAGTGAATAACCCTGCCAGATTTCAACAAAATGGGCAAAAGAATCATTAAGATATTAATAAAAAACCAATTTTTTTTTTAAACTTTGACACCCTGTATCTTGAAAACCAGACTCTTCAGGACACATGTTTATATGAACTTTTCTACTTGAATTTTGTTCAGGAACGCGCCCTTGAAATTACGCCCTATCATTAAGTAACACCCTGTATATATATATATATATATATATATATATATATATATATATATATATATATATATATATATATATATATATATATATATATATATATATATATATATATATATATATATATAAGTCAAGTTCCGTACAATTCTTCCAGCACTTCTATACGCCGCAGGCCGTGTAAAAATATAAAAATAATTTGTCATATTTAGTTAAATTCAAAATTAACAATTTAGATGAAAATACCGGCTGTAAAAAAAGAATTTTAGTTTGGAAGGCATTGTAAAAGGATTCAAATCAATGAAGAGTGAAGGCAAAGACTAGTTCATTAGATGGAATAAGTAGAAGCCAAACAAATTTGGTATGTCAAAATTAGAAGTATGTTTTTGTTTTCTCCCTCAGGGCTCTTCCGCGGCTTTACCGCCCCGACAGCACTTCATAGAAGTATGTTTCATTTGGATGAAGTTTTCAAGCAGTTTTTGGTATAATTTTATTAAATTATGTTAATATACAGCACAAGCCTCAAGCTTATTGTGTGGACATGTACGATTTATGATAATAAGTAAATAAATGAAATAAGTATAAACACATATTACATATACATACATAATTTGAAACGGGCCTTGGTGTTCGGTCCCAGGGGCCGTAATTCGCGCCCATTTGCAGACAGTTTTGCAAAGTGTCACCATCGATGCCTCTCTACAATTGAATTTTTTTAATAAAAATTCGCTATAAAAGGTATCGTAACAGTCAATTTCTGGGAAACTCATTAAGTAACAAATATTACAACAGAACATGCTCATTAAGATGTTTTCTTGTTTTTACATAATTAAAATAGCTATTCATATGTCCCGTTACTGCTGATTAATATAAATTACTAGAAATTACCTCGGACATGCTGTAAAAGACATTGGACTTTAAACCAAACAAAAAAAGTCCTGAGGCAGCAAGTGCGTTATGGTAGTGAATTTTCATAAAAATGTTTTAATAGCAAATATGTGTTTTTTAAAGAAAGCAGGCATCCAATTTGGTTACCAGTATAACCTATATAGTAGAAACAATGTGCCATGTTTCATCAAAATAACTTTATTGTTTGAAAACGTACAAAAATTTCCGAAAGGAAACTTAAAGTGTTCTCGAAAAAACCGTTTCTTGGTCTACCTCATATGTTAATAGCAAATTGAGCTTTTCAAATATGAAGCATTTAATCAAAATTCGTAAATTCGTTACCGTAACGCTATTGCTGCGTCCAGAATTTTTTTTCTTACAAACATGCATTATATTTCGATGGAAAATGCAAAAATGCAATAACATAAGGCGTGTTCGACTAAAAAAAAAGAAACATATCACCAACGACTATGGGCTACCATGTGATTGTAGAAATAATGTTTTAGGATGTAAATCAACACATCCTATAATTAATGTATACATTTTTTTCATATCTTGTATAATAACGGATATATTGAGCTTTGTTGATTTTTTACGAAAATTGCGATAACAAACTTGTGACTTGATGCATTGTCTTGGTGAACGAGTACGCTTTTTCTAAGTTTTCCACGATTTTTTTCGTTTTGTGGCTTCACGCAACATAATATAAATGAATGCCACTACAAAGTGTTCATTTCGAAATGCGCTATTTTTGTAGTTGGATATTTACGGCTCCTTTATTACCTCCGCTGTTGGGATAAATATCTAAAAAATATCTTTATTGCAATTTATGTAGTTGTAGCAAATTTTCTGAAAATTATCAGTTTCATGTATAGAAAAGTAAATTAGAATACAAATTGCAGGAGTTTGAGCGTAATGATGTGGAATTTCGTATTGTAATATATAATTTTATTAAAAGCTACCAATTTCAAAGGCGCGTAACTTCTGGGTGCACAAGTCATTATATTTTAACAGCGAGCTTGCGTTTAGGTTAAAACACTTTAGACATCCAATTATAACGCATCAGAAAGTTAATTAAACAGGAGTTATCTATTTCATTTTCAAAGAATTTGGATAGAGCAATAGTAAATAAATGTTGAAAAGGGTTTAGGTTCAGCAAGTGCGTTATGGTAGCGAATTTTCGTCAAAATATTCCAAATGGTGATAATTCTATTTCCCATTAAACTAGAATCTTCAATGTTGATACATAGTAAAACCTATATAAAGCAGCGTGGGTACTAAATTTTAAAAAAAATAACACAATGAGCTTCACAGACAACGATAAATTTGTTTTAGAAAACCATTTTTGTTATTTTGTTTGCAAGAACTGTTTTGATTGAGTGGACTTAGTGTTGAAAAATGACCTGTGTGCAGCAAACACGTTATGGTAGAGAGTTTTTGTACAATTATTTGAAATCCCATAACTCAATTTCCTATTAAGCTAGAATCTTCAATCTTGAACCATAGTAACACCTATGTAAACGCAGCCTGGGTACTAAATTCAAGAAAAATAACATAATGAGCTTCGCGGATAACGTTGGTTTTAAAAAAACATTTTTTGTTGTTTTGTTTGCAAAAACTAGTTCGACTGCGTTGACTAAAACAAAACCATCCAAGCACTTAAAAGGAAAAATACCTGCCATATTTATGATTTGACAGGTACATTTCCTTTGTAAATAATATTAAAAAAATCTAGAAAACTTTTGTGACTTTAATGAATTTTGTAACACAATTTTTTAAAAGAGACTTGCAGTACTTACCTATATCTCTACGAAACTATAATTTTCTAGCTCCATAGAAAATAGAAACTGATTCAAATAATCGCTAACTGGGACCTCTAAAACCGGTCTACCAGGTCCATTTAAATTTAAAGAATTAGTTTTAATAATATACCTTACTAAAAGTGTACAATTCTTATGAAAATGCACTACTAGAATGCACTTGCTGCGTCCCGAACATTTTTAAAGTCATTTATTTTTCTGTGCAATATTGAAAATCTGTTATAGTGCTGAATAAAAAATTAATTTTCCTTTGAAAATAGGTGTCCAACGAATCCACTCTCAATTAAACATTTTATAAAAGTAGTTACCCTTCAAATGGGGTTGGAGTGGGTAGAAAAATGTTTACCTAAAGTGACATTTTAAACATCTATTGTAAGCAGGGTGCTGGCTTGTTTAAGTATCTATTTATATTGAGACAAAATTTTCTTACGGATAAATTTTGTCTTCAAGTTGGGGTCAGATGTAAGCAAGGTGCTTACCGGTTTACGTTCCCATTTTTTTATGAAATCTCTCTATACATAAATGTTTAGAGAAGATGTAAAAGAATCGCTGGATTGGGTCTCAAAAGCTTATGAAAAGTCGCCATAGAGCTGAATATTTTAGGCGTAAATATATCCAGCATATAATGCATAAAAATATATAGATCGCGAGCAATGTTGAATTTGTGTGGCATTTAGTTTGATAAATAAAAACCAGCTTAGCGATCTAAAGCGTGAAGTACAACGGCATGATGAAAGAAAATGCAATTCTAAACTGCACTGTGGGTAATAGGACAGGTAGGTAACCTCTAAAGAGGCCACTTGAGTTGCAACAGAAAATTTCCGCAAACTCAGTGTTTTTGGCGACTCGGCGACAGGGGGAAAGATACCGGGTCGGAGAGGCAGTGGTCAGGCAGCCGGCCTCCGGCTAGGCAGTGCCGCCGCGGCGATAATTGTCAAGGGTTTCTGTTAAATAAATTTAGAACGCAAGTGAAATTTCAAAGAGTGAATTAGGAGTGTTTTAAAAGAAGGGCGATTATCGGGGACGCGTGTGGTTGAACGGCCGATGGAGGGGCTGGTTTTGGTGAGTCCGTTCCAGGTTTAAACCATTGCTTAAATTGTCTTTCATTTGAGAGGCTAGCTGTCTCGGGTACTGAAGTAATTTTTATATAACATTTCTATAGATATATTTTGGGCCATAGGCTGTAAGATAGAGAAATAGTATAGATGGTTGAGCCGTAGGGGCTAGAATATAATTAGAGTGAATCGGAATCATACTAAAATTGTAGATGTTGTGTTAAGGGATTTTAGTAGACGGGGAATTGTTGTAAAATTATACTAAGGATAAGATAGGGCTTGAAGTCATAAAGGTTTTTAGTTAGGAACCTAAGGGACTGTTAGAGAAAAATTGAGGGCTAAAATTAAGCTGAGAAAGAGTCGATTATTAAATTTATGGGAAATTATACCAGGGGCGAAACCAATTTAATTTTCACCGGTATCAATTTTGCATAACATTTAGGCCTTTCTAAGGTTGGGGACAATCTATCACATAATTCTGTTAAATAACTTTAGGATTTATATTATTGGAATTAAGAGTTTTAGTATAATTTTAATCAGACGGAAACCTTTGGAATTAAGGGATTTATTTAAAAATTATGAAGAGTTTTTTTTTGTTTAATTTTAATCATACGGAAACCTTTGAAACTAAAGGATGTATTTAAAATTTATTGTGCTCTTAAAATGTTATCCGTTTAAATTTTATTTTGTATTAAAGCCATTTTAAAACTAGATGCGGTGTTTTATTCTTAGCATAAGACTCCCTAAACTAGAGTTACTTTAACAGTCCTTTTAAAATGATTGTGACGTGGTTATCACTCGGTATACACAAAGGCTGAATATATAGTAAAATTTTGGGAATTTGATCCCAGATGCTCGACTTTAGTGTTCCAAATAAATTTAGGCAAGACCTCCCTTGAAGGTCGTAAACTTAAATATTAGTTTCAAGGTAAATTGGGTGGTTTGTTGAATACACGTTCTGTCGTTTGAACGTTGCCGATTTTAAAAACCGTACCTGATTAAATACTTTCTTAAAATTTAGAAACAATAATAATTAGAGTTTACATTTGAAAAAACCTTTGTTTTAAAGAAAAGCAAAAGGCACGTAAAACCGCCCCATTACACTATGTTCCGTGCTATAATAAGATAAGAAAGTCATAATCCATTTTCTAATAATTTATATAGGTATATTATTACAGTTTACCTATAGTTTGTACATCATAATTCAATATTGGTTCTGCTATAACCACGTAAAAGCCTGGCCTTGTTTCTCTAGTGACATTGTCCTGTATGTATAATAATGTATAATGTATATATTAACAATGAAACAGGCCAATGTCACCTGAATGACACAGGGATGTTCATGTACGTCAAAAAATTAACAATAAGAACGACAATAGCACACACAATAAGCATAACAATTAAGGAAAATTTTTTCTTAAATAATACAAAACAAAGATACTTATAAAACACACTTATAACGTTCATAACGTTCAAAAGATAAGAGCTGCAGAATCCAGATCCAATTCCAATATTGTTTTTTAGAGTCACCAGGTGCACTAGGTTTATAGTTTATACTATGGCAACTACACTACAAACAAAGTGTTCATATTATAAGAATTCAAAAACAGAAGATAGTTAATGGTAGTTTATGTGTAAAAATCATCCACCGAGTAGCACGTCTTGTTTATAAGAATCGTTTTCACTTTTTTTTAAAGCTGGTAAAGTGTCAACATTCCGTACATCTTCCGGCAACGCATTATACAACTTGCAGCCATTGTAAAACAGTGATTTTTGGTACAGAGCTGTGCGATGTTTGTCAGTTTGCAGGTTATTTCTACCTCTTGTGGTATATCCATGTTCCACTGCATTGCGTGTGTATTTGGTTTTGTTTTGAAAAACATGGGTTAGCACTTCCATGATGTATATGCTGGGGAGTGTAAGGATACCCTGTTCTTTAAAAGTGTTTCTGCAAGTGTGTCTATGAGGGATATTGAATATGATCCTCATCACTTGCTTTTGTTGTTTAAAAACTCGGTTTACTTCACTTGCTAATCCCCAGTGCGTAATACCAAACCTTAGTTGTGAGTAGAAACACGCATAATACAGTGACAACACAGTAAAGGTACTGCATCTTTGGGTAAGTGTTCTTATTGCATATGTAACGGATGAGATTCGCGAGCAAAGTTCATCGATGTGAACATTCCATTTTAACTCACTATCGATATGAAGTCCTAGTAGTTTTGTAGATGGCTGCAAGGTTACAGTTTGGCCATCAAGTTCTACGCTTTGTACAGTACCTTTTTTTGATTTTGAAGATTTAAAAAACACGCAAGCTGTTTTATCCTTGTTAAGTGCAAGCTTGTTTTTATCGACCCCAATTGGTTAGACTTTTGAGGGTTTTGTCAGAATCAGCCATAATGTGCTCAACACTATGTCCACCTATCAAAAAGTTGGTATCATCGGCATAGGAGGCGACCGTTCTTTTGTTATCTGGATTGATGTTGTTTTCAGATTGGTGCGTGATGTACTGAAGTAGGCTGTTGGCATAGATAATGTACAGCGTAGGTCCAAGAACTGTTCCTTGCGGCACCCCAACCGTTACTTCAAAAGTCCTAGATAAGTAAGTGTTGGTAGAGTTAGATATTACAACTCTTTGTGTTCTGTCTGAAAGATAGCTTCTGAACCAGTCCAGTGCGGTGCCCGTCACTCCATACCTACATAGTGAACATATAAGGATCTCATGATTCACACAGTCGAAGGCTTTGGAAAAGTCCACAAAAACTCCCAGCGCTACCTCTTTTTTGTCAATGTGTTCGACAATGTGCTCCATAAACTCAACAATTGCAGTTTCAGTGCTTCGTGCTTGCCGAAAGCCATGTTGATATGGCGAAAGAAGTTTATTATCAGCAAGATAGGTTGTCAGCTTGTTATTGACTATTTTTTCGAGGGTTTTTGTGAAAGTTGGTGTTAGGCTGATGTCTGTAGCTTGAATAATCCGCGGGATCACCCTTTTTATATGTCGGTTTTGTGTATGCTTCTTTCATTTTTGATGGAACGATACCTCTGGATAATGAAATGTTATATATATGTGACAGTGGTAAAGAAACAACAAACCTGCAGCGCTTAAGCTTAATGTTGACTTTCCAACGGATGTTCCGATACTTTTGCTATCCCAGGAGATTTAAAAAAAATTGGCAACTAACTGGAACCATAATAGATATTTTTGAATGTGTTCCAACCCCGTAATTCTGGGCTACGAAATATACAAAATTGTAAACGCAACAAATTATGAATCATATGTGCGTATTTTATTCAGTGTTTAGTTCTTTTACATGCATATGAAAGCATGAGAATAAAAGACTGGTCCTTGAATGCTGTAAGTACTTACTTCCGACACTTCTATTTAATGCAGTGGCATTTTCTTTACATAAATTACAATGCATTCTACAATTTTCTTTATGACAATTTAATGATGGCAACGTATACATTATAAGTCCTTCTGTTTATGTCTTCCTTTGCAGGAAAGGCATCTATTTAAATACCAATTCTACACTTAATAATTATTTTCAAAGGTTCTTTATGGAAATCAGACAACCATGAAAAGGCATTTGTCATTGTAAAACAAATGAACTCAGTCTTAGGTCTTGGATAAGTTCTTTGTTGTCTCATTTAAAAGATATTAACACATTAGTTTCACTCGTAAGTTTCTAGGCACTTACAGAAATACAAGGTGATTCGTGAAACCGTTGCTTATTAAATGTAGTTGAATTTAAAAATGCATTTGAGTTGTTTTTAAGGTGGATTTGGAAACGTTTTAATGAATATTCACTAAAGAGGTGAAGATGGTGAAACTTTCGGAATTTTTTTTGAAATTAGCGCGAATGGCCTCTAGAACCAATATCCAAGGTCCGTTTGAATTTTAAATGTATATATATATATATATATATATATATATATATATATATATATATATATATATATATATATATATATATATATATATATATATATATATATATATATATACACGAGGAGTGGTCAATTTAAACCCATCTTTGGTCAGGTGTCAGCCTTGGAAACAGTTGTAGTCACTCAACTGACATTTTGCAATGTTAGTTGTGTTTGTAAACATCACACTGATAAGTTCCTATCATTTGTATTTCACAGCGATTTTAAGTATTGTGACTTTAAAATGGCGTTTGTTGTTAACAATCCGTCCAAATATAATCAGCGTGCGGTCATACAATTTTTGTGTGCTGAAGGTTTGCAACCATTGGAAATTAATACGCGAATGTAAGCAGTGTATAGAACCGCATGTTTTCCGTATCAAACTGTCAAGGAACTGTGTCAAAATTTTAAGAGTAGAAGAGAGGAGACGAATGATAAGCCGCGACCAGGTGCATTGAGTACTGCATCAACAGACAGGAATATGGCATGTGTAGAAGGCCTGGTTAGAGAAAATCGTCGAATGTCAATCAGAGCAATTTCAGAAAATGTTGGTGTGAGTATAGGATCTGTCCATAGTATCGTACACAAACTGGGTTACAGCAAAATACTTAAAAGGTAATCGTTTTCAGTCGGACGAAGAAGTACAAAATATCGTAAAAGAATTCTTCGAGCAGCAGCCACAAGAATTCTTTAAGCCGGGTATACATCGATTGGTGAAACAATGGGATATGTGCCTTAATAATAGTGGTACTTATTTGTAAATACATTTGTCAATAATTTTTTTCTGAACCAAAGATGGATTTCAATTGAATAAACCTCGTATATATACCTATATATGTATTCAAACGATAACTCAAAAAATACTCAACTGATTTGAACGAAGCTTATCACAAGCCTTCATTTCGTTACAATCGCGAACGAATTCGTCAATCAGCTGTAACGGACATATTTTTCCCCAAAAATATACAAAAATATTGTTGAATACGCTATATTTTTGAACGTATTAAGGTAACTGGAATGAGACTTTACACGTCGCTAAAAATGAAGTGAATACACCTCTGTTGTGAATTTTAAGTAATTTGGTTCACAAAATTTTAAGCTTTTCCCAAATTAAAAGTAAAATTCGAAAGACATGGGTTGAAACAACTTAATTGGTTTAAGTATGTTGCCAGACAAAGACAGTAGTCCAGTAGACAGTCTGTTTTGCGGCGGGGCCGTGATCGGGTAAGGATAAGCTTCGGACGCTTATGCCTAAGTGGAAGTTGCTTATCGTAATCGGTGGCACTACGGAGAAGAGCATTTGGGTGAGAAGCGGCTTTTGCGACTTGAGTGGTAGATAGTTGAGTTATAAACTCAAGTATCGAAGACAGTTTCAGATCAGAGTGAATATGAGTGGTTCTGACAAACCATGGCGCCCCGGTAACCATTATCAGAATTTTGTTCGGGATGATTTGAAGGGATGTGTGTGTGTCGGTCGCGGTGGCCCATGCAGGAGATGCATAGGTAAATACTGGCCTGATTATGACTTTGGACGTTAGCAGTTTATTGTTCATGGACAATTTGGAGTTTCTATTAAGTGGAAAAAACTTCGAGATGAACATCAAAGCTTTCCATCGGGCATGTTGGACATGGGGACGCCATGTTAAGCATTTGTCGAGGTATTTAGCGTTCTTGCCTGGTAATTTGGCGGTTGTTTAATGATACATGATCGTGTGGTGTGTGTTTCCTCTTGGAAAATACGACTTCTGAAGATTTATCGGGGTTTAAGGCTAGACATCATTTCCCATACCAGTCTTGCAGCTCGTCTACGGCGGTTTGTAGACGTTGGGTTATTATCCTCGGCTGCGTGGAGCTGCTGAGGCTGCTAGTGTCCTCTGCATACAGTGCGTATGTCGCGTTTAAGGGCGGTGTCGGTGTGCCTGCGACAAATATATTGTACAGCAGAGGGGAGATAGCAGAACCTTGCGGGAGGCCAGCCGTGCTTGAGTAGATTCTAGATCTGGTTCCCAGATGTTTGACCTGGAACTTCCTCTGTTTCAGGTATGACCTGACGAGCAATATCAGAGGGAGGGGGAGAATTATATTAGGAGAAGTTTGTTTAGGAATCCTGAATGCCAAACCCCGTTGAAGGGTTGAGAAATGACAAGAAATATTGCACCACTTGACTTGTTTTTGTTGAATCCGTCGGTGATGTTTTCTACCGCTCGAAGGACTTGGTCTGTGGTGGAGTGCGGTGCCTAAATCCCAATTGCTCGTCCGGGCGGATATGGTTCTCAGAGGAGACTGAAACTAGCCTTTAATGAATTAGTCTTTCGGCGATTTTGTCGATGACAAGGAGTAGGTTAATGGGCCTGCAGCTTTGGGGGAACAGCGGGTCTTCGCTGGTTTTTTGGAATATTGTCAATATCGTTAAAGTTTCCATCTGGATGGAATATGTTGAAATTGCAATATGGCATTCATATTCGTAACAATTAATACAACTGCTTTGCGAGAGAGGCTTTTCAGGGATACGTTGGAGATTCCATCGTATCGCGGAGAATTCCTATTTTTAGTGTTTTGATTATTTGGGAAACTTCTTCGTATGTAGCGGGTTCGATGTTTGTTGCTGGGGTGGCGCGAAGCGCACTCTTGATAGAGCGGTGAATTTTTGCGACGAGACGTTGTTATAATTCCGACTGAATTGCAACTCCAGATGATCCGCGAATGCACCTGCTTTGTCCGCATTCGTGTGTATACGATGCTGTTTTGACCAAGAAGTGGCAAGATCGGAACTTTTCATTAAAATGTTGTAGCCGTAACATTATTTATTCATTTTTATGGCGGAGAATGCTTGTTCGTTGTGCAACGAAAGACGATAAGAATTTACGAAAATTTCTATAATACCTCCGGAATTATGCGAGCCACAATTAGGTCACGATCGATGGGTTGGTATAAGATGCCATATATCTTAAAAATAATAATTATACGATTCATACTGAAAAATATGTTCTCTGTGCCTGTATAATGATCGTCTGTAGACAGGATGGAATTTCTTGTTAGTGGCACTGATCCCTCTGATAAACTGAAATTATCTTTTCCAGAAATGTGGTTTGGATTATAAAAATTCTAGAAGCTCTGAAGAAATGTTGCGAGAAGCCACTAAATGATTCAAAATAGTGCTGCAAGTTGAATCATAACTTCCACATAGCTGTGATAATCTATTCCCCTCAGAAAGACATTCTTACGAAATGAATTTAGGGTCCATGATTTGACTACAAAGAAAATATTCGTATTCCGGCACCCATAAACTTCTGAAACGTTATATTACTCGAGTTTTGACCCAAAAAAATATTCTATTTTAACCAAATCACCCCTCATTTATCCCATACCCACTGAAGCGATGTTATCTAAAAAGCTATTGCCCCTTGTAACAGGCAGGCATACAGGCCGATAGACCGGTCGACCGACACACCGACAGCCAAAAAATGTTCATTCCAGAATTAAGTTTCCTATATGTTTTAGATATTTTACGCAGTTTTAGCAAAAAAAAATCGATATTTCTGTCACCGATATTGCATGTTTTAAGAGTTTTTACGCCGTTTTATCACCAAAAAAAATCCGAAATTTTTGTCAACAATATTCCACCCCCACACATTCAACCCCTAATTTAATTTCAACACAGAATACCGGATGTTTGATGAAATTGAAAGTTTACTAATAAACAAACCCTAAAACGTTATATTACGCGAGTTTTAACGAAAAGATGTCAATTTTCAACAAATCGTCCCCCATTCATTCCCTACCCCTGAAGCGATTTTACCCTAAAACAATCCCAACCGTTCGTTTGTCGGGTGCTAACTGGATTCCAAATTTGAAGACGATATCTCAATTCGTTCTAAAGTTATCGTGGCTACAGACAGACATACAGACCGACAGACACAAAAAACAAATTCTTTTCCAAATCATGTTTTCTATATGTTTTGACACTTTTAAGACTTTTAAGCGAAATGAAACTTTTGAAATTTTTGTTGCCGATGCCATACTTCCACACGTATTGACGATGTGGAAGAAAAACAGTTATGCTTCTGAAATGCGGTGTTCATGCCTAGCATGTCAAAGTATAGAATTTCTTTAATGATAAACATAACATATATCTAACGAGATAACGTACACTGTGTTATTAAATACATGGATGTTTGGTGTAATCCAAAGGGCCTATGAAAATTATTGGTTGTTCTTCTGTACAAGCTTATGATCTTTAACGAAAGTTATACAATTGGTTTATATAAGGTGGCGCATTGAAAACGAAACAGACCGATTTGCGTCCAGAGAATTTTTTTAAGAAACGGTGAAACGCGTCAATTTTAATATTGCGGGGGACATGTTTTGACATAAAACCCAACTTTGTCACATCAACCCCTTAAGGATGGTGATAACAACCCTTATATTTTAAATAAGGAACATGGGTCAAGTGTTACATCATTTGAAACCTCTTTCTCTTCTGAATTCAGCACACTAATCTTTTTGGAAGTTTTATCAACTCGTTTAAAAATTATTCACAGTTGAAGATGCAAAAACGAATTTCACTCATTCCGATAAGAAATATGCTGATAGTCAATGTTTTGTTGGTTTGTAAACAAAAAAATCACTATCAGAACATTTCTTATCGGAATGAGAGAAATGCGGTTTATTATTTCAGTTTATCGGTCGGTTTGATACTTGATAGTACTACTGAAAATTAATTTCACAATGGTGTATTCTGTAGAAGAAAGAGTTGAAATAATTACTCTTTTTTTCTCAAAAACGATTACTGTGCCAACTGTACCGCAAATTTGTTTAATGAACGACATCCGAACAGACATGTTATTAGAAAATACATTTTGGAGTTAGTTGCAACGTTTCGACAAAGTGGTTCAGTAGCCAACAAAAAACGGGATCCTGAACGTGAATTTCCGGTTAGAAATGAGACTACTGAGATTGAAGTTTTAGGACAAATCACTGCAGACCCAACTTTGAGCACGAGAAAATTGGCCACTGTTTCAAACATCAAAAGAAGAACTATTCAGCGAATATTGAAGCATCATAAATTTCACCCGTATAAAATTCATCTTATACAACAACTGAATGAAGATGATTTTGATCGACGGCTGGAGTTTTGTTAAGTTATGGCTGCACGAATAGCTGATAACGGGAACTTTCTGTTCAATATCTGTTTCTCAGACGATTGTACGTTTTTATTAAACTCTACAGTCAATCGTCATAATTGTCGTTATTGGGCAGATAATAATCCAAGAAACTTTCACGAAGTCCACACTCAAACTCCACAGAAATTGAATGTCTGGACTGGCATTTTTGGAGACCGTTTAATCGGACCAATTTTTCTTGATGGCAATTTGAGTGGCGAAACGTATTTGGAGTTACTAGAAGATATCGTTTACCCTCTACTAATTGACATGTGTTGAAAATGATGATCGCTATCAAGAAAATCAATTAGTGTTTCAACAATATGGAGCTCCTCCGTATTTTTCAAAACGTGTTAGGGCGTTTTTGAACAGAGAGTTTCCAGGACAATGCATAGACAGGCGTAGAGGTGCTATTGACTGGCCCTCTAGGTCACCGGCTTTAACTACTTTAGACTTCTTTCCATGGGGCCATTTAAAGAGTAGAATTTACGCAACAGAACCGGAGTCTCTGGAAGAATTACGAAGACGCATTGTTAAAGAATGCCGTCTAATAACTCCACAAATGCTCCAGAATGTCAGAGCTCGTTTTGAACAAAATTTGTACTTTTGTATGGAAGCTGGTGGTCAACAATTTGAACACTTACTTAACTGAATAAACATTTTCCAAAGTTTGGTTTTGTTTTTTAGTTTTTTTTTTTAACGAAAAATTGACTAATTAGTGCATTTCTTATCACAATGAATGAAATACGTTCTTGCAACTCCAACTGTGAATAATTTTTAAACGAGTTGCTAAAACTTCCAAAAAAATTAGTGTGCTGAATTCAGAAAAGAAAGAGCTTTCAAATGATGTAACACTCGACCCATGTTCCCTATTTAAAATATAAGGGTTGTTATCACCACCCTTAAGGGGTTGATGTGACAAAGTTGAGTTTTATGTCAAAACATGCCCCCACAATATAAAAATTGACGTGTTTAAGCGTTTCTTAAAAAAATAATTTCTCTGGACGCAAATCGGTCTGTTTCGTTTTCAATACGCCAGCCTGTATATAGTCGTATGGAATTATTTTTAGCTGATGCACAATGTATAACGTAGATAGTAAAAGACAATACTTATTAAGGTAGTTCAAAGTCAAATCACATCATGAACTTTCGTATAGAAAGTAGCAAACTGGTCTTCCAGTTGCCAGCGAGTCAATTCAACATCAAATACATGGTTTAAACACAGCATATCTATGCTGTGGTTTAAGTAAATCGAGGCCTGACTGTCTAGTTCAGAGTTCCAAAGCAGTAGACGGTAGTAACCTTGACATTGCAAGCATCCGTGCATCTATGGAACCAGGAGATACTATTTAATATGACAATAGCATCGTGATGTAATAGAAAGGAAATTTTATGACTTTGAAGATCCAGTAAAAAATTTGGACGTAATGACCTAAAATCTTTAGACTCGTTGAGGCATAACGTTGTATATAGTGAAGTAAACTAATAAAGATTTTATAGCTTAGTTTGGAAATTAAACGATTTTTTTCACTATTAATTAATTAATTGTTATGTGGAATCCAATGAAATTACCTTCAAGCATACGGCGCTTCCGGAAATGGTAAGAGATAGGTAAAAAAAAGTGTTAACAAATTTCAGAGAGATTTTAATGTGCAATAAAACGAAGCAGAAAAATCTAAGGTGTTCCATTTGAAATTATTAAGTTATGAATGAAATAAGTTGCTCTAGTTGGGCACTTATTATGGAACGCTCTGAATGTGCCGATAATAAAACTTGATTTTATTGCGAAATATTGACTACAGTAGTTGATGAAGTATCAAATTCACCATTAAAAGCTGCTGAATTTTTTTACGATATCATCTGACAATGGAGATAAGATTTTTTTTCGAAAACCTCACATTTGTCGAAAAATCAAGATATCTGGGAAACCGTAATAGCTAGGTATAGGGATTCTTGGAGTAAGTGAACCTTATTTATTCCATATAATTCAAAAACTTTCTCAAATATACCTTGTGTTCCATATGAAAAAACAAGTTTGAAGTGTCACACTGTTTTGGATCACCCTGTATATTTGAAAATTATTTCAAGTTGTAGTCCTTTTCAACCTACACAAGCTCCGTGTAAAATATATTCAAAGGAACGAAAAATATAGACGTGAGAGCTCGTGGCGTATGTGGTGAGCCACCCTATATTATATATATATATATATATATATATATATATATATATATATATATATATATATATATATATATATCTTTGTGTGTGTGTGTGCCCGCGCGCGCGTTCGTGTCATAAGATAAAAGGTATAATGTAAAGTCTCATATAACTTTAAGAAATCAAGCTAGTAGCAAAAAGTAATGGATTTTAGTTGCTTCAATAATTGGATTTTATTGTAGATATGGAGAACAAGAAAATTGTCATGTCAACTGCTGATACAAGGGCCAAATATAATCATCGAGATTTAGAGATTTCTTCTCAAAATAAAATTCATGTAAACGCACATTGAAACTATTTAAACCTTAATAACATGGATCTACGATTGTGGTAGAAATTACACTGCTGAATTACGAAGATTTCGTACGAAAATGGGTTTGAGAACAGGGCCGTCAAAGCGTACCGTAATTTGATTTGAAGCAAATTTGATAGAACAGGGTCTGTAACTACGTACCGAGATCAGACCAAGGATTAGTGACGTCCAAGTTGCAGAAGTTCTTCTGGGACATCAAAACATAGCGAACACTAATGCACTAGCAGTCGGTAGTGTAAATTCGATACAAAATGATTGAAAATCTCATACACCACGGTTTGGAAAATTTTATGCAAAATCCTAAAAATGTTTCCCAATAAATTGGGATAGAGATGCAGATTTTCCGATAAGGTGTGATTTTTCTTTACGTATATCGGCTTTGATGGAAATTGAATCCGAATGGTAATCCCGTATTTTATGGACAGATGGTGGAGTCAATGCTTAAAACTGTCGGATATGGTCAACAGATAATCCACATGAAATCTCTTAGGAAGGGCGTCATGGAAAGAAAGTCACCGTTTGGTACGGGTTCACCGCTAATTTTATAATTAGACCATACTCTTTTGAGGAGAGACATAATGGAGGGGCCGTAACTGTTACTGGTAAACGATACCTGCAAATGTTACGAAATTATGCCATTCCACGGATACAAAATGAGCATGAAGGAATTGAAAATATGGTTTTTATACAGGATGGAGCACTGCCGCATATTATGGACCAGTTAAATAATTGTTAACTGCTATTTTTCAAGATCGTGTTATAAGCAGACATTTTGTAAATTCATGGTCTCCACAATCCCCCGACCTTATCCCAGGGGATTACTGGCTGAGAGGTTATTTAAAAATTTTGGTGTTTAGAACACGACCAACAACCCTGGAAGAATTAAAAGGCTCTATTAGGGAGCAACCCACACAGCACATGGACATCCACTAGATATCCAATGGATATCCACGATGGATATCCAGGACATCCAATGGATATACATGGATATCCAATGGACATTAATGGACATACATATGTCCTACCAATATCATCAATCTGGATATCCATGTGAATATATATTGGACGTTGTATGGATATACATGTGGTCATGAAATGGATATCCATTATATATCTAATGGATACTGTATGGATATACATGTGGTGATCAAATGGATATAACTTTTACATGAAATGGATATTTGATGCTAACCAACCACCATATTCTCTTTCTAATCCCATCCCCCAAATGAAACACTAATATATGCAAACAAATATTTTATTGTGTTTTAAGATCATTTAAATAACTTTATTTTCTTGATCTATGATCTGGCTCAGGTCTGGATTCTTGCTGTAAAGAAAAAAGACACTGCTTATAATCAAGCTAATAAGATAATCCAATAAATTATATGAACACATGTTTATAAATATTACTTTAATTAGTATAGCTATAACTACAACAGTCTAGTGGTTATTTCAAAATAATAGGTAATAGCTGTGAATGTTGATGAGTATCACGACGTAAACTGACTATATACCCAGTAGTTTTAATTAACCTTAAGTGATCTACTTTCATAATCTACTGGAAGTGATCTGCTTCTAAGTAAGGAAAATGAACAATTTTACATACACATAAACTTCCAAATATCCATTGGATGTCCATGTGATATCCATCATTGTCATGGACGTAAAATGGATATTATGTATATCCAATGGATATCCATTGGATATCCTGTGCTGTGTGAGAAATTGCTGCCATTCAACTAGAAATTCTGAATAATGCTTTGTACATGGAGGAACGGTTGGTAATTGTACAGCAAGATGGACGACATATACAACATTTGCGTTAAGCGCGTTGGTCATAATAAATCCCATTATTTAAGCCATCGAATGTCTGTCACATCCTGTTGTTAACTTAATTTGTTAAAAATGCATAATAATCTTAAATATATCCCTTACTTTATGATAACCTTATATATATATATATATATATATATATATATATATATATATATATATATATATATATATATATATATATATATATATATATAATTTTCGTAAAAAAATGCGTATGTCATTGCTATGAAAATTCGCTGTCATAATGCACTTGCTGCATCCAGACATTATTCCCACTTGCTTACATGTCACCGGACCATTTACGAAATGATATGATATTGGTTAATGTAAAACTTCAACCTGGAATTATTAAAACAATCTTCTGATTTTATATTTCAGTAAAAACCTTCACGGTTTGTTGTCACTTTCAATTTGACTAGATTCGCTTCAGCGACGTCGATACGGTCGGACCTGTTTCGGTGTGTGTGCAAAGTGATATTAATTTATTGTGATTTTAGGATAGTAATATCTATTTTAGAACCTTTGAAAATGTCATCGAGGAAAGAAAAAGAACCACCCGATAGGGCCAAATTAATAGATATGGATTTAGATGACTTAGAGACTGATATATCAAATGACTATGGTAATTCTAGCGGATCACGAACGTTGTCAGGTATCAATAATACTAAGACTGTAAGTAATACTCATATTTTAAATTCTTTACAACAATCAAAAGGAAATCAGGGTAATGAATTAGGAGAAATATTATTAAATAGATCAGAAATAAGCAATACGGGAATTTATTCACATAAAAGTGGAATGCAGATACATGATAAAACTATTATTGATAACAGAAAAGAAGAAAGTAAAAATATTTTACCTAAAGAGATAATTTTATACGATGAAAATGATACCGGTCCATTTAATATTTACATCGAGAATGAAAATAAAAATATAGGGCGATCACATATCATTGGCACTTCAAGACTAATACGTAATAGCGTTCCTCAAGCACACAATGATATTGTAAGTATAAATAGTATAGGTAGAAACAAGTTGAAAATAGAGCTGTCAACAAAAAATAGTGCTAATGCTCTGGTAACTTCTAAAATACTGTTAGAAAATGGGTACAATGTTTACATACCAAGGTACTTAGTTAGAAGACAAGGTGTAATCCGACAAGTAGATAGCAATATTTCAGAAACAGAATTAAGAGATTTAGTAAAACCAATGTACTTTGATAATTTTAAAATAATAGAAGTTCGTAGACTAAAACGCAAAGTAGTTGAAAATGATAAAGTCGATTACTTGCCCACACAGTCTGTTTTAGTTTCATTTAGAGGGCAAATATTACCGGAAAAAGTTTTAATTGAGAAAATTGTGTTTCCAGTCGAGCCATATATACAAAAAGTTATCCAGTGTCTCAAGTGTTTGAGATACGGACATATAAGTCAGCAGTGTAAGGGAAAAGAACGGTGTAAAAAATGCTCTCAAGAACACAATCACAGTATATGTCAATCCGAAAAAATCCTGTGTGCATCGTGTGGTGGCGAACATTTTGCTACAGACCGGAATGTTTGTCCGGAATTTGCCAAACAAAAAGCTGTTAAAAATATGATGGGACAAGAAAATATTTCATTTAAATCTGCCATAGAAAGGTATAACACAGGTTATGCCTATCCTCTTAAAACAAATAATATAATAGGTCAAAATACAACAACTCAAACACACAAAAATAGTTATTTTACAAAAATACAACCAAAACGTAAAAGAACAGAAGGCATATATTATAATCGGTCAGGTATGTCGCAACAGCACAGAGACATTGTATCTTTTCCAAAATTACCCTCTACATCCGTTATATCTCAGACATCGAATCCCTGTCACAGCAACCCTACTAGCCTAAAAGACTTGACTAGTATAGAAACAATGGCAGACAGAATTTATATATTTATAAAAGATAAAATGATAAATGTTAATAATAGCTTTGAGTTGATAGATAAAGACGTTAAGGACAGCATATTACAAATTTTAGGTGGTCGCAATGTATAATCTAAATATATTGCAATGGAATGCTAGATCAATAGTGTCTAATAAAGGACAGTTAGAAAAATTTTTGTATGATCATAGCATAGACATTGCTATTGTGAGCGAAACGTGGTTAAAAATAACAAATAATATTATATTTTCGGGTTATAACTTACTGCGAAAAGATAGAGCTGACGGTTTTGGGGGAGTAGCACTTATAGTTAAAAATTCAATACTACATTTAGAAATAAGAGACATACCTCATATTGAGGGCTTAATGTGCGTGGGCGCCAGATTGTATTTGGGTACTGAAATGTCGAAATTAGATATATATTCAGTATATTCACCACCCAATAATATTATCTCGAGTAATCGATGGGAAACATTTCTTAGAAGTCTTAACTCACCTTTTATTTTAGCCGGGGACCTCAATGCTCATAGTCCTGCCTTTGGTAGTACTTGGAGTGATACAGCAGGTAGAAATTTGCTTCAGGCTATCGATAATAGCAGATTAATTTTTCATAATACGGGGCATGAAACTTTACTGAATAAACCAAACTCAACTAATAAATCAGCAGTGGATTTGACATTGAGTTCCCCGGAAATAGGGCCAAGAATTGACAACTGGTATGTACACGAGACAACATTGGGATCAGATCATTACGCGATAACATATTCATATAAAACTATTGTGAATAGAGATATTTCAAGTGACAATTTCAATATTCAAACTAGTAATATTATTAACGAAAACAGTGCATATTCATTCTTGTTAGAAAACTACAAATATAAATGGGATTTAAGTAATGCAGAATGGGGTTGTTTTTCACATTTGTTTGATCAAGCAGTAGTGGTGATTGGGGAAACTATAAGTTATGAAAATTTATATTCTATTATATTAGACGTTAGTAGTCAAACCATCCCCATTAAAAGTAAAGTATTTAATAAAAAATTCAGAAAAATATGGTGGAATGAACAATGTAAAATAGCAATATACGACCAAAAGCAAGCCTTGAGAGAGTACAAAAGAAATCCTAGTGCTGCCAATTTTACAAATTACAATCGGGCAGTAGCTATAACAAAGAGAACAATAAAAAATAGCAAAAGTCGATGCTGGAAAGATTACTGCAACCAGTTAAACAGAAATGTTTCCATAACAAATATATGGCAACAAATTAAAAAAATTTCTTGTACATTTCAGACTCCAAGAATAAGCCTTCAGCTAAACGAATGCATGGAGGAATTTTTTCACAAGTTAGCCCCACCATGGGTTCAAGAACAAATAACATTTAGGGACGAGGAAGAGGAACACATTTTGCTTAAAGATTTCACTCTGTTAGAATTGGAAAAGTGTTTAAAAAATAATAAAAATACTGCTCCAGGTATTGATAACATACACTACAAAATGTTATCAGAATTATCTAAAGAAGGAAAACTGACGCTGGTGCGTCTTTATAACAGCATATGGATAACAGAAGAAATTCCAGAAATCTGGAAGATATATATAGTTATTTCCATGCTGAAACCTGGAAAAGATCCCACAAAAAAAGAGTCTTATAGAGCGTTATCTTTGGCTTCATGTGTCCTGAAAATCTATGAAAATCTCATAAAAAATAGATTAGAGGCATGGTTAGAGCAGTGTGAGAAGATTCCGAAATCACAATTTGGCTTTAGGAAAGAACATTCAACCATAGGAAACATTTCACATCTGGTTTCAGATATTAATCTAGCTTTCTCACATAACAAGTCTTTGGTTGCGCTGTTTATCGATATAGAGAGCGCTTACGATAACATAAATTTAAATATTTTATACAAGAAAATGCTAGCCATAGGATTACCTTGTGCTTTCTCAAGAAAAATCATAAAATTGTACACTAATAGAATTAACTATTTTAAAGTACACAATAATTTGATTGGCCCCCGTAAAGTAAATAGAGGATTACCACAAGGCGGGAAACTTAGTCCTATTCTGTATATAATATACACCTTAGATATAGATGACAATATTAAAATACCAGGTGCAGATACTCTGTATTATGCTGATGACATATGTATTTATTCTAGTAACAATGACATTGAAAAGGCAATAGATCTAGTGAAAATAGTATTTAAGAAACTATCTTTGTGGTGTTTCCGCAATGGTTTGTCAGTCTCTATTGCTAAATCAGAATCGTGTATTTTTTCTAGGAAAAGAAGTATTGAACCGATATACATAGATATAGCGGGCACTATAATACCTATAAAACCATATGTTAAGTATTTAGGAATACTTTTAGACAGAAAATTATTGTGGAGACACCACATAGAATATCTTATAAAGCGTAGTGAGAAGGGCATCAATATACTAAGGTCAACTACACACACTACATGGGGAGCAGACGTGGAGGTAGCACTGTTGATGTATAGATCATATATAAGGTCCATTTTAGATTATGGGAGTATGCTGTACCAACAAGCGGCACGTACACATTTAAGTAAATTAGATGTAATTCAAAATAGGTGTATCAGAATATGTCTAGGGGCCTTTAGAAGTACTCCTATAGATAACATGCTGGCCGAATGTAACGAAATGCCGTTAGCTTACAGAAGGCAAATACTAGGTTGTCGTTTTATAGCAAAAATGTTTGCCAACAACAGTAGTCTTATTGACAAGGTCCACCAGCTGTTTTTGTTGGATCTGACAAATTTGTATTGGGTCAAAAAGAAATCCCCTGCTTTAGTCTCCTGTTATGAAGATTTTAAACAAACCGGTGAGAACATATACAGATCTAACATATGTCCAGTTTATCAGCTTTTTCCATCTGTTCTTCCAAATATTACAGTCACAATTTTGAGAGATTATTCCCAGTACCCGACACAAATAAGAAACGCTATGTTTAATAGTGATATAGAGGAGTTTCATAAAACATCCTACCAGTTGTTTACAGATGCTTCTAAATCAAACGAGGGAACTGCCTGTGCTGTTTACGATCCTCAACTGAATAAAAATTTCAAATACCGTTTAGATTGTAAGATGAGTATTTTTTCAGCAGAGACAATAGCTATAATAGAAGCCCTAAAATATACAAAAAATATTGGAAATAAAAATATTCTAATTTTGACTGACAGCAAAAGCTGTGCGGATTCACTAAAGTACTTCTACTACAACTATAAAAACAATTATTTAATAATTCAGATTATCCGCATTTTAATAGAGTTAGAAGAGATGGAGATCGATGTTAGATTTGCATGGATCAAAGCTCATTGTGGGATTACAAATAACGAAACTGTGGACAGAATGGCTAAAGAAGCTTTAAATTGTGAAAACCTTTTAGAATATCCCTGTCCATGGACAGACATAAAAACTTTATTTTTTAGACAACAAAGACAGCTGTGGGAAACTGAATATCACAGAAACGATAAAGGTATATTTTATAAAAGAATTGTACCAAAGTTACCTTGTCAGTTATGGTTTGCTGGATATCCTAGAGGATTAGTAACTAGCATATGTCGTTTGCGATTTAACCACTCCTTGATACCTACCCATTTACACAAACTCAACCTTAAAAATGACCCATATTGCGAATGTGGTGAAGAAGGAAGCGCACAACATGTTTTACTAGAGTGTTCAATTGGATGGGATTACAGAAATGAATTCCTAAACAGAATACACAACTTAAAAGACGTTGAGCAACCCTTTAATTTGGAACAACTTCTACAAATGGAAAGTAATAAAAACATATATTTGCTTATATATAAGTTAATTAAAAAACTCCAACTAAAAATATGAAAAAAACTAGGCTTTAAGTTTATGTGTCATTTGTGTCTATCCTTTATATGTACCCATGACGTCAGTGGCCCTCCTGTATGTCAAAGAGAAAAGTTGCCATGATAGGCCCCATTGGCATGAAGAATATGTGTCCCTGTCTAAATCCCTTAAGTAGTATCTAGATCTTAAGTAGGCTTAAGTTAGCATAAAAAGCACCATTATTAATATTATTATACAAATAAAAAATATCCAAAACTCCATGTTGGAACAAATTTCAATGCACCATGACAGAATGCATATGAACTGTTGAATTCACATACTAGTTGTAACAAAAGGCTTTTAAAATGTGCGAATGGTAACCATACCGCAGCCAGTGCAATCTGACGTCACACACACAATTTGACTAATTTGCAAGTCATCAAAGTGTCATCAATCTCTCCGCTACTGTTACCTCAAACTAAAAATTGTGTGTTCTTAACTCAGTACTGTGAATTTCAAGGTAATCATACTACAAAAGTTTATTACCTATGAAAACGTATAACAATATGGTACTATAACCAGATCATCAGCCCGACGCCGGACACGCCACTGGAAACCCAATCTCTAGATGAAGCCGGAAGCGCATGAGCTGCCGCCGGTAAAACAGGTGGAAGTTAGAAGTCAGCTGTGAGAGGTTCGGCAAAACTCAAGATGTCGAAAAGACGTTATTCATATATTGAAAAATGTTCTGTTTCCTTTCCATGTCCTATTCAGAAGTATTAATTAGTTTCGTTATTTTCCCGTATTGAAATGTTAAGTTTAGTGTTAATAAAAATCACAATAATAATACACCGATTTCATTAACTACCACGGCATACCAGAACCCACGTGTGACAAAACCATCGTCACATAATAAATTGTCGCCCAATGTGACGCCGTAGTTAAAAAACAGTGTTATTACGTGATTTTGAGTAAATGCTATCATTCCTTGAGGATGCTGTGATGTATTTTCACCTTGTTTGGTGCTGGAAAAGTATTAACGCGAAAACAACCTAACCTGTTGATTATCGCGCGCGGTTTTTAGTTTTAACGAACTACAGATAGAAGGTTCGAGAATTTAACACCCAATAAGTGACTCTTGTTTAGTTTTGAGCGATAAAGTGAAACTTTCAGGAATGATTCCTGCTGACAGCTGAATACACTGCAAAATGATGTAAGTACGTTCCAATTTGAACATTAAATGACTGTACTGTATTTCTTGTCGTGTAGAAACGCGTTTAATGCACTTGGTACGTGCAGAACTGCAATTATTTAATTATTTGTGTTGTAAAATTGAGACACCGGACTTTTATGCAAAATTGAAATTTGATCATTAATTATTTGATTTGTGTTATTGTAAAATTGAGACACCGGACATTTATGCAAGATTAGATATTTGATCAGACTGCTTAGGTATATTTATTTGTGTTGTTTATATGACATTAACTGAACTCCAAAATCGTTCAAAACGGAGCGAATTTGTGCTTGTATTCCATATAATTTACGTTCTAGGACTTGTATTTGTAACATTGAAATGCCTGATCCGGATTTAAATGTTTCTCAGGGTAATGAACCCCCAATTTCGTCGCGTTCTTCCCCTGCCTTATCTCAAAGCTCATCCACGAATATTGTGATGACTGCAGAACAGTTCCAAGCCCTCATGGAGAATATGAAAAATATTTTTACAGCAAGTACTGGTACTTCAGCGTCAGCTGCAACTGAAAATAATTTTTCTAAATGTTCTTCTCGCTTTTCTGGTGAAAATGAAGACGTGAATGCTTTTATTGATGCAGTTACCATATATAAGGACTGCCTGAAAATTACTGATGCAAATGCCTTGAAGGGTTTGCCTATGTTGCTACAAGGATGTGCTGCGACTTGGTATCAAGGAGTTAAGTCAACTCTTCACACCTGGACAGAAGCAATCGCCGCTTTAAGACACAATTTTGGATACAGAAAACCTGCTTATCAAATTTTTAAAGAAGTTTTCAGCAAAGATCAACCAGAAGATATGTCGACAGATATTTTTGTTAGTTCAATTAGAGCTTTGTTGTCTCAGTTACCTGCAGAGCCAGAACTGCATGAAACACATCAACTCGATATGGTCTATGGATTGTTACGTCTGGATGTTAGGAAGAATGTACAGCGTGATTCAATTAAAACGTTCGATGAACTGCTGGTGAAAGCTCGCGCCGTGGAAGAACTCTTAAGAGAGGAGAAATTGGAGAAGCCTAAGGCTGCTGCTTCGAGTTCACAGCCGAAAATTCAGAAGTTTCGCCCAAAATGTAGTTACTGCGAAAACTTCGGACATGTAATTCAGGACTGTCGCAAGAAAAAGGCAAGTGAATCTAAGCCCAACACAGCTCCACTTCACAAGGAGAGTGCCAAAACTGGACTCGTTTGCTTCGGATGCGGAAACCCAGGATATATTCGCAGTCGATGCCCAAACTGTAAAGTAGGACCAAATGCTGGTTCAGGGAACTCCAGAAATTCTGCGAGTGATCTCCCTGCGTCAATGATCGAGTTCCTGTTTGCGGAAACGAGGAAGATTATTGAGGAAGTCTCAAGACCGATGCTGAAGGTTGGTGTACTCGGACTCATAGGTCTTGCCCATGTGGACACTGGTGCCAGAATGAGTATCGCTGGCCATCGTCTCATAGAAAGAGTTTTTTCTCTGAATTATCCATATTCTAGAGCTACTCATAATATGGTTTTAGCTGATGGTAAGGTAAGAAAGGTTGAAGCCATTACCTTCACCACTGTGATCCAGCTTCAAGGTCGCACAATACGTCACACTTTTATTGGAGTGCCAGATCATACGCAAAGCAAGACATTGCTGGGAATTGACTTCATACACGTTGCCAAAATGGTAATGCATGTGTCTAGAAACAATTGGTATTTCGAAGATGAACCAACCAAGGTTTATGCTTTTGACAGAGAACCAATGACTCGTGGGGTGATGCCAAAACCCCCTGACACAACTCAGACTGACTTGTCTGTCCTGTCTGTCCTACATCTCCAAGAAAATGAAGGAGTTATGTTAGGAAACGAAGAAAAATATCTTTTGAATATTCTGTTAGAGGAGAATTCTGATATTTTTGCCAAAGATGGACCTCCAACTCCATATGCTGAACATTCTATCAAGCTGAGCGACGACGCCCCGATTGCAGTACCACCATACAGGATGCCTGCTGCCAAACAAGCTGTACTCAAGGGGGAGATTGAAGCGATGCTTGCGCAACATATCATTGAGGAGTGCGATTCTCCCTTTGCTGCCCCGGTGGTCATGATTACGAAGAAGGATTCAGGAGTACGAGTGTGTATAGATTACAGGAAGTTGAATGAAAAGACGATTCCAGATCGGTACCCGCTACCTAGGATCGATGACCTGCTGCACGCTCCTGGACAATCAGTCATAATGACAACTCTTGATCTTCGTTCAGGATATTATCAAGTTTCTGTCAGACCAGAGGATAGAGACAAAACTGCGTTTATAACCCCATTTGGTATTTACAGATTTAAACGTATGCCTTTTGGCCTCAGGAATGGGCCCTCTACGTTCCAAAGACTCATAGATCACATGCGTGCTGGCCTTCCAGACGTATGCATCCTAGCATATCTCGATGACTTGATAATCTTTTCGTCATCCTTTGAGGAGCATCTCAAGGATTTGGGAAAAGTATTTGAACGCTTACGACAATTCAAGTTGCGAGTGAACAGAGCTAAATGCAACTTCGCCAGCTCTCAAGTCAAATATTTAGGACATAGAGTGAGTGCTGCAGGAATTCAACCTGATGATGATAAGGTTGCTGCCATAATGCGAATGAGAGAGCCGAGGAATGTCAAAGAGCTGCTCACATTTCTCCAAACCTGCTCATGGTTTAGACGATTTATACCCAACTTCTCCGAAGTTGCTCGACCACTTAGTGTTCTGACCAAGAAGAAAGCCCAGTGGAGGTGGAATCTTGAACAAGATGATGCTTTCAAGACGCTCAAAACACTTCTGACTACCGCACCAATTTTGCGAAGAGCTAATCCCGAATTGCCCTACGTTCTGAGAACTGATGCCAGTTCGTATGCTATTGGAGCATGTTTACTCCAGGGGGAGACTCCACAGGAGGAAAGACCAGTCGAATATGCGAGCCGACTGCTGACAGACGCAGAAAAGAATTACTCAACTGTAGAGCGAGAGGCACTGGCCGTAGTATGGTCCATGAATAAGTTCCGAGGATATTTAGACGGAGCTCAAGTTACTGTTCGTAGTGATCATCAGCCTTTGAAATGGTTACTTACTCTCAAATCGCCTACAGGCCGACTTGCAAGATGGTCCCTAGCCTTACAAGCCTTTGATCTGCGTATAGAATATACGCCTGGTAGACAGAACGTCATAGCAGATACCCTAAGTAGACCGCCCCTACCAGATGACATCCCGGAAGATATATCCGCCTGCAGTGTCATTATGGACCTGCCCACCAAGACTGCTGAAGAGATCCGGAAGGACCAACTCGAGGAAGCAGACCTGAAAGAAATAATAGACTGCTTAGCCTCACCTGAGCAACAAGATGACATTAATCCACGAAAATGGACAGAACGAGGATACATTTTGAACAACGGGATACTCTATAGATATTCTCCCGCAAGTGACAGTGAAGAATTCCAATTAGTTGTGCCAAAGAAATATATACCCGATATTTTGAAGAAATACCATGATTCCGAGCTTAGTGGACATAATGGAGTAGAGAAAACTTTCGAACGCATAGCCCCTAGATATTTTTGGTTTGGTATGCGTAGAAGCATTGCTAGGTATATCACAGCATGCCTAGATTGCCAACGGTTTAAGCCAAGTAATGTCAAACCTGCTGGACTTCTGCAGACCCCTGTACAGAACCAGCGCTTCGAAGTGTTATCTATAGACTTGTTCGGACCTTTGCCTGAAACCGACGAAGGTTATCGCTGGATATTTATTGTGGAAGATACCACAACCCGATGGGTAGAGATATTCCCATTGCGCAGTGCCACCGCTGAGGCATGTGCCCGCTGCCTGATTGACGAGGTCTTCTTGCGCTATGGAACGCCAAGACGGATAATTAGCGACAATGGAACTCAATTTGTTGGTGAAGTGATGCAACTGGTTGCCCATTGTTTGGGAATCACTCAAAATCTTGTTCCACTTTACCATCCCGAAGCGAATCCCGTGGAACGACGGAACCGAGACCTCAAGACTCAGTTGGCCATCCTCTCACAGAACTATCATTCCAAATGGAAAGATCACCTGCCCAGTATTAGATTTGCTATCAATACTGCAAAGAGCTCTTCTACAGGATTTACCCCTGCTTATTTATCTTTTGGCCGTGAACTTAGGACCCCTGACGACGTCCATCATGACCTGAAGACAATAATTGAAAATGAACAATTTGTGCCACAGATTACGCCTTATTTGAAGACAATGGTTCGTGCTCTCTATGACGCTAAAGAGACACAGGAACGGCAACAGGATAAGACTAAGAAGTACGCTGATCGACACCGTCGAACTGGCCCAAAGTATCGAGTAGGAGATGAAGTGTTAGTTGAAGTGCATGCTTTGAGTCAGGCGGGGAAGTCGTATACCTCCAAGTTCGCGCCGCGACGCGATGGACCATATGTGATAATAAAACTAGTGTCGCCCAGCACGTACCAAGTTGCCGACCCGCGAAATCGTGAAGTGCCGCTAGGAACTTACCATTCGTCCGCGTTAACCCCTTTTCATTCAGATCGTGACGTTACAGACATTCACCCCGTGAGGCCCATTCGCAAGCGAGGCCGCCCAAAACGAGTGCCGGAAGTAGACTGTCCTAGTGTTGTGAAACAGACACAAGTTTCAGAACGAACGCCCCTAGTCAGAGATGAAGTCTCTGCTGCACCCTCTATAAGTGCACAGGCCCCACCTGCAAGCGATTCCAACGCGACGCAGCCACCCTCCATTCCCATGGAAGACGGAAGCCATCCAGCTCCCGCACCCCGAAGATCTGGTCGAATCAACGCTCGGCCTCCACAAGGCCGCTGTCATCATTGTTTTGGATGCTCAAATGATACGTCCCTGGATTACTCACGAGGTCGTTCTCGTAATCCAGAGGGGGAGTGTATAACCAGATCATCAGCCCGACGCCGGACACGCCACTGGAAACCCAATCTCTAGATGAAGCCGGAAGCGCATGAGCTGCCGCCGGTAAAACAGGTGGAAGTTAGAAGTCAGCTGTGAGAGGTTCGGCAAAACTCAAGATGTCGAAAAGACGTTATTCATATATTGAAAAATGTTCTGTTTCCTTTCCATGTCCTATTCAGAAGTATTAATTAGTTTCGTTATTTTCCCGTATTGAAATGTTAAGTTTAGTGTTAATAAAAATCACAATAATAATACACCGATTTCATTAACTACCACGGCATACCAGAACCCACGTGTGACAAAACCATCGTCACAGTACTTAATTAACAATGTAATACAACCAGGTACGATAATACAATAAAACCAGTACGTACCACCATTATTCTTCGATAAGACGTTTGTATAATGAAACATCTGTTGAGTAATGCTATAAAAGTTTGACTTTTAGTGAATTTTCTTAGAAAAAATTCACTAATGAGGAGATCTCGACTTTTGAATTTTGAAAAAATTTCTTCAAATGAGCGCGATCTAGGACCCCTAGAACCCATATCCGGGGTCAGTTTCAATTTTTATATGTTTATATATATATATATATATATTTATATATATATTTATATATATATATATATATATATATATATATATATATATATATATATATATATATATATATATATATATATATATATATATATATATGTATCACACCGATAACTCAAAAAATAATGGGCCGATTTTGATAAAATTTGGCATGTGCTTTTCTTTTGTAAATAGCTTGGATAAGTTCGTTAGTCAGGAAAATTCGGACGAGGTTTTCCGGGAAAATTTATAGTTTTCATTCGAAAAAAATTATTATCTCAAAAAGTAATTAGCCGATTTTAATAAAATTTGGCATGTACCTTTCTTTTGTAAATAGCTTTGACAAGTTTGTTAGTCAGGAAAATCGGACGAGGTTTTCCGGGAAAATTTTGAGTTTTCATTTAAAAAAAATTTTTATCTTAAAAAATAAAAAATCTATGATAACCAAATTTGGCAGGTAGGTTTACGATATAAAAAGCAAACTATACACCAAAATTTAGATTTCTATGTTACAAGAAAAAAAAGTTATAAAATATTTTGTGCCAGATCATTTCTATGAAAATTCACTACCATAACGCACTTGCTGCGTCCAGGCTTTTATTCTATTTATTTAAAGACCAGTCCACAGACACGTTTTGCCTTCAAAAGGTGGAGTAAAAGATTTTTTTCTGTATCTGTGGACAATGGTGTAAAAATCAAATTATTTAATATGGTTGGAAGCAAAATCTTAAAAATTAATATTTGATTTTAAAATTGCTGCTTTGAATAGAGATCAAAAGATATTTCCAGAAAGGTGCCACTCGACTTATCTTCCCTATTCAAATTAACGGGGTGAAAGAAATTCTAAAAAAACTCTGAGCGCAGCAAGTGCGTTATGGAAGTGAATTTTCATAAAAATGTTTTTAATTACAAATATATCGCTCTAATGCGAGCATCCATCAATTTGGTTACTGGTATAACCTATATAGTAGGAAAAATGTACCATATTTTATCAAAATAATTATTTGAAAATGTACAAAAATTTTTCGAAAATACACTTTAAATGTTTCTGAGAAAACTGGTCTCCTAGCCAATGAACCTTAGGTTAATAGCAAATTGAGTTATTGAAATTTAAAACATTTAATGAAAATTCGCAACCAAAACGCCCTTACTGCATTCATACAAAAATTTTCCGAAAATAAAGTTGAATATTGGTTTCCCAACCAACAAACCTTACGTTAATATCAAATTGAAATTTGAAGGATTTAATGAAAATTTGCTACCAAAAACGCACTTACTGCGTCCAGATTTTTTTCTTACAAACATGCATCATATTTCGATAAAAAATGCTAAAATGCAAATGCAGTAACGAATTTGTTCTACGAAAATTAACTAAAAATTATAGACCGTTAAACCATAAACTTCACTAAACCTACAGCGAAAGCATCAACTTAACTAAACCGACAGCCAAAGCATCAGAGAAATGGTCTATTTGAAATGAATTTTCTGTAAATATTTTAGTAAAATGAAGGGCAATGATGGTTGAATCTGAAACTTAAGGGTTCGCAGAACATTCTTCTTGCAACATTTTCTTTTCAAAATCCGTATTTGTTTCACGTTCTTTGCCTAAACATTGCCAATTTTGACGTTTTAAATTGCGAGTTTGACGTTTAAACTTGCGAGTTTGACGTTTTGAGGAAAACTCCAAAATATGTTGCTTAAGCTGCCCGTAACTTTTTTCTCCTTAAACTTAGAGACCTAAATTTTGGTACATGGTTCACTCTTATACAAATACGCGTACCAAATTTGGTTGCCTTTACTTTGTTAATTCCGGAGATATACATTTTTTTCGAAAGAAAACACAAAATTTTCCCGGAAAATCTTGGCGGATTTTCCTGGCTAAAGAACTTATATATATATATATATATATATATATATATATATATATATATATATATATATATATATATATATATATATATATATATATATATATATAAACATATAAAGTCTGAAACCGACCTCGGATTTGGGTTCCAGTGGTCCTAAATAGCGCTCATTTGAAGAAATTTTTTCAAGATTCAAAAGGCGGGATCTCCTCAATAGTGAATTTTTTTAAAAGAAAATTTACTAATAATAGGCCGATTTTGGTGAAATTTAATATGTACCTTTTTTTTAGTGAATTTTCTTTTTAAAAAATCGTTAATGGGGAAATCCTGACTTGAATTTAAAGAAAAATTCTTCAAAAGAGCGCGAACTAGGACCCCTAGAAACCATATCCGGGGTTAATTTCAATTTTTATATATATTTGTGTGTGTGTAAGGAATAAATTCGATAAAACAGAAAGTGATTTCTTTTGAGCAAACTAAAAAACAGGTCAATTTTGTTAAAAAAATGGCCCACATTTTGACATAGTACTCAATTATACGGAGTGGCGTGCTAAAGAATAGTGACATCGATATTTTTTTCAAATAGCAACCCTCATTTTTCCCCGAATTTTAATACTTCAAATTGCCAACACGGTGATATAATTACTTCCACATCGTCACAACGGTTGAAAGTATCGGATCGGCGACAAAAATTTCAACATTTTTTTTCCCTTAAACGTCGTAAAAAGTATCAAAACCTATATAAAAAGATTCGGAAACGATTTTTTTGTCTGTCGTTGTGCATGTCTATCTGCTTGCCACGGTAACTTTAGAACGAATTGAGATATCGTCTTTAAATTTGAAATTTGGTATACAGTTAGCACTCGAGAAACGAACGGTTCGGACTGTTTTTGGGTAAAATAACTTTAGGGGGTAAGGGATGAATTGGGGGCGAGTTGGTGCAAATTGACATGTTTTCGTTAAAACTCGAGTAATATAACGTTTTAGGCTTTATTTATTAGAAAACTTTTAATTTCATCGAACATCTGGTATTCTGTGCTGCAATTAAATTAGGGGTTGAATTCGTGGGGGTGGAATATTGTTAAGAATTTCGGATTTTTTTGGTGATAAAACGGCGTAAAAACTCTTAAAACATATAGAATCCTTGATTCTGGAACGAAATTTTTTTTGTCTGTCGGTCGGTCAGTCTGTCAGCATGTACGCCTCTCTGTTAATAGGCGCAATAACTTTCGAATGAATTGGCTACAATACATTGGGAGTATTATTACGGATGATCGTTAATGTAGTAAATATATGTGAAGAAGGTGGGTATGGCAAAGCAAGCATTCAATAGACAAAGTACTCTTCTTAGTAATAAACATTTAACTTGGACATGAGGAGAAAGTTCATGTGTATGGGGCGGAAACCTGAATTATGACTGATAAAGAGAATAGAAACTTTGAAATGCCTGCATAGAGAAAATAACAAAGAGAAAGTAGCGATAGAAAGACAAATAAAAGTGAGCTAGAAGAGGTGAGAGAAGAAAGGTGCTTGCTGAAAGAAATTGAAAGGAGGAAGGCAAAGTTTATTGGTAATATTCTGATACATAATAAGATTCTGACAATGTTATTTGAAGGACACATATTTTGAAAGAAGCCAACAGGTAGACTAAGCGTAAACTTCTGTAAAACCTGGCACAAGTGGAAACTGCGCAAGTTATAATGAAAAGCATAAAACGACCTTTCTTACCACTTTTGCACCACATGATTTTATTTTTGTACTTATCTGAAACGTCAGATTTAAATGTACATGTAACGCCATCTTCTGTTTTTTATACGCAAAACACATTAGCGGTCACTGTAGTTAAATGTAAATGCTAGCACCATCTATTACTGGCGGAAAAAAGATCATATGACGGAGCTGAATGACTGGCACGGCTGGCAACTCGTGAAATGCAAATATGAGCGGCTGCTCTGCGGCGTAAGTATGGATACGTGTAGAATTAAGCAACATCGAGCATGGTCAGTTCCTCTGAAATGTACACCATCCTGCACTGTGTGCGGGAGAACAAGAGGAGGGGCTACACCAACAACCGGATCCTCATAGCCACAGACAGATAGGCAGCCCTTAAGGCACTAAGTAGCCCACGGGTAAATTCCTGGCTGGTGAGTGAGTGCCGAGACGAGACGAGCGACCTGGCTGTGCAGAATGAGGTGACCCTCATCTGGGTGCTGGGTCACTCGGGGGTCAAAGGCAATGCAGAAGCTGACAGTCTCGCGAAGATATGGTCAGCAGAACTATTTATGGGACCAGAACCGGCTCTGGGCGTGACAAAGAGCACTGCCAGGGGAGCCATTAAGTCCTGGGTCAGAAACCAACACAAGGTGTACTGGGCAGACTGTCCAGGGCTCAGACATGAGAAGTCAGTAATTGAGGAACCCAGTTCAAAGGGAGCTGTGGAGCTGCTAAATCTTAGTAGAGGACAGCGCAGGAACATAACAGGACTCTTCACGGGACACATGGCAGTCAATAAACACCTGCATAAAATGGGGCGGTTCCAAGGGGACCTCGCATGCAGACTTTGCGGCGAGGGGGAGGAATCAGCCCAGCATATCTTGTGCGAGTGTAAAGCTCTGGACCGCAAAAGACAACTGATCTACGGTCAGTCTAGACCGGAGACAGAGCATTATAAAACTTCACCCTACCAATCGCTGTGCAGACTAGTTCAAGGCACAGTGATTTTGGAATGGGTGGAGTAAGACTAAGGGTATGCACAACCAACCAAATGTTGCGTGCTATCGGGGCGGCAAGGCCGCGGACGAGCCCTGAGGGGAAAAAAGGTCAGTTCCTGGATGGGTGACCGGTTTGTGATCTCATTAGGGTCTGATTTTTGTGGAAAATTTATTTAGAGAATTTTCGTAGAAAACATTTTTAGGTGAATTTTTGTTGAAAGTTTTCAGTGAATTTTTGTAAATATATTTTTAGACAATTTTCGTAGACAAATTATTTTTTTAATAAACAACTATTTTTAATGACTTCTCGTGAACAATTTTCCAGCAAATTTTCCGGCCAACAATGATCTTACCGAATTTCAATAAACTCTTGTACAACATTGTTTTCGTAAAATTTTGTGCTGATTTTCGTAAAAATCGTTTTGGTGAATTTTGAAAAAAAAAATTCAGCGATTGTTGGTAAAAAAAATTGGCAGTGACGTTAAAATTGTTTTTATCATAAAAAATATCCTGTGCGCTCTTTTGGTCTCCTGAAGGAAATTTATTAATAGCTATAACTCAATTTTCTGTAAAGCTAGAAACTAAAATTTGACTTTTTTTGATTTACTGCCTATAGTATAGTATATAGTATAGTCTCTATAAAGGCAACTTGTGTTTGGAATTTACTTAAAACGAAAATACAGAAATTTTTCGGAAAAAATGTAAAGTTTTCCCAGAAAAACTTGTTCTGCCAGTCCGGCTAACGAATTTACCTATGCTATATAATGAAAGGTATCTGAGATATTTATAATATTGTTACAAAGCATTTCAATAGATGTATTACTTTATATAGGTGTTCTGGCTTTAATTAGTATGACGCACTGACGAGCTCTAATTAGAGCGAAACTGGTCTACGTTTCTAATTATGATGAGAATACATCTAGCCTTACATACATTGTCCCGGTATTAAGGAAGAAAATGGGCCAGTACACAGTCTCTATTTATAACAGTTTGTGACGTACACACGTGTTGTTAACGTAAACACGTTTACGTCATCAACACGTGTTGACATGTTGCGAAATGAGGTTAGAACGTTAGAAGTAAGAACAGCTGATGCCTAACATCCATACTGCCAGTAAACCTGCGCATTAGAAAATCGATTTCCTCCACTACAGCTGGTGTCGCTTCTTGTTCCTTAGGTCTCTATTCTTTGGTTTGGCATGCAGGTATCTTAAACAAACTAGTTTTATTATATTAGTCACTCCTCTGATAGTCCTAATCGGCTAATACCTGAAATGGAGGAAACTACAAATTAAACACCTGGCAACCAGATTTACAATACCTTTAGCCACAGCTGGCCTCCCAAACTGTTCATGAACAACCATATGCTCATGTACAAAGTCATAATCTGAACAGCACTGATATGTGCATCCCCCGTATGGGCCACTGCGGCAAACATCCACATCACAATCTTCCAAATTACCCAGAATAAAATTCTGTGAATGGTTTGCCATCAATAGTCAGATTCACTCAGATCTAAAAATGGCCACCAACTTGAGTTCATAATTTAACTGTCCACCACTCGGTTTGCCAAAGCCGGTTCTCACCCAAATGCCCTCCTCCGTAGTGCTACTCACTATTATGGGCAACTTCGTCCAAGACATAAGTACCCTAAGCTTATCCTGACCGGCTAAGCTACCGCGGCGACAATATAGAAACATACAAAATCCCAACGTCATGTGTGATACCATTGCAACGGAGGTACGGGCTACGCTCCGGTACTACACGGGTTGGGGTTTTAGTGGGCGAGGGTCCCACAATCTGATACTCCCACACACTTAGGTGTATGAACGAGATGTAAATTCCTGGCTGGTGAGTGAGTGCCGAGACGAGACGAGCGACCTGGCTGTGCAGAATGAGGTGACCCTCATCTGGGTGCTGGGTCACTCGGGGGTCAAAGGCAATGCAGAAGCTGACAGTCTCGCGAAGATATGGTCAGCAGAACTATTTATGGGACCAGAACCGGCTCTGGGCGTGACAAAGAGCACTGCCAGGGGAGCCATTAAGTCCTGGGTCAGAAACCAACACAAGGTGTACTGGGCAGACTGTCCAGGGCTCAGACATGAGAAGTCAGTAATTGAGGAACCCAGTTCAAAGGGAGCTGTGGGGCTGCTAAATCTTAGTAGAGGACAGCTCAGGAACATAACAGGACTCTTCACGGGACACATGGCAGTCAAGAAACACCTGCATAAAATGGGGCGGTTCCAAGGGGACCTCGCATGCAGACTTTGCGGCGAGGGGGAGGAATCAGCCCAGCATATCTTGTGCGAGTGTAAAGCTCTGGACCGCAAAAGACAACTGATCTACGGTCAGTCTAGACCGGAGACAGAGCATTATAAAACTTCACCCTACCAATCGCTGTGCAGACTAGTTCAAGGCACAGTGATTTTGGAATGGGTGGAGTAAGACTAAGGGTATGCACAACCAACCAAAGGTTGCGTGCTATCGGGGCGGCAAGGCCGCGGACGAGCCCTGAGGGGAAAAAAGGTCAGTTCCTGGATGGGTGACCGGTTTGTGATCTCATTAGGGTCTGATGTTTGTGGAAAATTTATTTAGCGAATTTTCGTAGAAAACATTTTTAGGTGAATTTTTGTTGAAAGTTTTCAGTGAATTTTTGTAAATATATTTTTAGACAATTTTCGTAGACAAATTATTTTTTTAATAAACCACTATTTTTAATGACTTCTCGTGAACAATTTTCCAGCAAATTTTCCGGCCAACAATGATCTTACCGAATTTCAATAAACTCTTGTACAACATTGTTTTCGTAAAATTTTGTGCTGATTTTCGTAAAAATCGTTTTGGTGAATTTTGAAAAAAAAAAATTCAGCGATTGTTGGTAAAAAAAAATTGGCAGTGACGTTAAAATTGTTTTTATCATAAAAAATATCCTGTGCGCTCTTTTGGTCTCCTGAAGGAAATTTATTAATAGCTATAACTCAATTTTCTGTAAAGCTAGAAACTAAAATTTGACTTTTTTTGATTTACTGCCTATAGTATAGTCTCTATAAAGGCAACTTGTGTTTGGAATTTACTTAAAACGAAAATACATAAATTTTTCGGAAAAAATGTAAAGTTTTCCCAGAAAAACTTGTTCTGCCAGTCCGGCTAACGAATTTACCTATGCTATATAATGAAAGGTATCTGAGATATTTATAATATTGTTACAAAGCATTTCAATAGATGTAGGTGCGGTGTTGTCACATCTCCAAAATTTCCCCAACATCGGGGAATTTTTGCACAATCTGGCACCTCCCCCACCCGAGGGTGTCTGGGGTGACCCCCCACAGGCGAAGTCCCAACCCTCTAGGACCAAAAATAACGAAGACCAACTTGTACCCCGTCGGAACGGATAACTGAGGTCTGCGCATTCCGAACACCCTGTATAGGCAGAGAACCCTCACACCCTGTATACACAGAGATCTTACAGTACGAGAAACACCTCTTGTGTAACATAGGAGTGATAACCACATTTGGATCACCTGTATATACATCCCCCTGTATACACACGGGGCCGATCTGTATTCACAGAACCTTCTAGCAAAAGAAGGTCCTGGAACATTCTGGAATGGAACACTCCAGAAACGAGGTGGAAGGTATGGCGAGTATATAAAGGCGAAAGCAAGCCAGCCCAGTTCAGTTCAATTAGATAATGTTGAAGTGACTCGAGGAAGCAGTAACCAGTGTGAAGTGTTAGAGAGTAGCGACTGTAGTTCCAGTGTAGTGACTTGTGTGCAGATTAAAAATTGTAAGGCCAGATAAACTAAGTGTTTTGTGAGAGAGACATTCTAGAACTTTTATTGTATCCATATTTAGAGAGTAAATAAAGTTGTTTTGTTAAAATTTAGTCTCACTTATCCAGGACCCGGCGAAAACGCAACAATATCTTTTAAATCGCTTGAATGAGTTCGTTAGCAACCGAATCAAACCGGTGTTTCCGAAGAAAATAGTTTTTTCTCAAACAAATTTGTATTCCTGAAACTAATTATTTTGTTGTTTTCGTGATCGGAAATATCTCTACCATAACGCACTTGCTGCGTCCAAACTTTTTTATTTCAACCATATTTAACATTGTTCTGCATATAATCAGAAGGAAGCATATTTTAAGGTAGAGAATTGCAGACATTACGTCTGGCCAGGAATTGTGTGGGTTTGGCTAGGAACATAAGTGCTGATGATTGTATCTGCCCACGAATAGGCAAATAAATTTAAAATTCAAATGACGTATTAATTATATGCTGTCTACCAAATTGTCTTCTAGGTTTGTCATATAAGTCGATCACATAGATATAGTACAGTTATTCTTTCTCCAATAAGACACAAAATGTTATTATTATTTTTTTAATACGACTACGTTGACAACACATGCCAATGAATTATTATCGGATGAATGTTGAATATGCTGAATATTATCAGTCCAAATGGCACCGGTGAAAATGTTATTTTTCCAGCGGTGCGATTTGAACTTGCGGCTTTAACGAATCAGGCCACAACTGGCTCTCTATTAGCGAATTTTTATTTAAAAAAATCGCTAATGGGGAGGTGCCGATGGTGAGACTTTGCAAAAATGTTTAAAATAAACGCGAATTTGGGCCCCTAGAACCCGAAACCAAGGTCCTTATATATATATATATATATATATATATATATATATATATATATATATATATATATATATATATATATATATATATATATATATATATATATATATATATATATATATATATCTGTCTGTCTGTCTCTGTGTGTGTGTGTGTCCACACGATAACTCGAAAAGTTATTAACCGATTTTGATTAAACTATATAAATAATATATAATAAATAATTTTTGCGAAAAAAAAAATGGTATCTCAGAAAATAATAAAAGCTATTTTGATGAAATTTGGTTGGTATGGTCCCTCGTAAATACCTTACTACGTACCAACACTCAACTTTCTAGGTTGTTCTACGAATATTCTGGAAAATATTTCTGCTAGCAGCCTGAAAATCCAGACACCAGTTGTTACGTTCTACGGGTTTCTGGATTTGTTGATTAACAAAACACAGCTTTCCAAACTACTAATTTATTATTACTAACTATTTTCCAACACCAGTATCAACTAAAATATTTCTCCTCTATTATTAAATGTCCATAGAACTATATTCCACTATTCGCCTTCTATGATTGCTTAATACTCTATGATCACTTTTCTACACCACCTTATTCAATACTGAACTCCTTACTCTGCGCACCGCTCGTCTATTTATACTGTCCATAGAGATTCTAGACCTTTTACAATTTTCTACACCTGTCACTTCTGGTCCTCTCTAGAAATATCATTCCAGAGTGTTCGCTGTTACCAACACACTACCATAGAAGTAACAAAGTTCCTAAACCTAATTCTCATAGACAAATGTGACATTATTAAAACTCGACGTTTCGGCTTCAGTTTTGGGGCCATTTTCAAGAGATAAACGAAATATGTAAGGACTCGAACTTTAAGGCCTCAATCTGCCTACTTCTTAGAGCGGTGGACAAAGGTGGGTTGGGTTGTTGTAGCTCGATTACGGGGACTCAATGTGCCTACTCCCCAAATCTCGTCGGAAATCGTCTCTAAGGTCTCAGTGTGTTCAACGCTGGGCCTAAGAGATCCAGCCACAATCGACTATTGCAAGCCTGGATAAAATATTTCCAAAATGGTGGCACTTCCGGCAATACCAGAAATCAGCTCCATCTTTGTTTTTTTTTAATGGAAATACCCCATTTTGATTACATACTTGGATTCTGCATTAAGTTCTCATTTCCAAACATCTCAGTTGGCAACACAATCTCATAGTTTTAACATATATCACATTTTTCGTAAAAATCGGGATTGCAGGGGGGTCTGTAAATAAATAAATGATTTTTAAAAATTCAATTCTTAAAGGGTTGATCAACATTTTGCATCGTTACTAACACCTTGGCTATGTTTCATGCGCCTACTGCGATGTTTCAAATTTGACAGCTAGAAATCAATGTATAATTAAATTTAAAGATCACTTTTATTAAAATTATGCATGCTTATCTTTGGTCGTTTTTGAGTTATTGGTATTTTTGAAAATAAATATTATTATATTTTCCTTAAGGGTAGTAGGCTTTGGAAAAAATGTTATATGTTAAAGCTAGTCACTGTTCTGTCATTACTATCTCACTATTTGAATTAATTCGTACAATTTTCATTGTGGAACATTATTCGAATAGTGTTGGCTTTGATTTGTTTGTAATTTATGGAGAAAATAACAGAACAGATCACCTAACATACCCCACGTCCGTTTGGCACCACATACCGTTGGTGTCAAATGGACGAAGCTCCGGCACATTCAATTAGAGCCGTAGATGGCAAATTAGCGGTACTCTTTGAAGATCGTTGGTGGAGAAATAGAGACCCGTCAATTTGCCCCACCTAATCTTCGGAATTTACCCCTTTAGATTGTTATTTATGGTGGTTGGTTCGAAGAATGAGTGTACACAAATCCGATTTTAAATTATGAAGAATTGAGAAGAAGGATAGTTGGAGCGTTTGATCATCTGGAACCGTTCAAAATTCGTAGAGCAGCGCCACCTGTTCAGGAGCGTATTGTACACATACTGCCTCAATGAAAACGGTGCACACATTGAGTATTTGCTTTGAAATATTTATTTTGTTAATCTGTACATTTGGTGTTATTTTGTTGATACTATTTGTTATTGTAATACATTTTTTGAATAAAAATTAAATTTAATCGGTTGTTTTCAAAGTCTGCTACCTTGAGGAAAAAATTATATTTCTTTTAAAAAATTCCAACAACTCAAAAACGACTAGACAGACATGCATAATGTTAATAAAACTGGGCCTTAAATTTATACATTAGTTTCTGGTGTCAGAAATGGTAGGTGCCATTTGAAAAATTAAAATCAACATTTTTTGATTGTCAAATTTGAAATATCTCAGTAGGCGCATGAAACATTTGCAAGGGTGTCAGTAATGATGCAAAATATTGGCCAACCCTTTAAGAATTGAATTTTAAAAAATCATTTATTTATTTCCAATGGTTCAGGAGTAATGCGTTTCTTAATAGACACCTGCAACCACGATGTTTTTACGAGAAATGTGACATATGTCAAAAATATGACAGATACGTGTTGACAAATGGGACGTTTTCAACTCGGAATTTAATGCAGACTCCAAGTATGTAATCTAAATGGGGTATTTTCATTAAAAAAAAAACAAAGATGGTTTCTGGAAGTCCCGCCATTTTGGAAATATTTTATTTAGACTTGCAACAGTAGATTGTGGCTTGATACCAAATTTGATAATAATACGATTTGGGTAAAGCAAACAATTTTTTACGAACGGGCTACGTGAATCACCCTTTATATAGATATATATATATATATATATATATATATATATATATATATATATATATATATATATATATATATATATATAAACATCTAAAAATTGGAACTGGAATTGGACCCCGGATACGGGTTCTAGCGGGCTCAGTTTGCGCTTATTTGAAGACATTTTTTCAAAATTTAAGAGTCGGGATCTCTCCATTAGTGATTTTTTCTACGAAGACTCACTAAAACCATTTTTATGACATCACTTTCCAGTGCATGTAGCTCCTCCTGGAAGCATTTTCGGAACTATGTTAACATGAGTTTTTTTATGTAGAATCATACCTTAAAATTTGTCATCATTTCCGGACTGCTGTAATTTAATAATATATAATATACACTGCCCCCCCCCCCATCTTTGAGGCTTACCATATTTATCTTACAATTATTGTATATTTTACAGGATCATCGATGTTGATGAAATACCACCATGGTTATCGTGACAAGGGTAAGTTAATTTTTATATGTTTGGTTTTTATGATTGAGTATAGTCAGTTATTTTTTAAAGAATAATATTTCAAATATATTTGATCAGAAACCGTTGTAACCTTGTAGTTTTGAGTCAATACTGAGAGTAAGGGCGTTTTTGTAAGGCTAGATGTATTCTCACCATAATTAGAAACACAGACCGTTTTCGCTCTAATTAGAGCTCGCCAGTGCGCTATACTAATTACACCGAGAATAAACCTATAAAGTAATACGGCTAAGGTAGCCAGTCTCCTAAAAGGCTGTTCTAGAAGGAGACCGTATTACTTTATATAGGTGTTCTGGCTTTAATTAGTATGGCGCACTTACGAGCTCTAATTAGAGCGAAGCTGGTCTGCGTTTCTAATTATGATGAGAATACATCTAGCCTTACATACATTGTCCCGGTATTAAGGAAGAAAATGGGCCAGTACACAGTCTCTATTTATAACAGTTTGTGACGTAAACACGTGTTTACGTCATCAACACGTGTTGACATGTTACGAAATGAGGTTAGAACGTTAGAAGTAAGAACAGCTGATGCCTAACATCCATACTGTCAGTAAACCTGCGCATTAGAAAATCGATTTCCTCCACTACAGGTAGTGTCGCTTCTTGTTCCTTAGATCTCTATTCTTTGGTTTGGCATGCAGGTATCTTAAACAAACTAGTTTTATTATATTAGTCACTCCTCTGATAGTCCTAATCGGCTAATACCTGAAATGGAGGAAACTACAAATTAAACACCTGGCAACCAGATTTACAATACCTTTAGCCACAGCTGGCCTCACAAACTGTTCACTGAACAACCATCTGCTCATGTACAAAGTCATAATCTGAACAGCACTGGTCTGTGCATCCCCCGTATGGGCCACTGCGGCAAACATCCACATCACAATCTTCCAAATTACCCAGAATAAAATTCTGTGAATGGTTTGCCATCGATAGTCAGATTCACTCAGATCTGAAAATGGCCACCAACTTGAGTTCATAATTTAACTGTCCACCACTCGGTTTGCCAAAGCCGGTTCTCACCCAAATGCCCTCCTCCGTAGTGCTACTCACTATTATGGGCAACTTCGTCCAAGACATAAGTACCCTAAGCTTATCCTGACCGGCTAAGCTACCGCGGCGACAATATAGAAACATACAAAATCCCAACGTCATGTGTGATACCATTGCAACGGAGGTACGGGCTACGGTCCGGTACTACACGGGTTGGGGTTTTAGTGGGCGAGGGTCCCACACTCTGATACTCCACACACTTAGGTGTATGAACGAGATGTCCATAGTGCCCATTCTAGATCACAAAATGCGTTCTGGCGGTTATAAGCATGGCACGCTAATGAGCTCTAATGAGAGGGAAACCACTAGGTGTCTATAATGATGACCAGACTAGTGTAGTGTAGTAGATAATTCTACCCTGGCTTCAGAATTGTATCTTTTCTTTCTGCCTGTCAATGCCATAAAAGGGCGAAACCGGTTACAGAGAAGAAAACAAATAATTGTGAAGTCAGAAAAGAAGTATCTACATCTGTATTTGGTATAGAACTGGTTCGCTAAATAAGGGCTGTTATATTAAGTACAGTTTGTAGAGCCTTCCTCTTCTTTAGTTGCAGAAACCTCTCGAACGTTCTTGTTTCTCTGTTTACCTTTCTCCAACTTTGCTCTTTTGTAACATTCTTCAAGATGGCCTTTTCGCTTGCAAATCTTGCAATAATACTTAAAGGTTGTACATGATTCTCTATCCAAGGGATGTGATTGATTACAGAACTTGCATAGGTAAAGCTTTACTTTCGGGGCGCGTGTTCGATTTTAATGAAATTTTGTATATATATATATATATATATATATATATATATATATATATATATATATATATATATATATATATATATATACGTGTTCTGGGTGTAGAAGACAAAAATCACAACAAAAATGAGGACAGAAGCCAATTTTTAGAGTTATTTGGAAATTGTTGTTGAAAAAATGTAGGTTACACTCACTTTTGCGGCATTTACACATTTTTCGGGGGTCGTTCGTTTTATATCAAGCTAAAGAAGGGTGTATTCCACTTTTTTTCACATAGTTAGTGCACCCCCTTTTTGAATAATTTTAATATAAAATTTTCCTTTTTGCAATAATGTCAAACTTCAAAATGTATCACATTAAGTTGGCTTTATATGTCAAATGTCAATTTGAACTTGGGATCGGTTATACGATGAAAAGAAGGGACTTTTTCAGAGACACATAAACAGTTAAGGGGGTGCACTAACTATATGAAAATGAATTAGAATAGTGGAATACACCCTTCTTTAGCTTGATATAAGACGAACTACTCCCGAAAATGTGTAAAATATGACAAAAACATGCCGCAAAAGTGAGTATAACCTACATTTTTCCAACAAAAATGTCCAAATAACTCCAAAAGTTGGCTTCTGCCCTCGTTTTTATTGTGATTTTCGTCATATACACCCTAAAACAAGTCTATATACAAAATTTCATAAAAATCGAACACGCGCCCCGAAAGTAAACATTCACCCTTGCATAAATTTTGCCTCTTCGCTTTCATAACTTTATTTACATTTTTGTCTTCGAAGTTCATGTTTCGGAATATATCTTCTATTACCTCGTTTACTTTTCAAACGTTGATATCTTCACCTAATGTAAATTTTTCTGGATCTTCTTTCAGCAATTTTTTTTGTAAAATCTTAATCGTGTATACCAAAAGCAGTTCTATCTCCCAACAATATTTGTACTGCGTATTTTGTCAAACTGACATTTATCAACAATTTTGTTTAACCTTACCAAATATATATTTTTTAATTTTAACAACACACCACGAGGGCTTACAGCCTAAATACTATCGTACCGTGGGTGTTGACAAGGAGGAAAGAGGCAACTTGTTAATTCTGGACTTGAAGGTTTGGAGGTTCGGAGCAGAAAGAAAAACATGTGCCGGCAAGGAATTCCACAACTTAGAAGTCCTCGGGACAAAAGAGCGGGCATAACAAGATGTTCTATGTCTGGTGACCTGGACAGTAAAAGGGTGCATTCGCTCTGTTCCCCTGGTAGATCTGTTGGGGGCAGCAGGTGGGGGAACTATGGAGGAAAGCTCCTCTGAGCAGTGCCCGTGCAGATATCTATAAAAGAGAGAGAGGTCACCAACGGCACGTCGGTGGGCAAGGGATGGCAGCCTTTGGGTGAGGGTAGGGTCACCGATGAGACGTATAGCTCTCTTTTGAATGGAGTCCAGGATAGCGAGTGTAGAAGCGGCAGCTGCACCCCAGATGTGGGAGCAGTATTCGAGGTTTGGCCTTATTTGTGAAGTATATAAGGTATAGAGATTAGCTGGTGAAAAGTATTTGCGAGCCCGGAAGAGGAAACCTAATTTCTTAGCAGCCGCTTCTGCAATTGATGTGACAAGTTGGTGCCAGTTAAGATTTCGATCCACAGAAATGCCAACAAGATAAAAGGACTCATTACTTTGAATAACTTGGTTGTTCATTGTGATGGGTCTAGGGCTGGTGTATCTCTTATGAGAAAGAAAGCAAGACTGAGATTTGGTGGGGTTGAATTGTACAAGATTTCTACTTCCCCAGTCTAATATTTTTTGGAGATCCACGGAGACAGAACCCTCCATGAGTCTGCGATCCTCATCTAATTGGGCTAAAGAGACAGGCTTAGAATATTGTATATTTGAGTGGAGGGTGCTGTCGTCCGCGTAACTGTGAACTGGGTTGAATGTGCTAGAGAGGAGGTCATTGATGTGGAGAAGAAACAAAGTAGGGGCTAAAGCTGAACCTTGAGAAACTCCTGCATTAATTGGATACAGTTTAGAGGAATGGCCATCCACAACGACAGAAATGTTCCTGTTGGAGAGAAAAATTTTTGTCCAGGTACAAAGTTTTGGTGGTAGGCCATAGGCCGGAAGTTTATTAAGCAGCGCTGTGTGCCAGACCTGGTCGAATGCTTTGGATATGTCTAGAGCAACAATCTGAGATTCACCGTGTAGTTCCACAGACTTGTTCCAAGAATGGGTGACAAAGGAAAGGAGGTCGGCAGTCGATCTGCGCTGACGGAATCCATACTGCCTGTCGTGGATTAAACTGTGTTTTTCAAGAAATTTCAGTAATTCGGTGTTTATATACTTTTCCATCACTTTAGAGACGACTGAAAGGAGAGAAATAGGCCTGTAGTTGCCTGGAAGCGCTTTGGATCCTTTCTTGGGGATGGGTTGTACTCGAGCAGTTTTCCAGTTACTAGGGAATATGCCTTTATTGTAAGATATCTGAAACAGACGAGTCAGAACAGGAGCAAGTTCTGGTGCGCAATTTTTGAGAACAATTGCTGGGATCTCGTCAAGGCCAGAGGCTTTCCTGGTATTAAGTGAAGAGAGCATCTTTCGCACTTTAGTTTTGAAAATGATATCCGTCATTTTATGTGCGACATTGGGGACTGTTGGTGGTTGAACATTTGGAGGTGGGTTGAGAGTAGAATTGCTGGCGAACAACGAAGCAAAAAGTTCAGCCTTGCCCAGGGCGGTAGAAACAATTTCATCCCCTGAGACAAGAGGTGGGAACGTGCTTTTGCAGAAATTATTCCCAATAGATTTAGCAAGAGTCCAGAAGGGTTTGCTGCCGTTGGAGCTTGAGAGGACTTTGTTTTTGATGTGGTTATTAAACGAGTTTTTTGCCTCAGAAAGAATGCGGACATAGCGGTCTCTTGCGTCGTTAAATGCTTGACGATTTTCTTGACTGGGATTGTGTAGAAGCGTTTTTGAGCTATGATCTTTTCAAGTCTGGCCTTGTCACAGGATTTAGAGAACCAGGGCTTTTGCGTGGCTGAAGAGGTTTTCTGTGTACGTGGAATAAATAATTCCATGCCAGCTTGGATAATTTCGGTGACGTTTTGTGAGATATCAGAGGGGTCAGGATGAGAGAAGCAGACAGACGCCCATGGAAATGAGGAAAAGTAATCCCGCATTTCGTCCCAGTTTGCGGAGTTGTAGTGCCAAACGATACGTGGGTGTGATGACTGTGTGACCTCGGGTTGCATTGCGCAGGAAGCAGTGACCATGCCGTGGTCTGAGCGACCAAGGGGGGCGGTGACTGATATGTTATAGCACTCAGGTTTTGTAGTAAGAAGGAGATCCAAGGGATTTGAGCTGTGTGTTGGGATACGAGGAAAGTAAGTAGGTTGCTGAACCATATTGGCTAAAGAATTGCTGATTGCATAGGCCTCCGCTGCTCTCCCTTGTGGATCGGTTTTTGAAGATCCTAGCCATTCCTTATTATGGTCATTAAAGTCACCAAGAATAGTGACCTTGGAGGAAGGATATTCAGAAATCAGATAGTCGGTTTTTTCAGAAAGGTAGTCAAAGAGCTGGACAAAGTTGTTGTCAGAAGGTGACCGGTAAATGCAACAGATGAATTTAGTTGCAGCCCTGAGAGAGAGTTTTATTCATAGTATGTCTTTTCTTCCAGCTTCTAAATTGGGGAGTCTGGTGCAGGGTAGATTGCTACGGACGTATGCGCACACGCCTCCATGCAATCTAAAGGAAGTAAGGAGCTCATACCCCGGGAAATTAAGGTGATTAGTGGCTGTTTTGGCACTGATTTGGGTTTCGGTGAGGAAGAGGAGTTGGGGCCTGTTAGCCTGGAGGAAATGGTGGACGGAGTTCAGGTTAGAATTTAGGCCACATATATTCGAAAAGGATATGTTAAATTTCGATGTTGGCGCCCCCTGCACACCCCTCTCCCGGAGACCCGAATGGAGGGGTATTTTGCCTCCGGAATATTTTGTACAAGGAGGAGCCATCATCATTTGAATCATCATCATATGCATCCAAGGTTTCATTTGGTAATTGATTGCATGTGTCAAAAAGCCACATTTCATACATTGGATGTATCTTTGCTAGCAGCTTTTCACCAATTTTGCTCAAAACCGCTTTGTAGGTAATTTTGTCTGACCTGACCGAAATTATTAAATTTTGGCCGCATCACCTATGATTGAGAGTAAAATACTCAGTTTTTGTATTTCTCGTTCAGATTTCTATTGATCCATTCCCGTTGCTTTCAAATACACTTCCCAATTATTTACAAATAACGTGAAATTTTTCCATATATCACCACTGTCCACTTGTAGCGGTTTCGGCCATGGCACATTTGAATTACTCGAACCCTCATCATTCTTAATTGACGTTTGAACGTTCAGCAAAATTCTGATCTGGAACTTGGGTTGCGTTTGCATTCAGATTCGCAAATTGTGTTTGCAGATCCGTTAACTGTTTATTGATGATCATCATATTTTCCATTTGAAGTTTAAAAAATTGTTCCATACCTTCCGCTGCCATATTGACTATCTCAGCAATGAACTTCCGATCATAATCGATTGTCAACTGTTTCGGCGATGATTTACTTTACAATCTGCTTCAACTCTCGTTACTTAACGTTCATTTTAACCTGATACCATGTTATATTAAAAAAGGTAAGATGCTTACTGGCAATTAGGCCATTGCTGACCCTTTTTGCTCATCTAAACTAACCTACCCTCCACCTTGAGCTCGATCTCAACGACGACAGTGATTTTGAAAAATCATCCGCCGCCGGTGAGGCTCGAACCGTCGACCCCCGAGTCCGTATTGGAAAGTCTGAATCGACTTTCCCGCACGGCCACGGACGCGCTCCATGGTATATTAAGTACACAAATAATTGTTAACCTACTTTATTCTACAACAGTTCAATTGAATGATAGAATGCAGATCTCACAGCCCGCTTGACTCACTGTCAACGTCTATGAACCCTCTTGACAGTGTTGCTAACGTCCATACATCAAGGGCTACAACAATTAATTAATAAGCTTAATAGGTTTTAACGCCTTTTTCGCCAAATGGTTTGTGCACAAAATAAACGAGATGAGAAGTTTTTTCAACGCTAATACGCTAAAATATTTTTTCCGTGAAAACGTAAATCTATATGAAACAGCCAGATCATAGAAAAATCATAACATAATGTTATAAAAATGGAAAGTGAGCAAATGAAGACATTAAATAAAAGGCCGATTACTCAATGTTATATCCATGTCTATTAACCAATCTGTTACCACTGTAACATTTTAATATAGATTTGACTTGAACGATTATTATAATTATTTTATTACATGGCCATGAAATGCATACTTTATGTTAGAAAATTGCTACCTGTCATGATATGTGAACGAAGAAAGTCTTAATATAACTACCTTTTTATTCCATATTACCAAATAGTAATCATAAGTGGTCTTAGACAATAGAGAACGGTTAATAATATTTTTGTTTTCTATAATTTATCATTAAAAAGTGAGACCTATGAAATAAAAACTGTAATGCCTCGCTGACTTGACAAATTAGTTGGCAAAGTAGTCAAAAATTACTTAATTTCTTACTTCTTGTCTTTATACTTAGTAATATTTAATATTACCTTGAAAACTCAAAAACTGTAACTTATGTTGGCTCAGAGCTTTATCGGAAAATAAAGCACTTGAACATTGTGAGATGTACGACAGGATCGCCATCTAGATGTGTGTGCCTGCCTTAAGCCTGGCCTTTTCTTAGTGTAACATAATTTGGTTCCTCTCCCCAGTATTAACTTCATTTCTTACATGGCTTTTTTGTTAAGCCATAGTAGGGCTCTGTGCCATAAAATGGTGTTATTGAGCCCCATTGTGGCTTAACAAAGAAGCCATGTAAGAAATGAAGTTAATACTGGGGAGAGGAACCAAATTATGTTACACTGGAGGAAACGTCCAGGCATAAGTCAGGCAAAACATAAACCGTTTTGCCATACCATATAGCAGATAAGTCTGAACTGCTTCTTGAAGTGAACAGGAACGACTTGAGAATAATAACAAGGTTTTTCACGGGACAGTTCCTAGTAAGGTACCACCTTATGAAGATGGGTAAGGTGGACAGTGAAAATTGCAGATAGTGCACTGAAGCATCAGAAAGTACAGTGACTAGATAAAGACAGTGTAGCCATTCGGTGGTATCATTTTCTATTGGTTGGCAAGTTACGTGGTACAAAATCCGCCATGAATTCTGAAGCAGTTGAAACAACAGAACATTTACTAGGCGATTGCTTGGCTTAGTTCTGCAAAATGCTTAAATACCTTGGAGGAGTGACCTCAACACCCCACGAAATAGGTAAAACAGCTTCCAAAAAGATAGCAGACTACATAAAAGTCTGAACTTTCTAGGCAACTATTAGAAAATATAGTCATGCACAAAAGATCCACTGGGATCGCAGAACTTAGAGGCAAAAAGCCCATACGATTCTCTAGGCAGTCTACAAATCTACAAGTGTCTGAAGTGGTGCGAAGCGCTTGGCTGACACTATGGTGCATTCTTGCAATCTGTTGTTTAATTTGGGCTGAATTGCAACACCAGATGTCAGAGAGCACTTGCTTTTTCTGCAACCCATGCCGTTTTGACCATGCAGTGGTAAGACCGGAGATTAATTGATTATCACCTAACAATAATGTGCCTCAAAAAGTCGTGAAAGAAAACACAATTATTTCAGAGTGCTTAAAAAGCAATAAAAGCTGTGAGTGCCGTTCAATAATGGTTTTAAATGAAGCCTGCTAAAGGGCGACTTGCCGCAACGAATAGAGAATATAAATCTTTACGTCATTTTGCAAATTATATCGATTTTTTGTAACTTTTGCATAATGTAAAGTATATATTTTGCTTTCAATATGACTCATGTAATTGCGACGAGGCAAATCAGAGACATGTTCAGGTGCAAGCTCCTTGTTCAATGGAGTGTGAATAAATACGGTTCACGTCCACGTACTTTCTTATTTTTATTTTTGAATTATTATCCTGCTCTGGGTAGATATGCAAGTGTAACGATTTAGAACTATTACGATCTGTTCAGAAATGCAAGGAATGTCTGCGCTCTTGAATAACTTAAAACCTTGTGATTTTAGATTATCTACCAGTCTTGTCATTTTAAATCACGTAGAGAATGCTCACATGCAATTTGACTTAATATAATTCGTTATAAAATACCTCTGCCTTTGAGATAAGTGGATTTTCAAGTACTTTTATCGTCATTCGGATTGGTAAACTACAAACTGAAATCGTCGATAAGAATAAATAGAACTGCTTTGGTTTGGTATCATAATTTATTCTTTCTATTAGAAAAACGAAAGCTATTCACATTTGAAAGCTTGACAGACATGAGTTAAATGTTGTATATCATAGTAGCGTAGCAGTATTTGCGGAGACGACAAAAAGCAGCGTCGTTTCTGGATACTTCATGTTACATAGCCCAGCTTCTGTTACAAAAGACCACTTAACGCTTAGTCCAGAAAAATTGAAAGACCTACAAAATAAGTTGAGAAAGCTTTCATCAGAGTTACTGCATATGGTAGGAGCTAGGATAGGAAAGTAAGATGCGTACTTATTAACGAGAAGCAATTTCCCCCGATAAACCTTTATTTATAACGTTAACGTTAGTGTACAGGGTCTGTTCATTATAATTAGTGCACCTTCTGCTACTTTTATTTTTGGAGATAAAAAAATTTTCTAAATAAAAGTTGTATATCTTTTCACAAGCTGTGAGAATTTTCTTTTGAGAAAACCAAATTAGGATATATATGATTACTCAGAATGAAAGTCCATTTCTGCTGATTCCAAAAATATAATCATAAGTCATATTTAAATGAGCCGCTTTAGAAATATTCCGTGTCAAACATACTGATTCTACAGTAGTAATTCATGGCCATCTTTGGATGCTTTTCCGTAATGATTATTTATTGGTACTCTAGAATCAATATGTTTGATACGGAATATTTCTAAAACGGCTCCTTTAAATATCACTTCTGATTCTATTTTTGAAATCAGAATAAAATGGACTTCCATTCTGAGCAATCGTATATAGAGTGTCTATTTAAAAAGTGAGGTTAGGTATTTTTTTCAAATTTGCTATGTTAGTTTGGTTTTTTCAAAAAAAATCTCACAACTTGTGAAAAGTTCTACAACTTTTATTTAGAAAGATTTTTTCTATCTCCAAAAATAAAAGTAGCAGAAGATGCACTATTTATAAGGAACACACCCTGTACAATACAATTATTGTAATAGTAAATATTTGAACTTATTACAAACTTCATATTTATGATGGCAAGAAAGTTCTTGGCCCCACAGGCCATTCAGTTGTCTGTCGGGCAGTCAACGGCATATAACTCCGCTATTAGTTCCTCTACACCAGGCGTTATTCCTTATATCCGCATTTAAGCATTTTCTAGACTGTGAAATAATTATTACGCGGTGGGGGATCCCGAATTATCAGGGTTTATCTTCTAAAGCTGATGCTTTTCACATGTAGATTAATTCCCTTGTAACAATTTTTTAAAATAGGGTTCCCAGTATTTTTCAACGCCTTTTAGCGATTTTTTTCTACGAAAATTCGCCAATAAGGAGACAGCGTGTTTCGAATTTTGACAAATTTTCTTTAAACGAGAGCGAACTAACGAAAATGTATACATAACGCGTGTTTAATCAAACTTAATGAAGTCTGGACGCAGCAAGTGCATTATGGAAGTGATTTTCATAAAATATTTCTACTAGAAAATATGTCTTCTCTTATGCATGCAGGTTACCGGTATAGGTTATTTGGTAGAAAAATGTACTATATTTTATCAAAATTACTTAGTGTTTGAAAGTGTACAAAAATTTTCCGAAAATAAACTTTAAATGTTTCCGAGAAAACTGGTTTCCTAGCCAACAACCCTTAGGTTAATACCAAATTGAGTTATTGAATTTTGAAGGATTTAATGAAAATTCGCTACCAAAACGCATTTACTGCGTCTCCACTTTTTTCTTACAAACATGCATCATATTTCGATAAAAAAAATGCAAAAATGCAATTATATAAGGGTGTTCGAAAAAACAATTGTAGGGATCACCAACGACTTATGGACCATCCTATGATTGTCAACATATTTTTATAAGATGCAGCTTAAGATACCCTATAATTAACGTAAACAATTTTTTCTCGTATCCTGTATAATAACAATTACATTGAGCTTTACCGTAGAAATGTGTCACCTGTATATATGTAAACAGATAAAAACTGAAAGTAAACCTGGATATAAATGTTGGTAGGTGGGTCACTATTTATAATACAAACACGCATACCAAATTTGGTTGCCCTTACTTTATTATTTCCGGAGATATAAATTTTTTCAGAAAGAAAACACAAAAATTTTCGGCAAAACAGGGGCCGATTTTCCTATGTAACGAACCTGTCCAAGCCTCTTGCAAAAGGAAGGTACTCAGAGAATTTGATCAAAATCGGCCCATTATTTTTTGAGTTATCGGTGTGCTAAATATGAATTAAGTTTTAATTCTTATAAATATATATATATATATATATATATATATATATATATATATATATATATATATATATATATATATATATATATATATATATATATATATATATATGAATTAAAACTTATTAATTCATATTTAGCATCGTAAAGTATCTACCAAATTATAAACGTAGCAGTTATTTTTCCTTATTAATCGCCTAAATGATTTCGCTTTAGTTAACCTACTCAAACTGGCTTTTCCAACAGCTGAAAAATATTTTTAAAAACAAATTCTCCATTAGTGAACTTTCTTAATAAAAATTCAATGACACCAATAACAAAATGTCCGCTGAAAATTATAATTTTAGACTTAAAGGTGACAAAGTTATTTAGGCGTTTTAGAAAAAAATTAGATCTTGTTCAAAACGTATGAAATCTAAACACTATTGTGTTTCCAAATGTCAAAGTGAAAAAAAAAACGATACATTCATCGACCGGAAATCGATCTCGGAAAATTCTGCGCGAGAACCGTCTATGCGTATGTGACAACCACACTACCACTGAACTAGCTGAGATACGTTAACTATAGCTTTGTTTACCTGATACTTGACGCCGACTTCATGCCCTCGGATATTTTATATTCTATTAAAAGTAAACGTAACACCTAATTACAAAATTAATATAATTGTCGCATGAAACACATTCAACGACTCTTTCGATCTTAGGTGACGTATTATGTTTAAGTTTAAAGATAAAGGAACAAACTGTTTTAAAATCATTGTTATAAGGACGTGACTTGATTTTGTTTACATTTTCACTATACTATGTTACACTTCCAGTCTAAAACTGTAATTGGGGCCGTTTATCAAGCTGCAAATGTAGTATATTTTTAAAATTGATTGAATCCCCTCAGTTAAAAAACAATCACTTGACAATTTTTTTAATTTCATGTCGTCTGTCATTTGGCATATTCGTGGCCGAGATTTCACGATTGTTCGTTCGGCTAGCATCTTTTATACCTATAATTTGTATTGATTGGTTACCGTTGATGTATGGTTTATGCCTGTTGTATGAATCAATCTACGCATGGCAGTTAACTACTCTGTCTGCCGGGCATTGGACTTTAACCACTAAGTCGTTTCAATGCATGTCTTTCAGATTTTATTTTTAATTTGGAAAAAACTCAACATTTTGAGAACCAAATTACTTAAAATTCACAACATAGGTTTATTTACACCACTTCTGGCCACGTGTAAAGTCTGCTTCCAGTTACTTGACTACTTAAAAAAATATATCATTTTCAGGAATATTTTTGTATATTTTTGGGGAGAAAAATGTTATAGCTGATTTACGAACTCGTCCGAGGTCTTAATACAGTGAAGATATGTGCCAAGTTTAGTTCAAATCAGTTGAGTATTTGTTGAGTTATCGCTTGGGTACACACATACACAATATATATATATATATATATATATATATATATATATATATATATATATATATATATATATATATATATATATATATATATATATATATATAAGCATATAAAAATTCATACGGACTTTGGATATGGGTGGATTCGCGCTCATTTAATTTTTTTTTCTGAAAGTCTCGCCATCGTTACCTCTCTATTAGTGAATTTTCTTAAATGAAAATTCACTAAAAATGTACACCTGTTAAATTTTGTTGCTCCTGTCAACAAGCCTCTATCAGTTGACTTCTGTCAAATTGTGAACAAGCTGCATCATTTAGTTTGTGTTAGATAGCCATTAAAAGCAGACAACCTCTTGAGTTATAACGAAAATGGAAAAAAGTGAATTTCGTGTGCTCGTCAAACATTATTTTTTGCGGAAAAAACCATCACTCAAAGCAAGGCTAAGCTTGGGATACTGCACCATCAATTTCCATGGTAAAAAAGTGGTTTACTGAATTTCGTTGCGGCCATACAAGCACAAATGGCGCCGAATGTTCTGGACGCCCAGTTGATGTCGCTACGCCCGAAACAATTGAAAAAATTCACGATATGGTGTTGGCCGATCGGAGATGGAAAGTGCTGGAGATTGTGGAAGCCATAGGCATATCACATGGCTCAGTGTTTTCGATTTTGTATGATCACTTGGGTATGAGAAAGCTATCCGTAAGATAGGTGCCGCGTTTGCTCACAATCGACCACAAACGCAATCGTGTTCAACCGCAATAGGGATGAGTTTTTGCGCCATTTCGTAACCAGGAGCGAAACATGGATCACTACAACACAGCAGAGGCCAAGCAGCAGTCAAAGCAGTGGGTTTCTCCTTGCGAATCGGCGCCGAAGATGGCCAAGGTGGGTTTGTCAGCCAATAAAGTCATGGCGACCGTTTTTTTTAGGATGGACGCGGTATGATCCACATTTGGTTACCTTCAAAAGGGAAGAACAATCAATAGAGAATATTATACCAACTTATTGGACCGATTCAATGACGATTTGAAGAAAAACGACCGCATTTGGCCAAGAAAAAGTTCTTTTTCACCAAGACAATGCAAGGGCGCACACATGTATAGTCTCCATGGCAAAATTGCATAAATTGGGCTACGAATTGCTCCCTCATCCGCCCTATTCTCCTGATTTAGCCTCGAGTAACTATTTCTGGTTTCGAAACATTAAAAAATGGCTCGGCGGCAAGAGATTTCACTCCAATGATGAAATCATCTCACAAACAAATACCTATTTTGAGGATCTCGACAAATCTTATTTTTTGGAAGGGATAAAAAAATTGGAGAAACGTTGAACGAAGTGCATAGAGCTCAAAGGAGACTATGTTGAGAAATAAAATTATTTTTTTGTCAAAAAACCCGTGTTTCATTCAAAAAGTTACGGATATATATATATATATATATATATATATATATATATATATTGTGTGTGTGTGTGTGTGTGTGTGTGTGTGTGTGTGTGTGTGTGTGTGTGTGTGTGTGTGTGTGTGTGTGTGTGTGTGTGTGTGTGTGTGTGTGTGTGTGTGTGTGTGTGTGTGTGTGTGTGTGTGTGTGTGTGTGTGTGTGTGTGTGTGTGTGTGTGTGTGTGTGTGTGTGTGTGTGTGTGTGTGTGTGTGTGTGTGTGTGTGTGTGTGTGTGTGTGTGTGTGTGTGTGTGTGTGTGTGTGTGTGTGTGTGTGTGTGTGTGTGTGTGTGTGTGTGTGTGTGTGTGTGTGTGTGTGTGTGTGTGTGTGTGTGTGTGTGTGTGTGTGTGTGTGTGTGTGTGTGTGTGTGTGTGTGTGTGTGTGTGTGTGTGTGTGTGTGTGTGTGTGTGTGTGTGTGTGTGTGTGTGTGTGTGTGTGTGTGTGTGTGTGTGTGTGTGTGTGTGTGTGTGTGTGTGTGTGTGTGTGTGTGTGTGTGTGTGTGTGTGTGTGTGTGTGTGTGTGTGTGTGTGTGTGTGTGTGTGTGTGTGTGTGTGTGTGTGTGTGTGTGTGTGTGTGTGTGTGTGTGTGTGTGTGTGTGTGTGTGTGTGTGTGTGTGTGTGTGTGTGTGTGTGTGTGTGTGTGTGTGTGTGTGTGTGTGTGTGTGTGTGTGTGTGTGTGTGTGTGTGTGTGTGTGTGTGTGTGTGTGTGTGTGTGTACATTAATATTTATCCACCGAGTGCTTCTAAAAATACGTATTTCTTGCGAAATAAGGCTATAGCAATAGTTTTTAGTTAACAATCATTGACTAGTTTTTTATGAGGTTATAATAATAATGACTAATAACACTTCCAATTTTATATAAAAATTGCACATTATTACACTGCTTTAGCGGTTTATTGAAGGTCATATACTCATATGACAGGTTTATATGATTTGTTTACCGCTAGGTAGTACAAGATATCCTAGATGAGTTGAATCACTTTTTATTGAAAGTGGTAACTGCAGGTGTCGCAAACAGATAATTGTTATGGGTTTCTACAAAACGCCTAGAATTCTCCGATTAATATTCATAACTGCTTGTTGAGAAATCTGCGATGCAGTGTTGTGGAAACTCACTAAATACTTGTTACATTAGGTAAGATCCAGAAAATTGGAATGGCAAGTGTTTAAATCTGATTTTTGATTATAGCCTTTTATTTCTTCACTTCATTTTTCATGTGACACTTTACTTGTCGGTGCGATTCGATAATTTTTAAAGAAATACTTAAGACGAGGCTGTATTGATATCTTATGTAGTTAATCTTGATCGATTTCATTAACGTGCCAAATATTGCGATATCATAGCAACGAACAATAACTTATTAGAAATGTCATTATAAAATTTGACAAGCGCACTAGCTTATTCTTCGCTCTGATGGCCCTAACTTTGTTAGCGAGACGACCGTCAGGTCTGAAAAATGTGTTGTGGTGATTTGGTTTCTTAAAATCATACATATCAGTGCTCATCACAAGTTACAATCTTCACTCAATGAAATTTGACGTCAAAAAGTCAACGCATAGTCGTGCGACAAATGAAGATGCCTATCTCAACAGGGAACATGAAAAAAAAGGGGTATCAAAGCATCATCAAGTACCTGTATTTAGTGGTGGGGAAGAAATTGGCTAAGTGAAGATTGGAACCTGTGATGAGCACTAGTACACTTGGAGAACCCAAGTCACCACAATACATCTTTTTAAAGACCTGACCTGACGGCGCTTGGTTTAAGGAACTTTTGTTTTTTATTGCCTTAGAAATATAAATACTTTCGTATACATCTAGCTTCGTTGGCTGTCTCAACTATTTTAATAAGTTTCAGATTTTCTTAATCTATGTGGTGGTTATTATCCCAAATATGCTGTGCCACGCATGACTTGTCTACACTACCGTATCTCAGCTGTGCCAGACGTTCACGAAATCTAATCTCAATGGTTCTCTTAGTCTGCCCAACGTATTTAAGATTACAATTTTTACAACATATCTCATAGATACCCAACATTTCAGGGCTTTATCTTTATCTTTCGTATTACCTAGCAAATTTTTGTGTTTGCCATAGTGCCGCCACATCTACTATTAATAACTTCTAGAATTTTTGGAGGTTCGATACACGGCATTTGGCACGACATTTTAAGGTTATTTGTTTCTATTATTGTCCTATGCCGCCTCACATGCCCCAATGCATTATTACTAATCTTGTGAAATTAGATAGTGAATTCCTTCGTGCGAAGGTTGCCCTTACTTGTTGATATTTTAAGTGTGTGGTGTCGTACAAACCTTATCTCTTGATAGGCTTGATATTCACTGACCCAGTAGTTCGTTACGAGTTAAATACCGAAGAAACATTTTCGATGACGGCACTTCTCCTTGGTGGTACCCATGCGAAATACTCAAGTGTTTTTAAGTACAAAAATACTCCCTCTATGTACCATCGTTCCATTGCTCTGAACATGACATGCTCAGCACAAAAAATTCTAACAATTGAGTTTGTATTAGTTTCTATTCGCGGGGTATGAGTGGCACTTATGCAATTTCAATACAATGTCTGTCAAAAACTGCAAATCATTGTGATATGTGAGCCATTTTTAAAAACGTTAATAGCTTTTTTGTTCTAACTGATGTAGTACTTTAATCACAGTCGTTAACATTAGTAATAGTGACTAATATTTGTTAAAGCCGACAAAGTTTATTGTGTTATGTTATTCTAGTTATGTACTGAGTTGGGCAAACAAAACCCGTTATTTTATATCAGATAATACAGTACATATGTATATTCCTGCTGTTGTAATATATTATTGTATCGCGGTCAACAACGGGAATTGTATCAGTTTCCTGTACACCTACCTATGTTGGGCAACCAGCTTCTCCATACGCAGTAGAAGAGCAATTGTTCGTACAGGGGCGGCAGCTTAAGAAGTAACAATAGAATAAATACAGCGTTTTTAAGATTGGTTATTAACTTTTTTTCTATTATTATTTGCCTTTGAGTGCTAGTTGGTGCAGCCACTCTCCAGATACCCAATTTTATCCAACAATATTCATGATTTATAAGTGTTTCATACTCCAATAAGCAAGGCTTATGTAGAAGTTGTCTGTATATATCCAAGAAGGTCGACAAATTAGGTGTATTAACTCACCTCCTGGCGTGATAATAATACTTGTAGGTATAACTTCCTAGGTCTAACTTAAATTTAAAGAATTTCAAAATAAATTAGAACTGTATGAAAGAGAGAGTGACAAATTTCACACCAATGTGGTGAACATGGGAATAAACACAAGGATTTTGGAAGATACTTACTTCCATACCTAAGTTAGGTTATCTATGTACTGTAACTAATTAGGCTCTAAATATATTTGTTAAGGTTATAGCATTCCTAGGACATAAGACCAAAATATTATAGGTATGTAATTAACCAAATATATGAAATAATACAGAGGAGAATTATAGTTTTTTGGTGCAGAAAGGTTAACTAGCACCAAAAAGATATTTTGAAAATTTGATGATTTTTTAAAAAGGTCAAAATGCCTTGAAACGTCCAAATTGGTGACTTTTAAACAATGATTTTATAGACAACAGATGTTGCAAATTGTATGTTTAACAAGATTTTCAATGTCTATTGTCCCTCATTTGACTAAAATATTTGCAGAAAATTTTATTTGAAGTATATCCTTTCTGCGATGTTTTGGCGGTGGGTTAAATTACAGTCTGTGAAGCGTATTCATTTTAGTGAATTTTCTTTAAAAAAATTCACTAATGAGGAGATCCCGACTTTTGAATTTTGAAAAAATTTCTTCAAATGAGCGCTAATTAGGCCCCCCAGAACACATATCCGGGGTCAGTTTCAATATATATACATATATATATATATATATATATATATATATATATATATATATATATATATATATATGTATATATATATATATATATATATATATATATATATATATATATATGTATATATATATATATATATATGTATATATATATATATATATATATATATATATATATATATATATATATGTATATATATATATATATATATATATATATATATATATATATATATATATATGTATATATATATATATATATATATATATATATGTGTATATATATATATATATATATATATATATATATATATATATATGTATATATAGTATATATATATATATATATATATATATATATATATATATATATATATGTATATATAGTATATATATATATATATATATATATATATATATATATATATATATATATATATGTATGTATGTATGTATCACACCGATAACTCAAAAAATAATGGGCCGATTTTGATTAAATTTGGTGAATAAATTCCTTATGCAAATGGCTTGGATAAGTTCGTTAGCCAGGAAAATCTGCCCAGGTTTTCCCAGAAAATTTTGTGTTTTCTTTCGAAAAAAATTTATATCTCCGAAATTAACAAAGTAAGGGCAACCAAATTTGGTACGCGAGTTTATGTCCTTATAGGTACGCAACGTACCAAAATTCAGCTATGTAGGTCAAAAGATAAAAAAGTTATAGGGATTTAAAGAAAAATAAATTGGGGTTTTCCTCAAAACGTCAAAGTTGCGATTTAAAACGTCAAAATCGGCAACATTTAGGCAAATAACTTGAATCTAATACGGGCTATGGAAATCAAATGTCTCAAGAAGGATGTTTTACAAAACCTGAAGTCTTAGTTTCAACCGTCATTGTCCTTCATTTTACTAAAATGTTTCCAGAAAATTCATTTCAAATAGGCCCTTTCTCTGATGCTTGGCAGTAGTCTTAGCTATAGAGTTTATCGTTTAATGGTATATAATTTTTGTCGAATTTTCGTAAAAAATCAATAAAGCTCAATATATCCATTATTATACAAGATATGAAAAAAATCTTTATACATTAATTCTGGGTGTCTTGAGCTACATCTTAAAAAAATATTTCCACAATCACAGGGTGGCCCATAAGTCGTTGGTGATACAATTTTTTTTAAATCAAACACGCCTTATGTTATTGCATTTTTGCATTTTCCATCGAAATATAATGCATGTTTGTAAGAAAATAAATTCTGGATGCAGCAAGTGCGTTATGGTAGCGAATTTTGATCAAATGTTTCATATTTGAATAGCCCAATTTGCTATTAACCTATAAGGTTGACCAAGAAACGAGTTTTTCCGGGAACACTTTAAGTTTACTTTTGGAAATTTTTGTACATTTTCACACAATAAAGTTATTTTTATGAAACATGGCACATTGTTTTTACTATATAGGTTATACTGGTAACCAAAATTTATTCCTACTTTCTTAAATAAAAAGAAAACACATATTTGCAATAAAAACATTTTAATGAAAATCACTACCATAACGCACTTGCTGCGTCCAGAGGTTTTTTTAAATTAAGAAATAAAATTGAAAACGTCTGTTTTTACTCAATAAAGTGATAAACAGGCATATTATATAAACAGTAGTGCAAGTTCGGACGCAGCAAATGCGTTATGGTAGCGCATCTTCATGAACTTGTTCATATATAATCAATTGCCAAATTGTTTTGTCAAATGTCAGGTGAAACTCCAAATTGACATACTTACGGTCAGTTCATGGATGAGTAACCGGTTTGTAATATTGTCTTTGTCTGATGTTTCTGAAAAAAATTTGTGAATTTACGTAAAAAAACATATTGCAGGCGAAATTTTGTAAACAATGTTAGTGACTTTTAGTAGAAAGATTTTTGTACGATTCTTGTACGAAACATATTTTCACCTTTTCATAAGCAAATAATTTTTTTTGCTTTTCGTAAAAGATTGTTTTTGTGAGAGGAAAAAATTTTTTCAGCTAATGTTTGTAGCATTTTTTTGGGAATTTTTTTTAAGAATTTTGTTGTGAAGCCAAAGAAATTGTTTTTATGATTAAAATATTTTTAATTCTCTGCTCCCTTTTGGCTTTTTGACAGAAAAGATTAAATGCCTAGAATTCAATTTTCTATAAAGCTAGTAACTTAAAATTTGATATGTACTAATCTCTATAATGGGTTAGATCGTATTTATTGTGAAGGAAGCAGTCTGTTCCCATTAAACAGTCCAACAAACAATATATACATGATGCCATTTCAAATACGCTCAGTGTGGAGATATGCATTCCACAGGGATGAATACTGCGTCCGGTCCGCTTTATCTTGCATACTAATAATATAACGGAATACTAAGTGAGTGGTGGACGTGCCGCCACCTAGCTGCGGAACCAAGTAGTATGTTGTCACGCCAGCTCCAAATAACACAAATGTGTTAAAACATAGAGACTGTATACAACTAACTCACCGCTGTTAACAAAATGACTATAGTAGTATATTATGATTGTAACATCCAATGAAACAAATATGAAAGTGATAGCTAAACTGCATGTAGATTGTAGATATTGTATGTATTACCTAGTGAACTCTATACAGAATTCATTGGTAGGTATTACAAGAAATATACTTACCTCAAACTAATACAGTAAGTACTTATAATATCTAGGTAGGTACTACAAAGTACATACATCCCTAGCTAAAATTATATAAACAGATGTTTAGGCTAAATTATTAAAATTTTAATTTTAAAATGTTGTATTGTTTATATTTATTTCATTTTCAAAAAGTATGGATACAGCAATAGTAAATAGGTATTGAAAAGAGTTTAAGTGCGTTATGGTAGCGAATTTTATAAAAATATTTCAAATCATGGTAACCCAATTTCCCATTAAACTAGAATCTTCAGTTTTGATACATAGTAAAACCTATATAAAAGCAGCGTGGATACTAAATTTAAAAAATAATAATGAGATTCACAGATAATTACAAACTTGTTTTAAAAAACTTTTTTTTGTATTTTGTTTGCAGAAACTGGTTCGATTGAGTTGATTAAAACCGATCATTCAAGCGATTAATATGGAAAAACACTTACCTGCCACCCATAATTTCATAGATGCGTTCCGTTTGTAAATAAAAATTACATTTTTGGTAAATTTGCAGATTAAAGCATGGGGGGGGGGGTGTTTAGAAAAATATTTTCAGAAATATGCTTAGCACTCCTTCTGGATGCCCAAACCACAAGAGTAATTTCTTGCAAACAGTCCACAAGAAAGTTACGGGGCCAAGAGTTTATCCCATTTTGCAGCTATGCCTCCTTATAATCCTGTTTCCGCACGCAGAACCGTAACTTTCTTAGGGGTTGGTCCAAAGGAATTTTTCTTGTTTACATTGATCTTGTTTATGCATTGAGGGTGATTGTAGACATGGGGAAGGAGAAGCTCAGCGACGAAGCAGCGAACCAAGATTTTCAATTTATGTTTAAATTGTTCTCATTTCATTTTTTAAATCTTTTTCAAAATTGATTTCGAGGTTGCCTTGTTTGTCAGTCTTACATACTAAGCTACAATGTTTTATCATTTTTAAAAAGTATGGATACAGCAACCGAAAATAAGTGTTGGAAAGGGTCTGGGTGCAGCAAGTATGTTATGGTACAAAATTTTCTAAAAAATATTTCAAATCCGATACCTCAATAAATTTCCCATTAAGCTAGAATCTTCAATCTTGAACCATAGTAGGTTAGATTAGGTTAGGTTTGTATGTGAGTGGGCCATATCGGCCCTCCACCGCGACCTTAAGGTCTATTGTGGCTCACGCCTAAAGTCTATATTTCGCCCAACAAATCCAGCCTCCTGCAGAGGTCGATAATCTTTGTGGGCGAAAGTTGATCCAGGTCTTCTGGAGCAAGCTTTACCTTGCCAAAGAGCAGGTATCTAGTCCTGTCCGCTGCCGGACAGTAACACAGCACGTGCTCTGCTGTTTCTTCATTATCCATGCACAGCCGGCACTCGGTCTCCTGACCGACCCCAATACGGTGCATGTGTGTATACAGGCCGACTAGAGTTCTCAGTTGTTGTCTGTTCAGCTCTAGAAGCTTTTTAGCCCTTGACTCAGACAGGCCATTTATGAAGGCCTTAGAGTGGGCTAATCCTGGAAGATTTTGCCAATATTGGATTGTCATTCTTTCTGTCCAGGTCTTTAAGGTGCGTTTTGCTGTGCAAGATGTTATCCCCAGCACCGGTTCTGGTCCAACAAAGTCACTCTGGGCCCCACTCTTGGCAAGCGCGTCGGCCGCAACATTGCCGTCATGGTCCGAGTGACCCGGTATCCAGACCAGCGACACCTCATTACAGCTGCCCAATTCGTTAATGGTAGATTTACAACTCCATACCGTCTTTGAATTACACAGCCTTTATTGCAGCTTGGCTATCTGCATATATCTTTATCGATTTGTTTGTGCAAAGGTCTTTTAAACTTTCCCTTGCACACATCTCGATGGCATACACTTCTGCCTGGTGTATGGTTGCGTACTTGCCGAGGCTAGCTGATAGTCTAGCATCGGTGCTGCCCCCATATGCGCCGGGTCCTACTCCCAAATTGGTTTTGGAGCCGTCAGAGTACCAGCAGTGGTCCGCTCTCAACAGGGTCGATTGATTCCGGAACCATAGTAACATCTATGTAAACGCACCGTGGGTACTAAATTAAAGAAAAATAACATAATGAGCTTCGCGGATAACTACAAATTTGTTTTAAAAAACCTTTTTTGTTGTTTATTGTTTGCTAAAACTGGATGGGTGGACTAAAACAAAACCATCCAAGCAATTAATAAGGGAAAATACCTGCCATATTTATAATATTACAGGTACATTCCTTCGTAAATAATGATTTTTTTGATGAAATTTGTAACACTTTTTTTTTTTTAAAGACACTTGCAGTACTTATATCTTATATCTAAGACCAAATTTTAATTTTTCAGCTCCGTATAAAACATAATTTTTTTCAAATAATCGCTAACTGGGACTCTAAAACAGATCTCCAAGGTCCATTTAAATTTAAAGAATTAGTTTTAATAATATATCTTACAAATAGTGTACAATTCTTATGAAAATCCACTACTATAACTCACTTGCTGCGTCCCGAAATTTTGATAATAGAGAGATATCGATTGTAACTCTTTCGAAAAAATTCTTCAAATGATCCTGTATTGGGGCTTTTAATCCAATCTTCAAGGTCCGTTTATATTTATAGTGTTAACTCTAGTAATATGTCGTACTAATAGTGGTCAACTCATGAAAATTAACTAAGATAATGCACTTGCTGTCTCGATTTTTTTCTATCTCCTGTTACTTTCTGCTAATCTTTATAAAATCGCCGCCTCTGAAGTAGATTTGCAGTGTTGTTTCTCTTTATCCACTTGGCCTGTGTACCACAAGGGCAGCAAACCATGAAGAATGCTTCCTGTATCCGGCTATTCTCTCTTTTCCATATTTAAACGCGATCACCAATTGCGTTGGCCCTTGCACTTACAAAACATGTATTGTATACTAATTTGACCAGTTAAAAAAAAACAAGCGGGTATTAACACTGAAAGCGATAGTGAATACTGGTAGATGATGGTGAATAGCACAACAACTGTGTTGAGTAGTATGTTTAACTATTTTTATGTTACGTGTAAACTATTTTGTTACAACTAATTTTTCAAAATTGACGAAGAAAATATGGCATGGGGTGTTGTCTTAAGTTTCTGTTTCAACGGTTACTTTTAGTGAATTTTTATTAAAAAAATTCACTAATAGAGAGGTATCTATGGTGAGACTTTGCAAAAATTCTTTCAAATGAGTGCGAATTAGGACCCCTAGAACCCATATCCGGGGTCAGTTTGAATTTTTATATGTTTATATATATATATATATATATATATATATATATATATATATATATATATATATATATATATATATATATATATATATATATATATCCGTCTGATAACTCAAAAAATAATTAACCGATTTTGATGAAACTCGGCAAGTGCCTTTCTTTTATTAATGGCTTGGATGGGTTCGTTGGCCAGGAAAATCGGACGGGGTTTTCCGGGAAAATTTTAAGTTTTCTTTCAAAAAAAATTTTTTTTCCGAAAATTTTGATAAAATTTGGTCTACATATTGCTTTGGGAAATACCTAACTATGTGCCAAAATTCAGCTTTCTAGGGTTACAGAAAATTGAGCTATTCAAATTTGAAACATTTATGTTTAAATCATAGTTCAAGTATGTGGTTGCTGTTGGTTAGTCAATGCTTCTCTTATTGTCATTGACTCATGAAATTCATTTTTAAGTTTCAGAGAAATGTCAATAATACTAAATTCACTGATTGTTAATCATTGGAAGCATTTACGATTATATATAACCCAATTGTAATTTATTATCATTTATCACCTCTGTAGTATAATTATTTTTTTCCTTACAACTCGCAGCGTTTTTAGTCAATTGTTGTTATTAATAGTCAATAGTTTCTTTCCGAATACACACGGCTTCCATTGACTTCTGCTTCTGCCGCTGTTACAGTCTTTTTAGAGGTAGAGTTGTAACCGCTCATACAGCCAGTGTTTTTTAACCACGTGGCTGGGGGACTGACCGAATTCATTCCCAGTTGCTGTTGATTTACTCATATTCTCTTAATATGTTTGAAGATGTGGTGTCTACTTCATTCCAAGTCACTATTAACCGACTATTTATGAAATCAAATAAGTAAATTAAATCGATTGTCATAAAATATGTAGTGTATAGTGTATTTAGACTAAGGGAAAAAGAAATAAAACATATATAATTCTGCACATTTTGATTATATTTTAGGGTGCCTGAGAGAGGTATTGTCACAGCATAATATCTTATTAAAGTTCATTTGTGAATAGGTTTAATTTTTATGTTTATATATATATATATATATATATATATATATATATATATATATATATATATATATATATATATATATGATAACTCAAAAAATAATTAACCGATTTCGATTAAACTTGGCAAGTGCCTTTCTTTTATTAATGGCTTGGATGAGTTCGTTATCCAGAAAAATCAGACGGGGTTTTCCGGAAAAATTTTGAGTTTTCTTTCGAAAAAAAATTTTTTCTCCGAAAGTAACAAAGCTGTTTTAATGAAATTTACTATATATGTTGCGTCAACCTTACTATGTACCAAAATTCAACTTTCTAAGTTTAAAGAAAATTGAGTTATTCAAATTTTAAATTTTCTTTCGAAAAAAATTTTTTTCTCCGAAAATTACAAAGTTATTTTAATGAAATTTTGTGGATATCTTGCCTTAGGAAAGACCTTACTACGTATTAAAATTAAACTCTCTAAGTTTATATAGAAAATTGAGTTATTTAAATTTGAAGCATTTAATAAAAATTCACTACCATAACGCACTTGCTGCGTCCAGAGTTTTTCTTCATTTAATTTGCAGAACATTTATTGAAATACTAAGTGAGATATAAGACACGAAGCACGTGCCGCCACCTTGTTGCGAAACCAAGTAGTATCTTGTCACGGCAGCTCCAAAAACACAAACAAATATTAGAGACTGTATACAATCAACTAACAATTTAGTAAATTGTCAGCCCTGGCCCATTTCTGCCCTTGTTAGTTGGTTGTATACAATCTCTAATTAGAGCGAAACCGGTCTACGGTTTTAACTATGGTGCGAATGCATCTAGCCTTACATACTTTGTCCCTATATTTGGGTAGAAAAAGGCCAGGGCTGACAATTTACTAAATTGTTGGTTGTATACAGTCTCTAATATTTAACACTTTGTGTTATTTGGAGCTGCCGTGACAACATACTACTTGGTTCGCAACGAGGTGGCGGCACGTGCTTCGTGTTTTATATCTCTCACTTAGTGTTGGAAGGCTGGCTACCATAGCGGTATTACTTTATAGGTGTATTTTCGCTGCAATTAGTATGCCGTACTGACGAGCTCTAATTAAAGAGAAACCGGTCTAGGGTTCTAATTGTGGTGAGAATGCATCTGGCCTTACATTTATTGAAATAGAACCTTTTTGCCAGCTTGGATATGTGGCCACATTACTTATCTCAAGATTTGGGACGATCAGTTACTTCTGCCGGGATGACTGGTTGAACAAAGGTAAACGTCACATTCGATGATTTGTAAAGAAATAGTCTGAAACAAACACGACTTCTGGAGAATAAAAAATAATAATCGTAAAGCAGCAAGTGCGTTATAGTAATGAATTTTCACAGAACTGTACACTATTAGTACGGCATATTATTAAAATTAACACTTTGAACTTACACACACCTTGAAGATCGGTTTTAGAGGTCATAACGCACGCCCATTTAAAGAATTGTTTCAAGCGTTACCATCGATATCTCTCTATTATCAAAAAAATCTTGTGTACTAGCTCCTTTTGAGAAAAATGCCCAATATTTCAAATGGAACACCCTATATTTTTTGCTGCATTTCATAAAGAAAATAATTCCTTTTCATACGATACTGGGGTTCCCTATACCCAAGTGCAGCAGTTCTGGCGCTATTCCCACTTTTATTATTGTTTACAAATGCCAAGTTGATTATTGTGTTCATTTCAAATGGAACAGCCTGTATTCTATAGGCTAATCTAAAGCGATATACGATAGCCTTAAAAACTACATGAGGCTTTCTTATGGCCAACTGTAACCGTTTTGGTCTAGATAAGACTTTTCTCTTTATAACAAATTCTCTGCATCGGATATTAAAATGAATGAAACACATGGTTACTTGATTGTACATATGTCTGTGACATTTGTCAATTCTTGTCAATTATTGTCTGTGATTACCTACTGCACACCTTCGAATTGTTCAATTATATCGCTACTCTCTTTTGTTATTTTATCATGTCTAAAATTAGTGTGTTTGAAATGGAAATGTATCCTATACAGGAACGAATCGATATGATTCTACATATTGGTGAATGTCATGAAAATTGTTTACTGGAGTACACTAGTCAATTTTCTATGAAGCTAATTTTTTTTAAATATAAAGCTCTTAGAATCATAACAGGAGCAATCAAAACTTCTCCTGTACAATCTCTTTTAGTTTTAACAACCGAACAACCACTTTTTGTTAGAAAATTTTTGTTATCCTGTAAATATCTTATAAAAAACTTTATCTCAGACCCTCAGGACACGTTCATGAAAATTCAACAGCTAGCTGTGATCCATCTTACGCACAACTATTGGAGAACCAAAACTTCACCACCAGTATTTGACGCTTCTTTGGAAATCGAGAATTCTCATTGGTATGCGAAGGAAATCCTTAATTTTAGATTTGATTTTTCTTATAACATACAACTGATAAAATTTCACATTATTATACCCATATTTACTAACATACCAGATACAAATACTTGTATATTGAAACAAGCGTTAAAACCATATAAAGAAGCGGTCAAGATTTATACTGATGGGTCAAAAATACAAGATTCAGTGGGATGCGCAGTGTACATTAAACAATCAGATTATGTTGAGCTATTTAGTCTGCCAAAGTTCACATCAATTTATACTGCTGAAGCTGTTGCCATACAAAAAGCGTTAGTACTAGCCTGTAACCAAAATATGAGTAGCTGTGTTGTTTTGGCCGATTCCCTTTCACTGTTAAGCACTCTATCGAATCTTCAAAATGATATATATCAGTGCAGGGTAATATGTGATATTACTTATCAATTAGAGGTGTTGGAACAACAGCACAAAAGAGTTACTTTCATATGGGTAAAAGGTCACTCCAAGCTTGACGGTAATGAAAAGGCCGACTATTTTGCTAAAAAAGCAACTAAAACAGGTTGTCATAATGACTTTTACAGTAACAGAGATCAACTTCCGCAAGTAAAATATATAAGGTGGCGGGATCATTGGAATAAGTTGAAAAGCAGCTGTAACCAGCATTTCAGTAGTATCATCCCTAATCTCAGAAAAAAGCCGATTTACAAAGAACTGTTGCTTCTTAGGTATTTGTCTAAGACACTTAATAGCATTATCATAGGACATGGTGCTTTTAAGTCTCATTTGTATAAAATAAAAGTTGAAGACAATCCATTTTGCTCATGCGACAATACAAGCCCAGCTGATCTAAATTATTTGATTTTTTCCTGTATTATGCATCATGAACAAAGAAAAATATTATTTTGTAATTTGATAGAATACAATGTTTCCTTTCCACTTGATGTGACATGACTTGTATGAAGCTGTTTGTAATAAAAGTGTCATGATAGCTTTCATGTGTTTTGTTAAAGACTCTAAGTTAGCTAGGTTTATATAGCTCTTAGTATATAATCTTAAGGGATACTAAATAAACATAGCAGTTTAATGTTAGTCAGAAGGGTAAAAGTAAGATCCTTTGTGTCTTTCCTTGTGTTAACCTATTTTGACCGCAGCCTCCCCAGTATGTAAAAAAGTCACCATGACAGGCTCCATTGGTGTGAAAAGTGTCCCAGTGTTTCTCCTGCAGCAACTCGTAGCGTAGATGTGTGCATGCATATGTATATGTGTGTGTATGTGCAAATGAAGAAATAATGTGCATTTTCTGTCATGCACCTAGTGTTAAGTACTGGACGTATAAATCCTGTTGACGTGGGTGCGTATACATGAGTGTATATGCGCTCGCGTATGCGTGTGCGTAGATATGTATGTGAGCTTTAATTTTATTATCTATTTTTAGTAAACAGCAAGTGTATAGGGAGATAAAAGAAAAAAGTTGAAGAGCTTGTTAGATTCACATTCCTACAGGTTTTGCCATTGTGAAAAGCAAGGTCAGATGCATCTTTGTTCATTTTGAAGATTGACAGTGACTGAATGAGCCAGTTCTCAAAGTTAAAACTTAATAAATATTTTTTTTATTAATTTGGTATATCTAGTCTCTTTAAAAGAAACTTGTATTACAAATTTCATTAAAGTTACAAAAGCTTTCTAGAAGAAAACTGAATAGTAAAGTATCTGCCAAATTATTTGTCCTTATTAATCTCTTAGATGATTTCGTTTTAGTCAACCTAGTCGAACCGCTTTTTCCAACAGCTAAAAAAGTGTTTTAAAAACAGATTCTCTATTAGTGAATTTTCTTAACAAAAATTTGCTTATTAAAAATGCAATAATACCAACAATAACAAAATGTTTGCTGAAAATTATAATTTTAGGTTCAAAGGTGATAAAGTTATGGAAATTTTATATTATATTAAAAGTAAACGTAACAACTAATTACATAGTCAATTAAATTGTGACTTAAACTTTATCGCTAACAAACGATTTCAACGGTTCTGGGGATATTTGTGGCCGAGATTTCCCGTTTGCTAGTTCGGGTAGTATATTTTATAAGTTTTATTTGTATTGTTTGGTTATCGTTGATGTATGATTTATGTCTGTTGCATGAATCAATCTACACATGGCGGTTAACTACTCTGTCTGTCAGGCATTAGACATTAACAAGTCGTTTCAATGCATGTCTCTCAGATTTTATTTTTAATTGGGAAAAAAACTCGACATTTTGTGAACCAAATTACTTAAAATTCACAACAAAGTTTTATTTACACCATTTCTAGCTATGTGTGAAGTCTCATTTCAGCTACTCGAATACTTTCAGAAATCTTTTGTATATTTTCTGGGGAAAATGCCCGTTATAGCTGATTTACGAACTCGTCCGCGGTATTAACGCATTGAAGATGTGTGCCAAGTTTCGTTCAAATCAGTTGAATATTTTTTGAGTTATATATATATATATATATATATATATATATATATATATATATATATATATATATATATATATATATATATATATATATATATATATATATATATATATATATATAGTAAAGCTCTCGGAAAACGTATAAATATACATTTATTTTTTGAATATTTCTTTAGTGGTTTCGCATATAGCAATAAAAAACAGATTTTTTTGATTCATTTAACCCCATTTGACGGTATATCTTACTTAACAAAATATATCATTTTTATCAAATTGCGATGAACAAGAGATTATCAAATTCCGAAACATCTGTGAGATGATGTAGATATTCAGACATGTAATAAACAGGTAACTAACTATCAAATACTCAGGTTCCGTTGACCTCTATTATTGTATCTGTACAGGACTGGAATGTAGAAAAGTTTCCTTTGAACCGGTTCTAAAATTAGAATTCTCGAAAATTGATAAAACTAAAGTGCGTTAGTTATAAAATATTTATTCAAATGACCCAAATTTAGTTCAAGATAGCTATTTAGTATTTTTCAGGTCACTGTCTTTGAATGTGTCGCACGAAATAAAAAGAGTAAAAGCGACACATTACCGTCGTTGTAAGTTTAAAAGTTGAACGTACGATAACATTTAAATTATTTGTTTTGCGTTTTAAGTATTAAGTTTTATTTTATAGTAGCGTGTTTTTTATTGAATGACTATGCCAAATTTGACCGCTAATTAACTTTGAAAAGTGCAACAACTGCGTAAAACTTTAATTTTTTAGCAAGGTTATTAGATATAAATTCAAAACTATGTCTTACAAGCAACAGCAAGAAGCTTTCTCGTGTAAGGACATTTTTGATGCCACCTTTTTGAAAACATGAGACCATAGAAGCAACATATAATGATAATAATGACAATCGACTAACGGTTACATAAAACACTAACAAGTCTGTTTTTAGGAAGGCAAAGCCCATGTGTCTCTAAGACATCATGAGCTTAATTGTTGTACCACAAGATGGGTGTTTCCTCGATTTCTGAATCGTTGGAGATTGTATGTCTGCCTGGAGGGCATTCCAAATCTTAGATGCTCTAGGAAAGAACGAAGATTCGTAACGGACCGTTCGACAAGTGGGCAATTTGGTACTAAAAGCGTGTGCTTTTAGACTAAAACGGGTTGACCGATTAAAGGTCGCAAGAGAAGGTATCAACGCAGCAATTTCTAAAGAGCAATATCGATAATAATATTCATAGAAGATATCCCTAACCTTTTTCATAAGGTCGAAAGAAGTGAGATTGAATGATAGATGAATCCCTTATAAGGCGATCAGCCCGTTTCTGAATAGAATATAGGAAGGCAAACTTATCTTTGGGGCAGCACCCCAGACAAGAGAACAATATTCAAACTGTGGACATATTTGTGGTTTATACAGCGTCAAAAGATGCTGTGATGAAAACAAACTTCTAACCCGAAACAGAAACCCCAGCTTCTTTGCTGCTGCTTTAGCAATATTAGAAACATGTAAGTACCAGCAAAGATTATAGGCAACAGTTATGGCCGATGTAGAGATTGTGGATTTTTGACGGTATTCTGCCAGCCATCTGAATGTCTGGGCTCTGCGTGTCACTGTTTCTAGAGAGGAGGCAATTATGTGTTTTTGAGACATTAAACTTTGCAGATTTGTAGAGCCCCAACTAAAAATCTTATATATGTCATCATTTAGGGAATTGGTTATTTCAGCTCTCATTGATAATGAGCTAGAAGCGAGTCGATGGGAGCATGCTGTGACGAGTAACATCATTAGCGAAGCTGTGGATCGGATTGTTGGTTGTTGGTAGAAGAAAACGTGTGGGACCCAAAACCGAACCCTGCGGAACACCCCCGTTAATTTTTAATTCATCTGAATGTCGCCTGCCAACTTTGAAACACATAATTTTTTGGGTCTTAGAGAACCGAAATCCTTCCACTCTTTGGATTGATGTTTACTCTCTAGATCATAGTGATGGATCCTTGTTTCGTATACAGTGACAAGGCGACACATAAATTTTGAGGAGTCTTCTTCAAAACGATGGCACATTTGCTTCGACACTGCGTTCAAGGTTTTAGAAATCCATTTTGCCGAAAGCTCTCTCATTCTCAAGTCGTGATGAACAATGTGAAATCCACGTTCGCGAGAAATGTGCCATGTTTCTGCTGCACCTCCCAGCCGGATTCGTTGCATCTAACATTATTTCATAGCCAGAATCAATGTTTTCTTGAGCACTTACAAAAATCGGTTTTCCAGAGTGGTGGTCGTCTAGGACATTTGATCATCATATTTTAAATTGCGCAACCTAGTTTTTAATAGTAGCATATAAAGAACATTGATCACCCAAGGTTTCTGCCATATAAGCAAAAATTTCATTGCGTAACCCTTTCAAAAATAGATACTGAATAACTGACTGATGCTAAATCCGGACACTAAGACGGGTGGTCAACCAGTTCAGAACAAATTTTATTAAATGTTGTAAGTGAGGCGTTGCCTTGCAAAAAATGATAGTATGCTCTGGTGACATTTCTACCTTTTTCCAGAAAATATAGTAAAATTATCCCATATTAATCACAGAAAACTGAAGCAAGAACCTGGGCAGCCTACTTTTTAACGCATAATTTTTTGGGAAGTGGAGAATCAGAATGCCTCCACTCTCGATTGCGGTTTAGTCTCTGGATCACAGTGATGAGCGCATATTCCGTCTAGTGTAAGAAAACGCGATTCAAACGATTTGATGGAATTGTCTTCAAAATGGTGACACATTTTCTTGGACACTATGTCAAAGTTTTTCTGAATCCATTTTGCCGAAACCTTTTTCATTCCCAAGTCGTTATGAAAAATGTGAAACACACGTCCCTGGGATGTGACTGTTCTGCTGCACCTTCCAGCTGATCATCCAAGACAGCGGTTTTCTGTCACTTAGAACACGTGCCGATATTGTCTGTTTTCCGCAACCCCCTGCCTTTCTAATATTGAATTCTTACAAATTCATCAAGTTCAAACGTGTTTTTGATAATTGGCAGAGCTACTCACTTTGATAGTGAAAAATTTCAAAAAAACACGTATAGTTTTTATTCATACCTTTACTAGATAAAACGACACAAAATGAAAATCTTCCAACATTCTTGCATAAAGAAATAAGTGCCACTACTGGAAGGGATGACTTTGATGCTTTGACGGCAAATTTCCAATATTAGGCCTCAAATTAATCATGTTTAACATCAAATCACCTCGGCCAGTGATTTCTAATGTTTCTTTTTTTTTGTAAGATGATTGGCAACCAGGCTAAAACATCTTTCCACGAGCTATGAAGATAAAAAAAGCTATGATTAACTTTCTTGCAATAATCTATAATTTAGAATAGACATTTTCTTTTTCATTCACTCGTCAACGTCAAAAAATATATGTCATTATATTGGTCATACCTTATATAGAGAGGAAGCATGTACCATTAAATGTTATCTATAAATATAGAGAAGTATATATATATATATATATATATATATATATATATATATATATATATATATATATATATATATATATATATATATATATATATATATATATATATATATATATATATATATATATATATATAGAACATAATACTAATTGCTAAAAAACATTAAAGAATACGCGTGTAAATATAGTTGATTTAAATATCGATTGACCATTATCCGAAGTCATTATGGGCGTTTCTACGCAATCGGAGAAACCTAATAAAATTTTATAAAAAAATACTCATTTCCAAAAAATGATCAAATTCAAAATCCCAATGTCATGTGTGAAATTATTCAGACGGAGTTATCGATCCAGATACGGTACTCTAGGAAAGGGAGTTTAGTATGTGCGAAACCCAGACTTTCCCAAGTTCGCGCTCATTGGCGAAAATTTTCCGAGGAAATTATAGACTATTAACCGATAAACTATATAACTAAAACTACTGCCAAGGCATCAGAGAAATGGTCTATTTGAAATAAATTGTCTGGAAATACTTTCGTAAAATGAAGGACAATGACGGTTGAAGCTGAGTGTTTATAAAACACTCTTCTTGCTACATTTTTTCTGTTTAACCCGTATTCGTTACAGGTTCTTTGCGTAAATGTGGCTAATTTTGATGTTTCAAATTACGAAATTGACGTTTTAAGAGGAAAATCCCATTTTTCTTTTCTTTAAATGCCTATAACTCTTAACTTACAGACCTAAATTTTCGTACATAGCTTATTTTTTATGATATCAGCGCGCATAACAAATTTGCTTGCCGTTACTTTGTTATTTCTGGAGATATAAAAAATTTGCGAGAGAAAACAACAAATTTTCCGGGAAAACCGGGCTGGTTACCTGGCTAAGAACTTATCCAGATCAATTTGATTTGAGCGTTTTTGAGGCTAAAAATGTTTGGTGGTGAATTTATTTTTCTTAAATGCAGGATCCATTAAAAGTGTTAATTAAATGATTTGACTAATGCCCCATTTTCATTGAAGATGGCTATCCTCTTGACTAAACATACAGATACGAAGGCATCTATGGTGAAGGTTTTTGTCTAGGGTATTACAGCAGAAGAAGCAATTACTTTTTTAAAAACTTATTTATCACTAGTCCGGTCCTGTACTTACGCCGAATACTTGCATGCCATACACAGTGTGTTATACGGACGGTACGTACATACGAATTAATTATAGGTGTTAGAATTCAGGCCCTCATTGTTACTTGCATTTTTATGAGTTACACATTTTATTTAGACCAGTTTCTTTATTTATGTGTGTAGATTTTTGTTTTCTAACAACAGTAATCTTGAATTCAGGAATTTTAATTTCCAATTAATTATTTGTTTACTGTTGCCTCCGGGTTCCCACAGATGTGTAACACATCATCCATTTGATATTAAGAAATTGTTGAAATTTTATTTCTGATCTTTTCTTTATGTTTTATACTTTTTAAAACGGTAAGAAGTACATCCTGTGAAAATTGTTTCTTATGTCATTCGATGACGGTATAACTATTTTCGTATGTCAAAAATTGTAAAAAGGTTTAGGGTTTGTTTTAGGAAAATAAGTACGCCACTGGATTATCCATTCTTCACAACTGTTACCTACCAAATTTCATTAAACAATAAATATTATCAACTATTTCACAGAAGTTTAACTTATGTTATGAATATCATTTACCTAACGCAATAAAGACATAAATTTCAAAATATATACCTAATCTGTAATTAAAATTGAAAATGAAATAATTTGTTTGCACGAAAATCTATTAAAACCTTATTTTCGACGAATTTCGTTTAAAAAATCTTCCATCAATTGAATTATTTTTGTATACAAAAAAAATTCCATAAATTCATTTATAAGAAAATTCGCCATTAAAAGATCATTTTGTACAAGTAAATTCGCTAATAAAAATAAATTAATTTAATATTATATTAAAAAAAACTGGTGTGATTTTCCTGGCCAAAGAACCATTTCAAGTTATTTACCCACCTACCAAAATATAATTTTCCACAAAAACTTTTTCGACGACACCTAACAATAATTTCATGAAAATTTGCTAACAATTTTTCAAGAAAATCCGTTAACATTTTTTTATAATAACCTATTAAACAATTATCATTAGTTACCAAAATTTCACAAAAACATCTTACAAAAAAATGATTTCTACGAAGAAAAAAAAATGTCTGCGAAAACTGGCTAAATATATATTACAAAACATTTTGTTAAAAGAATACATTTCATTAAAATTGAAAATAAAATAATTTGTTTGCACGAAAATCCATTATAACATTATTTTCAACGAATTTCGTTTAAAAAATGTTGCATTAGTTGAATAATTTTTCATACAAAAATTCGCAACAAATATTTCTTCAAAGAAAATTCATTAAATTCATTTATAAGAAAATTCGATATTACAAATTTATTTATTACAGTTTACAAAAAAAGGTGCGTTATGCTAGCGAATTTTCATTAAATGCTTCAAATTTGCATAACTCTATTTCCTATAAACCTTGAAAATTGAGTTTGGTATGTAGTAAGGTATTTACTAATTTTCGGAAAAATTCGCTTTTTTTAGAAAAACTGGTCCGATAGGGCTGGCTAACGAACCCATCCAAGCCATTAATAAAACAAAGTTTTGCCAAGTTTCATCAAAGTCGGTCAATAACTTTTTTAGTTATCGAGTGGATACATACATACATATATATATATATATATATATATATATATATATATATATATATATATATATATATATATATGTATATGTATATGTATATGTATATGTATATGTATATGTATATGTATATGTATATGTATATGTATATGTATATGTATATGTATATGTATATGTATATGTATATGTATATGTATATGTATATGTATATGTATATGTATATGTATATGTATATGTATATGTATATGTATATGTATATGTATATATATATATATATATATATATATATATATATATATATATATATATATATATATATATATATATATATATATATATATATATATATATATATATATATAGTGGCACATTGAAAACGAAACAGACCGATTTGCGTCCAGAGAATTTATTTCTTAAGAAACGCTGAAACACGTCAATTTTAATATTGAGGGAACATGTTTTGACATAAAACTCTACTTTGTCACATGAACCCCTTAAGGGTGGTGATAACAACCCTTATATTTTAAACAGGGAACATTGGTCGAGTGTCATTTGAAAGCTCTTTCTTTTCTGAATTCAGCACACTAATTTTTTTTGGAAGTTTTATCAACTCGTTTAAAAATTATTCACAGTTGGAGTTGCAAGAACGTATTTCATTCATTGTGATAAGAACTGGACTAATTAGATAATTTTTCGTAAAAAAAACTAAAAAACATAACCAGACGTTCAAAAATGTTTATTCAGTTAAGTAAGTGGGCAAATTGTTGACCACCAGCTTCCATACAAAAGTACAAATTTTGTTCAAAACGAGCTCTGACATTCTGGAGCATTTGTGGAGTTATTAGATGGCATTCTTCAATAATGCGTCGTCGTAATTCTTCCAGAGACTCCGGTTCTGTTGCATAAATTCTACTCTTTATATGGCCCCTTAGAAAGAAGTCTAAGGGAGTTAAATCCGGTGATCTAGGGGGCCACTCAATAGCACCTCTACGCCCTATCCATTGTCCTGGAAACTCTCTGTTCAAAAACTCCCTAACACGTTGTGAAAAATGCGGAGGAGCTCCATCTTTTTGAAACACTAATTGATTTTCTTGATAGCGATCATCATTTTCAACAATGTCAATTAGTAGAGGGTAAACGATATCTTCTAGTAACTCCAAATACGTTTCGCCACTCAAATTGCCATTAAGAAAAATTGGTCCGATTAAACGGTCTCCAAAAATGCCAGTCCAGACATTCAATTTCTGTGGAGTTTGAGTATGGACTTCGTGAAAATTTCTTGGATTATTATCTGCCCAATAACGACAATTATGACGATTGACTGTAGAGTTTAATAAAAACGTACACTCATCTGAAAAATAGATATTGAACAGAAAGTTCCCGTTATCAGCTATTCGTGCAGTCATAACTTCACAAAACTCCAGCCGCCAATCAAAACCATCTTCATTCTGTTGTTGTACAAGATGAATTTTATACGGTTGACATTTATGATGCTTCAATATTCGCTGAATAGTTCTTCTTTTGATGTTTGAAACGGTGGCCAATTTTCTCGTGCTCAAAGTTGGGTCTGTCGCAATTTGTCCTAAAACTTTAATCTCAGTAGTCTCATTTCTAACCGGAAATTCATGTTAAGGATCCCGTTGTTTGTTGGCTACTGAACCACTTTGTCGAAACTTTGCAACTAACTCCAAAATGTATTTTCTGTTAACATGTCTGTTCGGATGTCGTTCATTAAACAAATTTGCGGTACGGTTGGCACAGTCATCGTTTTTGAAAAAAAAAAGAGTGATTATTTTAACTCTTTCTTCTACAGAATACACCATTGTGAAATCAATTTTCGGTAGTACCTACTATCAAGTATCACACCGACCGATAAACTGAAATAATAAACCGCATTTCTCTCATTCCGATAAGAAATGTTCTGATAGTCAATTTTTTGTTTAGAAACCAACAAAACATTGACTATCAGCACATTTCTTATCGGAATTAGTAAAATGCGTGTTTGTATTTTCAACTGTGAATAATTTTTAACGAGTTGATAAAACTTCCAAAAAATTAGTGTGCTGAATTCAGAAAAGAAAGAGCTTTCAAATGATGTAACACTCGACCCGTGTTACCTATTTAAAATATAAGGGTTGTTATCAACACCCTTAAGGGGTTGACGTGACAAAGTTGAGTTTTATGTCAAAATATGTCCCCCTCAATATTAAAATTGACGTGTTTCAGCGTTTCTTAAAAAATTTCTTTGGACGCAAATCGGTCTGTTTCGTTTTTAATGAGCCACCCCCCATATATATATATATATATATATATATATATATATATATATATATATATATATATATATATATATATATATATATATATATATATATATATATATAGAAAATATCAAACAGACCTTGGTTTCGGGTTCTAGGGGGCCAAATTCACGCTCACATGATCATATGAAAGAATGTGTGGAAAGTCTTACCATCGATACCTCTCTATATAAAAATTCGCTAGAAAGGGATAACAGTCTTCGAAATGTACCGTTGTACATTACTGGTAAATTCGGACCTTTGGTTAAATATATCCCACAGGTTCTGGCCACAATTTTGCCACATTCACCATGAATATAAAATAAATTTAGAATATCACCATTGGGATATTCACTATTTTCTATTTTATAGCAATTAGATGATTCACCTTATACAAATATCAATATCACTAATAAAAATGCTTAATGTGCACCACTACGATTGTTTACGCACTTTTGACAAATAATGACAAGAGCTTTTTTATATTTTAAAGATAGTTGTCAAACTCATGGCCTACGTTCTGAATGCGGATTGTACGTGTATGTATGCTTCTTAGAAACTGATACTTCTAATGGTTTTTTTTTCTAAAAGCATCTAAACTGACTTGTCATATAGTCATCTTGTTGAATCATTCTTCATATTGGCATTATATAATTTCGTTGGAGACCTTCTTTTTCTCTTTTATTTAAAGAAACTTTGATAACAGGAAAACTATCGCAGATAGGTATATGGTATGCTATATCTAATCGATGTAAAATTAAATTTTCTATCCAAATATGTAAAAGTATACAGGATGATCCATTTGACAAAATGAGTTTTTGATCTTTGTAGTTTTCCTGATTCGCCATTAAATTTTGAACATACCGTATAAATGAGATCAATTTTCCGTACACATTCTACAAACCCAATATCAGTACTAGCGACTAACAAAAGTTAACTTCTTAGTTATGAAAAATAAATAACAACGAATGGCTTCAATATGCAAATGAATAAACATTTTAAAAAATCACAATAACTTTGAAACAATTGAAGGTGGATAAGGATAGTTGACGTTAGTGTACATAGAATTTTACGTACAATCCAAGAGCATCGGTGGTTCAGAGGTAAGAACGTGTGCCTCTGAACCGAAGAGCACTGGGTTCGATCCCAGGGTTCTCCTTTCACATTTTCAGTACAAACTGTAATATTAAGATCAACTGGCATTGTATTTGAGCAAGTTAAATGTCTGCACGTTCCGCCCTTCGGAGGGGGCGTAAAGTCGTCGGTCCCGTGTCCATGCGATGTTGGACACGTTAAAGATCCCTACCCTCCTCACAGAAAGGCAGGGGTTCGTCAAAATTTCCAGGATGGTGAGGTGAAACTGCTCCGTGGCGTCGGTGATTGGCCATAGTCGCGGAAATAGGCCCACGTTAAAGAAACAAAACACACACACACACACACACACGTACAATCCAAATATGTAAAAATATACAGGCTGTTCCATTTAAAATAACAAAGTGGATCCATGCTTCCAGTTAAACCGGAAGTGATATCGACTCCAAATTGTTTACGTGGAAAGAGCGTTATGTCTTATATATGAATGCAAATTTTCATAATTGAAATGTGTTAATAACTAGAAAAACGTCTAATCAACGTATTTCCTGGTGTACCTACCCTATAATTTTTCGAATGGTTTTTTCCGGACCTCTAGTTGGCATAGTTAATTTTCTAGCGTCATAGAAAATTGAGTTTTGGTCATTCAAAGTCTTTTTCTCAAGAGGAGCTAGAACACAATATTTGAATGAATATTTTGTATGATAATACAGAGATAATCTTCAAATGAGCGCGTAAAAACCGAACTCCAAGGTCTGTTTAAATTTTTATATGTTTATATATATATATATATATATATATATATATATATATATATATATATATATATATATATATATATATATATATATATATATATATATATATATATATATCACACCGATAAATCAAAAAATAATGGGCCGATTTTTATAAAATTTGGCATGTGCCTTTCTTTTGTCAATGGCTTGGATAAGTTCGTTAGTCAGGAAAATCGGACGAGGTTTTCCGGGAAAATTTTAAGTTTTCATTCGAAAAAAATTCTTATCTCAAAAAATAACGGGCCGATTTAAATAAAATTTGGCATGTACCTTCCCTTTGTAAATGGCTTTGACAGGTTTGTTAGTCAGGAAAATCGGACGAGGTTTTCCGGAAAATTTTTGAGTTTTTATTCGAAAAAAATTTTTATCTCAAAGAATAATGGGCAGATTTTGATAGAATTTGGCATGTACCTTCCCTTTGTAAATGGCTTTGATAAGTTCGTTAATAGAAAAAATCTGACGAGGTTTTCCGGAAAAATTTTGAGTTTTCATTTGAAAAAAATTTTTATCTTAAAAATAAAAAATCTATGATAACCAAATTTGGTAGGTAGGCTTACGATATAAAAAGTAAACTATACACCAAAATTTAGATTTCTCTGTTAACAGAAAAAAAAGTTCTAATAAAATATTTTGTGCCAGATCATTTCTATGAAAATTCACTACCATAACGCACTTGCTGCGTCCAGACATTTATGATTATTTTAAGATTAATTGTTGATTTGTCGTTTTAGAAAACACTTGTTAACTTAAATTCGATTTAAAATTCATTTATTATGCCTGGTTAATAAGTACCGACAACTCAACAGTTACCTGTACAAGTCTAAATACAGTTTAACCATAATTTTTGTAGAATCCTGTAAATTACATGTTAAGTTAATTGCATGCTGATATAGTAAAATTGCAATAACAATCACATATAACATCTAATAAACAAATATTTTTTTAGTCATTAGAAAGTGTGGAAACTAAATATAGATTTTACTTAAAGTTAAAAGTTAACCTTCTGCAAATGTTAACGCTTGCATTTTTTAACAAAAAACAGCGGGTTATAAATGCGTTTACGTAGGTCGTATTAATAGCGAAATAATAAAACGTGTTTGGATAATACTACTAGATAATGATCTGTTCTTAGATATTTATAAAGTTGTTTACGTCATTTTTTTCTTTGTTTGGAGTTTGGATATAACTATAAATTTAAATGTTTTTTTATCAATATATCGTAAAACGCCTTGTACCGATAAATTAAGTATTTCCTAAGAAACCCTCAGATCATCATTATCATAATACAAGGCGATATCGCGCTGTCGTCGCAACTATCATTTTCTGTCTCCAGCAGCACTCTCCATTTGATTTCAAACTTCCACACTTCATTAGTTGTGCCAGGTTTTCCAGAAATTTTCCTTTTTGCCTACTTCTCCCCTTTTTTCCAAGTACGTGTCCTTTAAATAATGTTGTCAGAATGTTATTATGTCTCAGTGTACGAGCTGCTTATTTGAACAGTGTTAGCCAAAGAACTATACTACTCAACTAAAGAGCTGCGAGCCGTAATGACATATTTATTATCCAATGTTTGTCTCATTTGGTTTATATTGGTTCTAGAATGTAAAAACTTGGAATGATAATGAGCGACCAATAACAAAGAAAATTTTGTGTTTTCTAGGATTATAGCGTTTTTAAGATACCTATTGGTCCATACCTGGAGCCTTTTTTATTCTACAATTGACTCTTAATATTCCGCTTATATATAAATATGATAGCTAAAAAATCTAATAGACTTTTTAAGTGAAATTCCTTTATGTAAAGATTTTATTTCAGTACAAAAACTTTCGCTTTGAAACTGTTTAATCCAATAAAGTTCTGCGTGATTGATTTCTTCAACGTCTAGCTCCTTAGTATTCCTTTCGGTTTTGAACTTATAGTTACTAACAAATCTATATACCCAAGCTGTAGCGCGATCTGGTCTATTATATTCAGAGAATTGTTAAATGTCTATCAAGGTTTCTTACATACTGTTGTTTCAAGGATGTGGAAGTTCTTTTTCTCCTCAAATTAATTGGTATTTGTTTCCTTGGAATTAACTGTGATGTCTGGTGGCCAGTACTGTTTGTCGAGTCTCAAAAACTCACACTTCTTCAACCAGTTACTTTTGTCGGAAAAGTTTATATCTATATATTCGCAAGTTACATCGTCTGCTACATTATATTTTATTAGAACCCATCGCCAGCAATTGGGATTCGTCAGTTCTGAAATTTCTCCTAATCTAAGCGCGATAAAGGTTTTGTATCTTTAGCATCGCTCTTGCTCTAAAAGACTACAGTTTTTGAGTCTCTCCAATAAAAAATTTCTAGCTTATCTCTTATACATTTCCTCATCTTACTTTCTAATATAGCTGCCTGTAATTGAAGTATTGGGATTGCAATGGGTTTAAGTATCGTCACACTTGACTTAAATGGCATTAGAGTTGATTCAAATGAATCTTAATTTGCTCTTTTAATATAGGCTGCCACTCCATCAGCCTTTTTACTTAGATCGAAAAATACATCATGCTGTACTGATGAGGATGGTTTGAAAAAATGGTATCTTGGAATATTGATATCTGGAATACGCCTGACATAAAATAACCACCTATTCCATTACCTGTAGATACTTTTAGTCACTTTATCATCACATCCTACTTTAGATCGCCCCCACATATTGCAACAGTACCTTTGCCTTTGTCAAAATGTTACTAAGGAGACCACAAGGATCAAATACTGACATAACTGTTTTCAGTGTTTGTCTTTTCGTGGGTTTGGCTTATGACTTGTGAATTAACGATTTTTTTGTCTATTTATCCAGTTTCAAAACAAGGGAGAGCGCATGTGTTCTTGGATTCGAGTGTATTCTTAAAACCCTTTCAGTGACATGTTCATTTACATTCTCCCAATTCTTCCAATTGTGGATTCTAAAGTTTTCTCGTATGCGCTAAAGTACTTTTTCAGAAGAGCTTCTTTATAAGTTTTATAAGTTTAATAGTTTCCTCCTCTGCGGCTGTGCCATCCAAATAATCGTCCACGTGATGACATTTGCGTACTGCCTTGTTAGCTTCAGGGTAATATTTTCCAAAGTCTGTTGCATTATAATTTTTGACAAATTTAGCTATGTATGGTGAGCAAACTGAACCAAAAATCATTGTGTTTATTTCATATACCTGTGGTTCAGTAATTCTGTTTGTTCCTCTCCAAAGAAATCTCAGCCATTCTGTCGTCCTTTCTAATTACTACTTGATGAAAGATCTCCTTGATATCTGCACTAAAGGCAATAATTTATCTTCTAAAATTGCACAATATTTCTAACAAAGATGACGGCGGATCTGGATTTTAGAAGAAAAATTAATGCCTTTAGTGCAGATATCAAGGAGACCCACCAATATACTTTTATCGACATTGTCTTCTAAAACCAAATGTTCAATACATTTTGCATTCCCCTCTGTCAATTTCTTTCAGTAATCGTGTTTATCCTCTCACTTCCTCTAGCATACTTTCTATTTCTATTTCTTTACATTTCGTTCTACTGGTATATCGATTACCTATTTATCATTTTCTCCATCTCCACATTTCGTTGAAAAGCTTCTACCTTCTTTATGCCCTGCAAAGCCAAATACCAGGTTTCTGGTCTAGATAATGATCTGTTCTTAGATATTGATAAAGTTGTTTACGTCATTTTTTTCTTTGTTTGGAGTTTGGATATAACTATAAATTTAAATGTTTTCTTATCAATATATCGTAAAACGCCTTGTACCGATAAATTAAGTCTTTCCTAGGAAACCCTGAGATCATCGTAACTTTGATTTTCTGTCTCCAGCAGCACTCTCCATTTTATTTCAAACTTTCACACTTTATTAGTTGTGCCAGGTTTTCCAGAAGTTTTGGTTTTCGTTTACTTCTCCCCTATTTTCCAAGTACGTGTCCTTTAAATAATGTTGTCAAAAAGTTATAATGTCTCGGTGTACAAGCTACTTATTCGAACAGTGTGAGCCATAGAACTATACTACTCAACTAAAGAGCTGTGGGCCGTAGTGACTTTACATTTAATATCCAATTTTTGTCCATTTGGTTTATATTGGTTCCAGAATGTAAAAACTTGGAATAATAATGAGCGACCAATATAAAAGAAAATTTTGTTATTTTCTAGGATTATGGCGTTTTTAACATACCTATTAGTCAATACCTGGAGCCTTTTAATTCTACAATTGACTCTTAATATTCCGTTTATATCTAAATATGGAGATAGATAAAAAATCCTATAGACTTTTTAAGTGAAATTCCTTAATATTAAGATATTATTTCAGTACAAAAACTTTCACTTTGAGACTGTTTAATCCAATAAAGTTCTGCGTGATTTCTTCAACGCCTAGGTCCTTAGTATTCCTTTCGGTTTTGAACTTATAGTTACTAACAAATCTATATACCCAAGCTGTAGCGCGATCTGGTCTATTATATTCAGAGAATTGTTAAATGTCTATCAAGGTTTCTTACATACTGTTGTTTCAAGGATGTGGAAGTTCTTTTTCTCCTCAAATTAATTGGTATTTGTTTCCTTGGCATTACCTGTGATGTCTGGTGGCCAGTACTGTTTGTCGAGTCTCAAAAACTCACACTTCTTCAACCAGTTACTTTTGTCGGAAAATCTATAAAATAGAATATATAAATAGAAATATCTATATATTCGCTACTTACATCGTCTGCCACATTATATTTTGTTAGAACCCATCGCCAGCAATTGGAATCCGTCAGTTCTAAAATTTCTCCTACTCTATGCGCGGCAAAGGTTTTCTATCTTTAACATCGCTCTTAATCTAAAAGACTACAGTTTTTGAGTCTGTCCTATAAAAAGTTGCTAGAATCTGAATTTCTAGCTTATCTCTTATACATTTCCCCACCTTACTTGTTAATACAGCTGCCTATAGTTCAAGTATTGGGATTGCAATGGGGTTAAGTAGCGTCACACGTGACTTAAATGCCAGTAGAGTCGATTCAAATGAATCTCCATTTGATCTTCTAATATAGGCTGCCACTTCATAAGCCTTTTCACTTAGATAGCAAAATACATGATGCTGTGCTGATGAGAATGGTTTGAAAAAATAGGATCTTGGGATATTGATCTCTGGAATACGTCTGACCTAAAATAACCACATATTCCTCCTGTACATAAGTTCAGTCACTTCATCATCCCATCCTATTCTAGATCGCCCCACATATTGCAACAGTACCTTTGCCTTTATCATAATGTTACTAAGGAGACCATAAGGATCAAATACTGACATAACTGTTTTCAGTATTTGTCTTTTCATGGGTTTGATTTGTGAATTAACTATTTTTTTGTCTATTTTGTCCGGTTTGAAAACAAAGGAGAACAGTTCTGTTCTTGGATTCGAGTGTATTAAAACCCTTTCAGTGACATGTTAATTTTTATATTCTCCAAAATCTTCCAATTGTGGATTCTAAAGTTTTCTGGTGTGCTTTGAAGAGCTTATCCAGTTACATGTTTCAAACCACCATGCTTATAGATTTCTATCATCTCCTTTATAAGTTTAATAGCCTCCTCCTCTGCTTCTGTGCAATCCAAATGATCGTCGACATAATGAAATTTGCGTTTTGCCTTGCTCTAGCTTCAAGGTAATATTTTCCTAACTCTGTTGCATTATAATTTTTGACAAATTAATCTATGGATGGTAAACAAACTGAACCAAAAATCATTGCGTTCATTTCATATACCTGTGGTTCAGTAATTCTGCTTGTTCCTCTCCAAAGAAATCTGAGCCATTCTGTCATTCTTTTTAATTACTACCTGATGAAAGATCTCCTTGATATCCGCACTAAAGGCAATAATTTATCTTCTAAAATTGCACAATATTCCTAACAAAGATGACGGAATATCTGGATTTTAGAAGAAAAATTATTGCCTTTAGTGCAGATATCAAGGAGATGTTTCATATGGATCAGCTATATTTGAAGAACTTTTGTCACTTAAACCTACCAATATACTATTAGCGACATTGTCTTCTAAAACCAAATGTTCAATACATTTTGACTCCCCCCTCTCAGGAATCATGGTTCTTCTCTCACTTCTTCTAGCATACTTTATATTTCTATTTCTTTATATTTCTTTCTACTGGAGTATCGTTTATTTGTCATTTTATCCATATCCACATTTCGTTGAGAAGCTTCTACCTTCTGTATGCCCTGTATAGCCAAATACCAGGTCTCAGTCTCATAACTTTGCTACACTTCCATTCAAAATGTTTGCTGTTTAGATAGATAACATAAACAATATTCAAGTAAGTGTAACACCAGTTGTACCGCTCGCGTTTTATTATTAATCAACCAATAATAAAAAATCTCGGGACGCAGCAAGTGCGTTATGGTAGTGAATTTTCATAGAAATGATCTGGCGCAAAATATTTTATTATAACTTTTTTTTCTTGTAACATAGAAATCTAAATTTTGGTGTATAGCTTACTTTTTATATCGTAAACCTACCTACCAAATTTGGTTATCATAGATTTTTTATTTTTTAAGATAAAATTTTTTTTTAAATGAAAACTCAAAATTTTTTCAGAAAACCTCGTCCGATTTTTCTGATTAACGAACTTATCAAAGCCATTTACAAAAGGAAGGTACATGCCAAATTTTATTAAAATCGGCTTATTATTCTTTGAGATAAAAAAAATTTTCGAATGAAAACTCAAAATTTTCCCGGAAAACCTTGTCCGATTTTCCTGACTAACAAACTTGTCAAAGCCATTTACAAAAAGAAGGTACATGCCAAATTTTATTAAAATCGGCTTATTACTTTTTGAGATAAGAATTTTTTTCGAATGAAAACTCAAAATTTTCCAGGAAAACCTCGTCCGATTTTCTTGACTAACGAACTTATCCAAGCCATTTACAAAAGAAAGGTACATGCCAAATTTTATCAAAATCGGCCCATTATTTTTTGAGTTATCGGTGTGATACATATATATATATATATATATATATATATATATATATATATATATATATATATATATATATATATATATATATATATATATATATATATAAATATATATATATATATATATATATATATATATATATATATATATATATATATATATATATATATATATATATATATATATATATGTGTGTATCACACAAGAAACTGACCCCGGATATGGGTTCTAGGGGTCCTAGTTCGCGCTCATTTGCAAAAATTTTTTCAAAATTCAAAAGTCGGGATCTCCCCATTAGTGAATTTTTTCTACGAAAATTCACTAAAAGGAAAGCAATAATTAATTTGATCTGTTTGTGTTCAATAGTCCACACGCTCCTTTATAATTTTTATCTTTCAAAATTGACGTAGTTACAGACATATGTGGAAATAATTCAGTAAATTACTCCATATAGCATATAATAATCAGAACGTTGAAGAAACTCGTTAAAGAAAAATTACAGAATATCTATAAAATATCCAAAATGTGTCTCCTCATAGCAATTCGCTTTTTACGCAGTTGGGTTTTTTTAATTAGGTTTAGGTTAGGTTTGATTGTGAGTGGGCCATACCGGTCCCTCCACCACGACCATAAGGTCTATTGTGGCTCACGCCTAATATTCTATACTTTGCCCAACAAAGCCAGCCTCCTGCAGAGGTCGATAATCTTTGTGGGCGAAAGTTGTTCCAGATCCTCCGGAGCAAGCTTTATCTTGCCAAAGAGCAGGTATCTAGTCCTGTCCGCTGCCGGACAGGAACACAGTACGTGCTCTGCTGTCTCGTCACTCTCCATACACAGCCGGCACTAGGTCTCCTGACCGACCCCAATACGGTGCATGTGGTGACGCAAGCGGCAGTGTCCTGTATACAGGCCGACCAGAGTACTCAGTTGTTGTCTGTTTAACGCTAGAAGTTTTTTAGCTCTTGACTCAGACAGGCCATTTATGAAGGCCTTAGAGTGAGCTAATCCTGGAAGATTTTGCCAATACTGGATTGTCATTCTTTCTGTCCAGGTCTTTAAGGTGCGTTTTGCTGTGCATGATGTTATCCCCAGCACCCGTTCTGGTCCGACAAAGTCTCTCTGGGCTCCACTCCTGGCAAGCGCGTCGGCCGCAACATTGCCATCATGGTCCGAGTGACCCGGTATCCAGACCAGCGACACCTCATTACAGCTGCCCAGTTCGTTAAGAACAGATTTACAACTCCATACCGTTTTTTAATTACACCGGTAGAAACCAAGAGCCTTTATTGCAGCTTGGCTATCTGCATATATCTTTATCGATTTGTATGTGCACTGGTTTTTTATACTTTCCCTTGCACACATCTCGATGGCATACACTTCTGACTGGTGTATGGTTGCGTACTTGCCGAGGCTAGCTGATAGTCTAGCATCGGTGCTGCCCCCATATGCGCCGGCTCCTACTCCCATATTGGTTTTGGCACCGTCAGAGAACCAGCAGAGATCGGCTCTCAATAGGGTCGTTTGATTTCGCTCACAGTCCTCCCTTTTCGGGAGGACGGTCTTGAAAGACAGATCTCTACTGATCTTTGTAGGCATCAAGTCTGAGACCATTCCCAGAATCCCGTGACCCTCAATGTTATCGAGGAGTCCGGCCACTCCCAGACTGATTTATTTCGGCATACTGTGGGCCGTCTGTTTTAGTCTGTACGTTGTTCACCTCGCCACCCTCTCCAACCATATGTGAAGAGGTGGAATATTAAGGAGGACATCCAGAGCGGCTGATGATGCGGTGCTTATCACTCCCGTTACCATCAGACAAGCTTGTCTCTGAAGATGAGCCAATTTGGCCCTCGCGATACCACGAAGTGCCTTAGGCCACCAAACTATGGTTCCATATGTTATCATTGGTCTGATAACCACTACATATAGCCAGTACATCTGTTGGGGGTTTGGTCCCCAGTTGTTTCCACAGATTCTCCTGCATGTCCACAGGGACAGTTTAGCCCTGCGGATTACATTCTCTAACTGTATGTCCCAGTTGAGCTTCTTATCTAGGGTGACCCCCAGATATTTTATTTGTTCCGAAAATTGAACCGTTTCCCCCATAAGAATAGGTGGTTTTGATTTGTCCATCCTTCTTCTTCTGGTAAATGGAACAATAATCGTTTTGCGAGGGTTCACAGACATCTGTTCCCTTCGGGCACCAATCATTCACTACATTTAGTGTCTCCTGAAGAGTACTTGCTAGTTCCTCCTCATATTTTCCCCTAACCATTATGACTAGATCATCAGCATACGCCTGGACCTCAACCTCCCACAGTCCGAGGATAGCCAGCAAATCGTCCACAAAGAGAGACCACAGCAGGGGGGATAGAACTCCCCCCTGAGGGCAACCCCTCACAGCCCTGAAGCTGACCATCTCCCCATGCAGCGAGGTAATAACGGTCCGATTGTAGAGCATGCTTCTGATCCAGCCACAAAGGGTAGGTTCCACCCCTCTAGCGATAGTGGCTTCGTAGAGGGAGATAGGTATTGCATTGTTGAATGCTCCTTCAGTGTCGAGAAATGCAGCCACCGCCACCTCCCCGTTATCCAGGGAGTGTGTGATCTTCTCGACGAGGTTATTGAGTGCTAACTCAGTAGATTTGCCAGTTTGGTAGTCATACTGATGGGTATTAAGGGGGTTGTTGACTAAGATGACCCCCTAATGTGTCTGTCCAGTATTTTTTTATTACCTATATTTTACTATAAGTGTAAAAATCATTGCATTTGAATACAAATAAACTTCTACATTGCTTATGTTACATGAGATGAGGCACGCGTTCATTACATTCTAACAATAGATTTGTTATTATAGAATTTTTAAAATATGTACAATGTTGAAGCAGTAACTGATACTGGTGATATTCAAAATAAACGTAATCAACTGTCAGAATTTTTATAATTATAATGGATAAAAACGTAAATCCTTAGGTATTTGAAAAAAACAGATATCATTTAATATATACCATGATAGCAACAGGGCGTCGACTATTTTCATGATGTTGACGTTCTAAAATACATGATAAACATCAATATCCTATGGATTTATCAAAGGATGCATGCATTTTCATGGTATAATTATCTACTGTACCGAACAGTTTATCAACATTAATTATACAGTGTGAAACCTGTTAAATTTGCATCATACAAATAAGCAATAAGCTTGAAGAGAAAATTTAACACTGAAAAAACATAACTGTATACTAATACAGCTTGTGCATAATAAAAGTCTTATTATGTCAGCTGTTAGTGAGAAATACATACACAAGTAGTACGCAGAGATGAAATATTTACATGCCTTCGTTAGCTCTTTTTATTATTTGTTGTTTCTTTGCTTATTTGTTTTATGAAGAGTGTGTTCCGTTTTGCGCCTAAGCTATGATGTATGTATGGCACGTAAACTTTTGAAAAGTGCCAGCATGAAGACAGATGGCGCATTCCTTTTATGGTTCGTGAGCGTATTATAAAATGAGTTTAAGTATAACACTATGTTAATAAGTTTCATTGTTTAATTTCTACTATAACAGTAATTATGTAGATGCCACGTGGGGGTCTCTCATTATCTCTATTTCATTACCTGTTAAAGAAAAGCAAAAAATTTGGAATACTTAAAGAGCAGGTATGTGTAGAAAAATTGTTTCGGGTTGTTTTTGGTTCAGGTGACTTGAGATTAGTCTTCATCCTAAAATTTTATTTCCGTTTTTGTCTATTTCAGATGAAAAGTCCGCCCTACAGTTGTGCCCAAATATGGTCTAGAAATCAATACTGTCGTCCTTTGCTTTGGTAAATGTTCTACAGTGTCTAACTGTGACTAAAACAAAAAAATTAATTTGTCATGAACAAGGGCGATTTCTTCTGCCCCTAGGTTGTATAATGAAAGTCTACGAACCATATTTTTTCAACGTAACCCCCGTTAACTATGACCCACTTTGCCCAACGAATCTCTTACGTTTTAGAGCTTCTGAATTAAATGTTTCACCGACTTCTTGAAATTACTGATTTACAGCCACTTCCACTTCATTATCTATAGAAAATCTCTTTCCTCTCAAGTATTTGTTGGGTTTTGGAAACAGTCTGTTGTCGCCTATGCCATATGCGGCGGATATGGTGGGTTCTCTAATAGTTCGAATCTAGTGCTCTTAATGACAGGAATTGAGATACGAGTAACTGAGTTATGACTTGGTACCTTGTCTTTTCTCAGCTCTAGGACGCAATTTTCTTTTATGGCTTCACTCAACTCAATTATTAAATTGGCATAGTACTGGCCATCTGTTGTGGAGCCCTTTTGTTAAATAATTTGCCAAAAGAACGTGCCTCGGAGGTCCCGCAGAGGACAAACTCTGGCATTTCGTCTAGAGATCATATTGATGAACCCGAGATCCGTCAACAATTACAAAACGATCAATAAAGTTACTATCCTGTCCTAGGTGCATGTCTAATAAATGCCGACAAATCAAAACACAGTTTCTATGTGTGTGTGTTTTGTTTCTTTAACGTCGGCCTATTTCCGCGACTATGGCCAATCACCGACAGCAGGGAGCAGTTTCATCTCACTATCCTGGAAATTTTGTCGAACCCCCGCCTTTCTGTAAGGAGGGTGGGGATATTTAACATGAACAACATCGCATGGACACGGGACCGACGGCTTTACGCCCGCTCCGAATGGCGGAACGTGCTGACATTCAACCTATTCAAATACAATGACACAACCTCGGTGGATGTTAATGTTACAGTATGTACCGAAAAATTTAAAGGAAAACCCCGTGATCGAACCTATTACCCTTTGGTTCAGAGGCACACGTTCTTACCACTGCACCACTGATGCTCTACAGTTTCTCTTTTGGTCGTTGCAACATTTGTGGAACTCATCTTGCAGACACTCTTTCATATCAAGTGGTTTTGGTAAAATTTTGTATACCATACTAGGTATCAATTTCATGAGGTATTCAGGTTCAACTGTGGTGTTTGCTTATATTTCCGGAGTGAAATTTGAGTTCAAAACAGAAGTTTTTGTAATCTCATGTGGCTTAAAATTCAAACTCCACAAAGTTTCAAGGTTGCGTTTATCGTTCCCCAATGAGGATCTATACAACGAATTTTTTAATTAGTTAGGACGTAACGCAGCTACAAATGACGCCCGAGAAGTGTCAAACAAACAGGGTGTAAGGGAGCCACAAATAGCGCCCGAGCAATATTAATCCAATAGGACATACGGGAGGAACATAAGGTTTTGGCAACCAAATAGCCAGCATCTCCAGACCAGCAAAAAGCTGAAAATCGCATGCGAAAAAGGTTCTCAAAAGTATGTGCCAAGTTATGCTGAGTTTTGACAACCAGTACATCGTACCAGCTGGAAATAAAAGAAGATTCTTTCTCTGCAAGTAGGAGGGGGTGTGACGATGCTAATAAAGGCATACCAGTATAGAACTGAATTAAGCCCCCATACGGACACAACCTTATGCAACCAGTAATACACACGTATTAATTCAAACAACAGACACTATATGCAGACACCGTCGCTAAGAAGAGGTGATTTCGGAGCAACAAGGCATGCATTGATCACGTGAAAAGAAGTGTTATCATGACTTATCTACATTTTATCACTGCCTGCCGACTATAAAAGAAAAACGAGAATTCAGAGAAATTCAGCAATCCTCAAGTGTTCATCGAGTATTCAGCAAGCCAGCCAGCCAGTCACAGTGTGATACATGATTTGTCGGGTGTTACAAATAGATGCCGAGTCTTAGGGATAACTCGCCTACACCTAAGCCGAGTCCTGAGTGTAGACTTGGCTTCCTCCCCATTTTAGGAAGCGACGTGGCGCTGATTCTCGAGTGTAACGCACTGATGTGGGCAAGGAGCAAACATTATTTAGTAACAGATGTTGAGTCCTGCCTGATAAACAAGGGAGGTTCATTCATCATACATTCATTTACACATGTAAATAATTGTATAGGACCTCTTCAATGACGTAACCGAGCAACCAAAGGAAGAAGAGCACAGTTTATTCTATTTACTAGTATGCTGCACCGTAATGTGTTTTTCCAACAACAACGAATATCATTTGTCCATTTTAGTGAATTTTCGTACAAAAACTTCACTAATGGAGAGATCCCGACTTTTGAATTTTGAAAAAAATTTTGCAAATGAGTGTTAACTAGGACCCCTAGAACCCATATCCGGGGTCAGTTTCAATTTTTATATGTTTATATATATATATATATATATATATATATATATATATATATATATATATATATATATATATATATATATATATATATATATATATATATATATATATATATATCACACCGATAACTCAAAAAATAATGGGCCGATTTTGATAGAATTTGACATGTGCCTTCCTTTTGTAAAAGGCTTGGATAAGTTCGTTAGTCAGGAAAATCGGACGAGGTTTTCCGAGTTTTCTGTTTTTGAGTTTTCATTCGAAAAAAATTTTTATCTCCAAAAATACAAATGCTATGATAACCAAATTTGGTAGGTAGGTTAACGATATAAAAGGTAAACTATACACCAAAATTTAGATTTCTATCTTACAAGAAAAAAAAGTTATAATAAAATATGTTGTGCCAGATCATTTCTATGAAAATTCACTACCATAACGTACTTGCTACGTCCAGGCTTTTTTTAGATTAGATTAAGTTTTATTCTGGAAAAACTCGAATTAAAATTGGTCAAGCTGAATTTTGGCGTGTTGCAACCGTTTTTTTTTCTTAAAAATAAATTGACGACTCAAATATATAGGATTTTCGCGAAGAAAACTTTCAATTTTCCATAAAAAACTTGACTTTTAGAACTTGCTAGCGAACTTAGCCTCCAGAACAAATTTTCCAGTGTAATGAAACAAATCGGGAGTCTCTAGGTGGCACAGAAGCTTCACAAACCATGTTGTTCACATATAACTATCTCTCTCTCTCTCTCTCTCTCTCTCTATATATATATATATATATATATATATATATATATATATATATATATATATATATATATATATATATATATATCTCGGAAATTCGAAAGTCGTTGCCTTTATAAGCGAAATTTTCTCTATGAAAATTCTGAAAAAATGACAAAGCTTTAAAGTTTTTTTTCCCACTTTTTATAGAGCTGACGGTATTTAAGTAAAATGTCTCACTGCACTAATAGAAAGGTATTTAGTGAATTTTTATTTAAAAAAATTCACTAATAGAGAGGTATCGATGGTGAGACTTTGCAAAAAAAAATTCAAATGAACGCGATTTAGGACCCCTAGAACCCATATCCGGGGTCAGTTTCAATTTTTATATGTTTATATATATATATATATATATATATATATATATATATATATATATATATATATATATATATATATATATATATATGTATATATATATATATATATATATATATATATATATATATATATATATATATATATATATATATATATATATATATATATATATATATATATATATATGTATGTATGTATGTATCCGTCTGATAACTCAAAAAATAATTAACCGATTTCAATGAAACTCGACAAGTGCCTTTCTTTTATTAATGGCTTGGATGAGTTCGTTAGGCAGGAAAATCAAAAGGGTTTTTTTGGGAAAATTGAGTTTTCTTTAAAAAAAAAATTTTTCTCCGAAAATAACAAAGTTGTTTTAATGAAATTTACTATATATGTTGCCTTGGGACAGGACTTACTAAGTACCAAAATTCAACTTTCTCAGTTTATAGAAAATTGAGTTATTCAAATTTTAAATTTTCTTTTTAAACAATTTTTTTTCTCCAAAAATTACAAAGTTATTTTGATGAAATTTGGTGGATATCTTGTCCTAGGAAATACCTTACTACCTACCAAAATTAAACTTTCTAAGATTATAGAAAACTGAGTTAAACAAATTTTTATAGCTCACTGCAGTGTTAAAATCAATGGTATTTTCCTCACTATTTTAAACACGTGGGTCGGGGACTGACCGAATTCATTCCCAGTTGCTATTGATCTACTCATATTCTCTAAATATGTTAGAAACGTGGTATCTACTTCATTAACCGACTATATATGAAATCAAAGAAGTAAATTAAATCGATTGTCATAAAATATGTAGTGTATTAAGACTAAGGGAAAAAGAAATAAAACATATATAACTGTGCACATTTTGATTATATTTTAGGGTGTGCGGCGCACACCTAGCTCACTAGGAGAAATCGCCACTGCTTGAGAGAGGTATTTTCACAGCATAATATCTTATTAAAGTTCATTTGTAAATATGTTTAATTTATATATATATATATATATATATATATATATATATATATATATATATATATATATATATATATATATATGTATCAGTCTCATAACTCAAAAAATAATTAACCGATTTCGATGAAACTTGGCAAGTGCCTTTCTTTTATTAATGGCTTGGATGAGTTCGTTATCCAGAAAAATCGGACGGGGTGTCCCGGAAAAAAATTGAGTTTTCTTTCGAAAAAAAATTTTTCTCCGAAAGTAACAAAGCTATTTTAATGAAATTTACTATATATGTTGCCTCAGGAGAGATCTTACTACGTACCAAAATTCAACTTTCTAAGTTTAGAGAAAATTGAGTTATTCAAATTTTAAATTTTCTTTCGAAAAAAATTTTTTTCTCCGAAAATTACAAAGTTATTTTAATGAAATTTTGTGGATATCTTGCCTTAGGAAAGACATTACTACGTATTAAAATTAAACTCTCTAAGTTTATAGAAAATTGAGTTATTTAAATTTGAAGCATTTAATAAAAATTCACTACCATAACGCACTTGCTGCATCCCGAGTTTTTTTTTACTTTACCATTTCTGTAATGCCAGGTTAAACATTTCCTCTGTTTTCCAGGGTGACTACATTTGGATAGAGCCGACATCCAGCAATGAATTCGACGTGGCGATTGGTGCCAGGGTGATATCGGCAGAGGGTAGACGTATAGCCGTTCGAGATGATGATGGCAACGAGCACTGGCTGTCTCCTGACCGGAGAATCAAGGCCATGCATTCCACCTCCATTCATGGCGTCGAAGACATGATAAGCCTGGGGGATCTTCACGAAGCCGGCATACTGAGAAATTTACTTATCAGATACAACGAGAATCTCATTTACGTAAGTCTGATTTATATATTAATAGAACAATATAATTAAAGCACATAGGCCTATACAGGTGCCCATTTAGTGTCCATACATCTGTTACTAATAGTAGAAATGTGTTCCAGGATATGATAATGAGACACCATGAATCATATTTAAAAACTATTTCTATTTATACATAGTCTCTCCCATGGGAGTGGGGCAAAAATTGGTTAATTTTTTTAAGATTACGCTGTACCTATATTTTTGCATATTTGGATTTAGCATAACATTCTTTATATTACGGTATTTTAGTTTTTGATTTTCAATGCGCTGTTGCCAAGTTATTAGTAAAAACGTCAAAATTGTAGTCTCGCTGGACCTATCCACATTAGCACACTGTGTGTTTTGTTAAAAATGAGCAACGTATATGAAGATATCTATAAAGAATACATAAATTTAACAAATTTTTGCATGGATCAGAATATACTGCAATGAATATTTCTGAACAAACTCGTGGCACATCAATGGGCAAACCCCCTTTCTCGATTCGTTGCAGACATTTTCACGAGTAGATTGAAACAGATCAATGGTTTCGTTATGCTGACGATATTTTCGCAAGAAATTTACCATGAAATGGAAATTAATAACAAATTACCTTTTCTTGCCAATTTATGCAATTTCGCCATGGAGACTATACATGTGTGCACCCTTGCATTATCTTGGTGGAACATAACTGTCACCAAAAATATAAATACTTTAAAATTTGACATCAACAGAAAGAATGTTGAGTTATATTTCGATTGACTCACATCATAGTTTTGCACAAAAAACAGCTAGTTTGAATTTTCTGGTACATAGATTGATACAGTTTCCCGTATATAAAGAAGCATACAACAGAGAACTGTAATACATTAAGAACGTAGCCAAGTATAACGGTTACTCTGTCTGTTTAGTGAAAAAATTCGTCAATAAACATAAAGCACAGCGAAATCTAAGACTTTCAGTAAAGAGGAAACAGACAAAACCGTTGTCTGTTTACCAGTTGAACCACGAGTCACGAAAGGTTTTAATAGCATTTTAAGCCAATTTACAGCTTACATTTTCCTCAAATGTCAGTGAAAAATTTGCTAGGTAACCGAAAGGATAAAGATAAAACCACAAAAATGTCGGAAATCTATGAAATAGATTGTGAACTTAAATATGCTAGACGAACTAAAAGATCTATTGAAACTAGATTTAAAGAACATTTACTGCAACTGAGATATGTCACTATTGATAAATCATGTATTGCTTAACATATGTATTTGGTATAATAATGATCCTTACATTCACCCTCTTCGAGTGGGAGTTACAATCCACAAATTTTTAAATAGGAAGTAGGGGCTTGTGCTACCTCTTTGGGAGATCTCTTCATTCTTTATTCAAAAATGCTATGGTTTTAAAATGTGTTGCAAACAGTAAAAAAATAATAATCTGATTGAAGACTATACACTAATCGCGACGCAGAAATTAATAACTAATCGCGTTTCGTTTTTGATAATGAGGAAAAATTTAATCTCAATGTAGAAAAACTAAGTGAGTTGTAAGACACGCTTTTAACACGTGTCGCGAACTCGTTGCGGAACCAAGTAGTATGTTGTCACGGCAGCTCCAAATAACACAGAATGTTTAAAAATGGAGACTATATGCAACCAACTATCAATTTAGTACATTATCAGCCCTGGCCCATTTCTTCCCCAATATAGGGACAAAGTATGTAAAGCTAGATGTATTCTCACCACAATTAGAACCGTAGAACGGTTTTGCTCTAATTAGAGCTCGTCAGTGCGGCATACTAATTGCAGCGAAAATACACCTATAAAGTAATGCGGCTATGGTAGCCAGCCTCGCAAAACTAAGTGAGATGCAAGACACGCTTTTAACACGTGTCGCCATCTCGTTGCGGAGCCAAGTAGTATGTTGTGTACTGACGAGCTGTAATTAGAGCGAAACCGGTATACGGTACTAATTGTGGTGAGAATACATCTAGCCTTACATACTTTGTCCCTATATTGGGAAAGAAATGGACCTGTGCTGACAATTTACTAAATTGTTAGTGGGTTGTATACAGTCTCTATTTTTAAACATTATGTGTTATTTGGAGCTGCCGTGACAACATACTACTTGGTTCCGCAACGAGATGACGACACGTGTTAAAAGCGTGTTTTGCATCTCACTTGGTTTTGCGAGGCTGGCTGCTATAGCCGTATTACTTTATAGGTGTATTTTTGCTGCAATTAATAAGCCGTACTGATGAGCTCTAATTAATTAACGTCACCGAAATTATCCAAGCTGGCATGGAATTATTTATCCCACGTACACAGTAAACCTCTTCAGCCACTCAAAAGCCCTGGTTCTCTAAATCCTGTGACAAGGCCAGACTTGAAAAGGTCAAAGCTCACAAAACGCTTCTACACAATCCCAGTCAAGAAAACCGTCAAGCATTTAACCACGCAAGAAACCGCTATGTCCGCATTCTTTCTGAGGCAAAAAACTCGTTTAATAACCACATCAAAAACAAAGTCCTCTTAAGCTCCAACGGCGGCAAACCCTTCTGGACTCTTGCTAAATCTATTGGCAATAATTTCTGCAAAAGCACGTTCCCACCTCTTGTCTCAGGGGATGAAATTGTTTCTACCGCCCTGGGCAAGGCTGAACTTTTCGCTTCGTTGTTCGCCGGCAATTCTACTCTCAACCCACCTCCAAATGTTCAACCACCAACAGTCCCCAATGTCGCGCATAAAATGACGGATATCATTTTTAAAACTAAAAAGGTACGAAAGATGCTCTCTTCTCTTAATACCAGAAAAGCCTCTGGCCTTGACGAGATCCCAGCAATTGTTCTCAAAAAATGCGCACCAGAGCTTGCTCCTGTCCTGACTCGTCTGTTTCAGATATCTTATAATAAAGGCATATTCCCTAGTAACTGGAAAACTGCTCGAGTACAACCCATTTCCAAGAAAGGATCCAAAGCGCTTCCTAGCAACTACAGGCCTATTTCTCTCCTTTCAGTCATCTCTAAAGTGATGGAAAAGTTTATAAACACCGAATTACTAAAATTTCTTGAAAAACACAGTCTAATCCACGACAGGCAGTATGGATTCCGTCAGCGCAGATCGACTGCCGACCTCCTTTCCTTTGTCACCCATTCTTGGAACAAGTCCATGGAACAACACGGTGAATCCCAGATTGTTGCTCTAGACATATCCAAAGCATTCGACCAGGTCTGGCACGCAGCGCTGCTTAATAAACTTCCGGCCTATGGCCGGAGTCTTGTTGGCATTTCTGTGGATCAAAGTCTTAATTGGCACCAACATGTCACATCAATTGCAGAAGCGACTGCTAAGAAATTAGGTTTCCTCTTCCGGGCTCGCAAATACTTTTCACCAGCTAATCTCTATACCTTATATACTTCAGAAATAAGGCCAAACCTCGAATACTGCTCCCACATCTGGGGTGCCGCTGCCGCTTCTATACTCGCTATCCTGGACTCCATTCAAAAGACAGCTATACGTCTCATCGGTGACCCTACCCTCACCCAAAGGCTGCCATCTCTTGCCCACCGACGTGCCGTTGGTGACCTCTCTCTCTCTCTCTTTTATAGATATCTGCACGGGCACTGCTCAGAGGAGCTTTCCGCCATAGTTCCCCCACCTGCTGCCCCCAACAGATCTACCAGGGGAACAGAGCGAATGCACCCTTTTACTGTTCAGGTCACCAGACTTAGAACATCTTGTTATGCCCGCTCTTTTGTCCCGAGGACTTCCGAATTGTGGAATTCCTTGCCGGCACATGTTTTTCCTTCTCCTCCGAACCTCCAAACCTGCAAGTCCCGAATTAACGCTGCCTCTTTCCTCCTTGTCAACACACACGGTACGATAGTATTTAGGGTGTAAGCCCTCGTGGTGTGTTGTTGAAATTAAAAAAAATATTAGAGCGAAACCGGTCTACGATTCTAATTGTGGTGATAATACATCTAGCCTTACATTCACTGTAGGAAATGCTGAAAATGTATGTCTTGAACATCTTGGCATCATCCTAATCGTGAATAAAAATGTTTTATAACGATAATCAACATCTGAGGCGTGACCGACCTCATCACAGTCGTTATTCTTCTTCTTAAGTCAGTTAAATCGCATGGTTTAGTTTAATATACCATACTTTTTACATATTCCCATAAAACAAAGTCTAGTAGCGTAGGATCGGGTGATCGTGGCAACCATTCTAACGATCCTCGCCACCTATCGACCGATTTGGATGTTTTAATTACAGCGATTTTCGACTAAACAGTGGAAGGTTTGTCTGTATACATTCGTAGAGGACGCTGTTCGCAATTGCTTGTCAAATAACATATAAATAGTGGTTCTAGTTTTTATTAGTTTTGTTTATTCATCCCTCTGATGACGCTAACTTTGTTAGCGAACCGATGGTTAGGTCAAAAAAACTGTATTATGATAAATTGGATTCTACAAATTGTACTTATCGGTACTCATCACAGGTTCCAATCTTTACTCAGTAAGCAGGTCATAAAGAGAATAGAAGCTTTTAAGTATCTGGACTGAAGTTGTTTACTGAAAAACACCAGCTATGGTTGGTGAAACCTCTAGCCACCCAATAAGTTAGTTCAACCACGGCAACAGCCCGGAAGTCATTTAGGATTCCAGCTAACAGCGGTCGTGAAAGCCTAAAATCTCAAGGCTGATTTACATTGATTTCCAAAAAAATAGTGCTGCAAATTGAATCATAACTTCCACATACTGTGATAATTTATTCTCTTCAGAAAGATATTCTGATGGAATGAATTTAGGGTCCATGACTTGACCACAAAGAAAATATTCGTATACCTGTACTCATAAACTTCTGAAACGTTATATTACTCGAGTTTTAACGGAAAAATGTCAATATTCACCAAATTACCCTTCATTCATCCCCTACCACCTAAAGCGATGTTTTTTTTTTTTTGTTCCCTCAGGGCTCGTCCGCGGCCTTGCCGCCCCGATAGCACCGCAACCCTTGGTTGATTGTGCATACCCCTAGTCTTACTCCACCCATTCCAAAATCACTGTGCCTTGAACTAGTCTGCACAGCGATTGGTAGGGTGAAGTTTTATATTGCTCTGTCTCCGGTCTAGAGTGACCGTAGATCAGTTGTCTTTTCCGGTCCAGAGCTATACACTCGCACAAGATGTGCTGGGCTGATTCCTCCCCCTCGCCGCAGAGTCTGCATGCGAGGTCCCCTTCGAACCGCCCTATTTTATGTAGGTGTTTCTTGACGGCCATGTGTCCCGTCAAGAGACCTGTTGTGTTTCTGAGCTGTCCTCTGCTAAGGTTTAGCAGCTCCACAGCTCTCTTTGAACTGGGTCCGTCAATTATTGACTTCCCATGTCTGAGCCCTGGACAGTCCGCCCAGTACACCTTGTGTTGGTTTCTGACCCAGGACTTAATGGCTCCCCTGGCAGTGCTCTTTGACACGCCCAGAGCCGGTTCTGGTCCCATAAATGGTTCTGCTGACCCCCTCTTTGCGAGACTGTCAGCTTCTTCATTGCCTTTGACCCCCGAGTGACCCGGCACCCAGATGAGGGTCACCTCATTCTGCCCAGCCAGGTCGCTCGTCTCGTCTCGGCACTCACTCACCAGCCAGGAATTTACCCGTGGGCTACTTAGTGCCTTAAGGGCTGCCTGGCTGTCTGTGACTATGAGGATCCGCTTGTTGGTGTAGCCCCTCCTCTTGTTCTCCCGCACACAGTGCAGGATGGCGTACATCTCGGCCTGAAACACCGTTGCATGGGCTCCGAGGGAAATACTGTGACTTACCCTCGGTCCTTCCGAGTAAACACCTGCCCCCGTCCCACGCTCCCCGCCAGATCCGTCCGTGAACCAGACGAGCGCGTCCCGTGGTATGCCCGGTGTCTCCTCCCGCCATGCCCCGCGATCAGGGATTTCCACTGTGAAGTTGTTTTCCCTGCACATTCGCGGGCTCGCGAAGTCTGACCTCATTTCAAGCATGGGTTCCTTCACGATCTCCTGAATTTTGCAGTGGCCCCTGAAGCCTGGGTTGATCTTCAGTCTACCATTGCAGGCTAGTCTGTATAGTCCTAGCCTGGCCTAAAGCGATGTTACCCAAAAACAATTCTAAGCGTCCCTTTGTCAGGTGCTAACTGGATACCAAATTTGAAGATTATATCTCAGTTCGTTCGAAAGTTATTGCGCCTACTAACAGACAAACGTACAGACTGACAGACCGACCGACCGAAAGACAAAAAAAATTCGAAATTTCTTGCACCAATATTCCACCACTACACATTCAACTCCTAATTTAATTTCAGCACAAAATACCAGAGGTTTAATGAAATTGAAGGTTTTCTAATTTAAAAAACCTAGAACGTTATGTTACTCGAGTTTTAACGAAAAAATGTCAATTTTCACCAAATCACCACCACACCCCACCTCACCATTTCGTAGAAAAAATTCACTAATGGGGAGATTCTGACTTTTGACAGTTTTAATATATATATATATATATATATATATATATATATATATATATATATATATATATATATATATATATATATATATATATATATATATATATATATATATATATATATATATATATATATATATATATATATATATATATATATATATATATATATATATATCACACCGATAATTCAAAAAACAATGGGCAGGTTTTGATAAAATTTGGCATGTACCTTCCTTTTGTAAATGTCTTGGATAAGTTCGTTAGTCAAAAAAAAACCGGATGAGGTTTTCCGGGAAAATTTTGAGTTTTCATTCGAAAAAAATTTATATCTCAAAAAATAAAAAAGCTATAATAACCAAATTTGGTAGGTAGGTTTACGATATAAAAGGTAAACTACGCACCAAAATTTCGATTTCTATGTTACTAGAAAAAAAAGTTATAATAAAATATTTTGTGACAAATCATTTCTATGAAAATTCACTACCATAACGCACCTGCTGCGTCCAGGCTTTTTAAATTTGATGTAGCATTCGATTGCCACGATCAAATTGAAATCTGTTAAAATGGTTGGCAAGCACGATGCTCTCACTATTAGTCCGTTTGTAAAACATCAGGTGATTCGCATAAATTTTGTACATGGTGTTTAATAAAACATTGGAAATTTTCTACACCATCAAGAAACTCCCATTTGAAAAACACATTTTAGTGAATTTTCTTAAAAAAATTCACTAATTAGGAGATCCTCACTTTTGAATGTTGAAAAAAAAATTCAAATGAGCTCTAATTAGCCCCCCTAGAACACATATCCGGGGTCAGTTTCAATTTATATATATATATATATATATATATATATATATATATATATATATATATATATATATATATATATATATATATATATATATATATATATATATATATATATATATATATATATATATATATATATATATATATATATATGTATGTATGTATGTATGTATGTATGAATGTATCACACCGATACTCAAAAAAGAATGCGCCGATTTTGATTAAATTTGGTGAATACCGTCCTTTTGCAAGTGGCTTGCATAAGTTCGTTAGCCAGGAAAATCGGCCCAGGTTTTCCCGGAAAATTTTGTGTTTTCTTTCGAAAAAAATTCATATCTCCGGAAATCACAAAGCAAGGGCAACCAAATTTGGTACGCTGGTTCCTTATAGGTAAATTACCTACCAAAATTTAGCTCTGTAGGTTAAAAGACAAAAAAGTTATACGTATTTAAAGAAAAATAAATTGGGGTTTTCCTCAAAACGTCAAAGTCACGATTTAAAACGTCAAAATTGGCAACATTTAGACAAAGAACCTGAAACTAATACGAGCTATGGAATGAAAATGTCTCAAGAAGAATGTTTTACAAAAAAAATCATTAAAGCTCAAAATATATGTTATTATACAAGATACGAAAAAATTGTATACATTAATTATAGGGTGTCTTAAGCTTCATCTTAAAAAATATTCTACAATAACAGGCTGAACCATAAGTCGTTGGTGATACAAATTTTCTCTTTTTTTTTAATCGAAAACGCCTATGTTATTACATTTTTGCATTTTCCATCGAAATATAATGCATGTTTGTAAGAAAAGAAATTCGGGACGCAGCAAGTGCGTTATGGTAGCGAATTTTCATTAAATGCTTCAAATTTGAATAGCTTAATTTGGTATTAACCTATAAGGTTGACCAAGAAACCAATTTTTTTCGGGAAAACTTTACTTTCGGAAATTTTTGTACATTTGCAAACAATAAAGTTATTTTGATGAAACATGGCACATTGTTTCTACCATATAGGTTATACTGGTAACCAAAATTGATGCCTGCTTTCTTAAAGAAACACACATATTTGCCATTAAAAACATTTTAATGAAAATTCACAACCATAACGCACTTGCTGCGTCCAGACTTTTATTTCTTTAATTCTAAAAAAAATCTGTAATAGGATCCAAGCTACAGGGTGGTGTTTGAATTTTCCGTTTTTCCTTTTTATTTACAGGATGATTACAAAAAGGGTTTTTTCTGTTTTTGGGTATTACTTTTTTAATCGTCAACCGATTTTCATAGCGTAGGGCTCACATTGAAACCATAGTTTCGGAAAGGAATGTTCAGTTAACAGGATCAGCGCGGGGTGAATTGTGAATTCAATACTATCAATATGCAACAATCAATTTTACAGCGCGAATTTTTTAATTTTTAATTTTTGTTACTGACCTGGTATTTTTTAAATTTTACCCTACTTAAATATGCTCGTGCTTAAAAAAAAGAAGTAAATAGAAAAACCTAGAGGAAAAGGAGCAATGGACGAGGGCGGCGCTTTTAAGTTATTGTCCCGCCTCGAAAAAATTCAAGATTCGGGGCTGACCTCAATAAACTAAATTTAACCCATTTGATACTTTTCAAACTTAGTTTCTTCTCCAACAACTGGTCTCTGAAATATTCAACAGTCTCAAACCTTGATTCACCTAATAGGCGTTATCTTAATATGAATTCCATTATCCCAGTTTGAAATTAATAAATTTTACAGTTTCATCTTCAACCATGAACCAGTTCTAAAGTGTTTTGTATTATTATAATAGCACTACGTTGCTACTCAAGCTGTGAACCACAGATACACAACCAAGGTGTTTGTATTATTGAGTTGCAACAATGAAATTTCATTTATGTAAAGATGTCTGATAACATTATTACACCTGTCCTATAGAATGCATTCTTCTGCAGGTCATTACTCACTACAAGTTCTTCGAGGAGAGGATTCTATTAGGAACTGGTCAGACTAGACGTGCACTGCAGGGTGGTGTTTAAGAATTTCATGATGATTTCACCATAGTAATAAGTAATACGTAGTTAAAATAATTCAGTGAATAAAAAAAGCCTGGACGCAGCAAGTGCGTTATGGTAGTGAATTTTCATAAAAATGATCTGGCACAAAATATTTTATTATAACTTTTTTTTCTTGTAACATAGAAATCTAAATTTTGGTGTATAGTTTACTTTTTATATCGTAAACCTACCTACCAAATTTGGTTATCATAGATTTTTTATTTTTTAAGATAAATTTTTTTTTCAAATGAAAACTCAAAATTTTCCCGGAAAACCTCGTCCGATTTTTTTGATTAACGAACTTTTTAAAGTCATTTATAAAAGGAAGGTACATAGCAAATTTTATCAAAATCGGCATATTATTCTTTGAGATAAAAATTATTTTCGAATGAAAACTCAAAATTTTCCCGGAAAACCTCGTCCGATTTTCCTGACTAACAAACTTGTCAAAGCCCTTTACAAAAGAAAGGTACATGCCAAATTTTATTAAAATCGGCTTATTACTTTTTGAGATAAGAATTTTTTTCGAATGAAAACTCAAAATTTTCCCGGAAAACCTCGTCCGATTTTTTTGATTAACGAACTTGTCAAAGTCATTTATAAAATGAAGGTACATAGCAAATTTTATCAAAATCGGCCTATTATTCTTTGAGATAAAAATTATTTTCGAATGAAAACTCAAAATTTTCCTGGAAAACCTCGTCCGATTTTCCTGACTAACAAACCTGTCAAAGCCCTTTGCAAAAGAAAGGTACATGCCAAATTTTATCAAAATCGGCCCATTATTTTTTGAGTTATCGGTGTGATACATATATATATATATATATATATATATATATATATATATATATATATATATATATATATATATATATATATATATATATATATATATATATATATATATATATATATATATATATATATATATATATATATATATATATATATATATATATATATATATATATATATAAAAATTGAAAGTGACCCCGGATATGGGTTCTAGGGGTCCTAGATCGCGCTCATTTGAAGAAATTTTTTCAAAATTCAAAAGTCGAGATCTCCTCATTAGTGAATTTTTAAATTCACTAATAAACTAAAATTGAAAAAAAAAACTCGGGACGCAGCAAGTGCGTTGTGGTAGTGAATTTTTATTAAATGCTTCAAATTTGAATAACTCAATTTTTTATAAACTTAGAGAATTTAATTTTGGTATGTAGTAAGGTCTTTCCTAAGGCAAGATATCCAATAACTTTCATTAAAATAAGTTTGTGATTTTCGAAGAAAAAATTTGTTTCGAAAGAAAATTTAAAATTTGAATAACTCAATTTTCTATAAACTTAGAAAGTTGAATTTTGGTAAGTAGTAAGATCTCTCCCGGGGCAACATATATAGTAAATTTCATTAAAACAGCTTTGTTACTTTAGACGAAACACATTTTTTTCGAAAGAAAACTCAAAATTTTCCCGGAAAACCCCGTCCGATTTTTCTGGCTAACAAACTCATCGAAGTCATTAATAAAAGAAAGGCACTTGCCAAGTTTCATCGAAATCGGTTAATTATTTTTTGAGTTATCAGACGGATATATACATACATACACACACACACACACACACAAATATATATATATATATATATATATATATATATATATATATATATATATATATATATATAAATTGAAACTGACCCAGATATGGGTTCTAGGGGTCCTAGTTCGTGCTCATTTGAAAAAAAAATTGCAAAGTCTCACCACTGATACCTCTCTATTAGTAAATTTTGTTTAAATAAAATAATATTTAATAAAAGAATAAAAGACACACCTATCAGGAGCAACGAAAGTATGCAGACTTGGTAAAATGTGGAGAATAAGTTCTCTTTATTTTGCTGCAAGCTGAATTTTGGCACATAGTTAGGTCTTTCCCAAAGCAATATGCAGACCAAATTTTATCGAAATATCTTTGTAATTTTCGGAGGAATAAATTTTTTTTGAAAGAAAACTCAAAATTTTTCCGGAAAACCCCGTCCGATTTTCCTGGCCAACGAACTCATCCAAGTCATTAATAAAAGAAAGGCACTTGCCTAGTTTCATCGAAATCAGTTAATTATTTTTTGAGTTATCAGACGGATACCTATATATATATATATATATATATATATATATATATATATATATATATATATATATATATATATATATATATATATATATATATATATATACATATAAAAATTCAAACTGACCCCGGATATGGGTTCTAGGGATCCTAATTCGCGCTCAATTGAAAACATTTTTGCAAAGTCTCACCATCGATACCTCTCTATTAGTGAATTTTTTTAAATAAAAATTCACTAAAACAAATAAATGAATAAACTAATTGAAAAAGATAAAGGTTCGCTAAGTGAAGATTGAACATGTGATGAGCACTCATAAGTACACTTGGAGAAACCAAAGCATCACAACACATTTTTAAAGACCTGTCAATCATTTCACGAACAAAGTTAGCGTCATCGTCGTCTGGTCTTTCAAAATGTGTTCTGGGAATTTGGGTTCTCCAAGTGTACGTATCAGGTTAAAGGTTCATTATTATCATCACAATATAAATGCAATGTCACCTTCTCCCAACCATGATTGTCTTTAGCAGTTTTTTGTTTCATTTTACTGTAGCTTCGCACTTCATCAATTGGTCTAGTTTTCCAGAACTTTTCGTCTTGATTCACCTCTTATGTTTGAAATATGTTCTACACATTTCGCCTTCGTCCTCTCAATTTATTTCATCAAGCAGCTTCTTCTCAGCTCTTCAGGCACCTTTTGGATCGTTTTTGTATTAAACTACCCACTGATCAATGTAATATTGCATTAACATTGCAGAATCTTTTCCAAAGCAAGTGTAAGTTTTATAGATTACTTGCAGAAAGCCTCCTGCAAGTTTGTTGCAAATGGCAAATCTTCCGCCCAGTGACGTTACAAATGCAAGTGCTTCTTTTGTAACCTTACTGCAAGTTTACTGTAGTGAGCTGTTACAAACTTTCTTTATACTTACAAATAATGCCTTACAGCAAGCTTCAATTTTAAAAGGGCCTAGCAAAGTTGTAAAATTTAAACTTACATTTGTAACTTAGAATGATTCCAATTAATCTACTTCAGCTTTTTTTTCAAAAATGCTCGGAGTCAGATAATATTATCAGTTACAATCTTTTCAAAAATGTATTATACAATTTGTGTCAAATGTCATTGATAATTTTAGTAAATGGCAACCTTAGCTTTTTGTTGGCTTTTTTTAAAGTACACATCAAGCGATACAAAACCACCAAATTTCAAATTTGTATTATAAATCTTGAATTGAAAGCACGAAAAAAAATTTGTGTATCAATGAATAAAAATTTTTAATCTGCTAGTTTTCTACAACTTCACATGTAAGGACTTTAAAAATAGTCAACAAAAACCTAGGGTTGATTTAAAGAAATTATCGATGAAGTCATTTTTCAAATATGGTACATACCGTATAGATTTTTTAAAAGACTGCAACTTGAAATGCTAATCAATGTGTCCAAGCATTTTTGAAAGAAAGAAACTATTTGATTAAGTGAATTTATTTCAAGTTACAAACTAATACTGAATATAGGTGTAGGTGTATTTATACATAATATATATTTCTTGTAAAACTGTAAAAAATGACTTACGACAATGTTCATTAGAATAAAATCTTTTATTACATAAAAAATTAAAGACTTACATCACATTTCATTTCTGCTGATAGATATATAGACTTTATTGACCATCAAATGTACATGATAAGTCACTGTCTTTATAAGTACTGACTATAGTTACTAGATAGAGATAGTTAAGACATATAGCGAGAGTGTCCATGTTTAGGTTAAAATGCAGTTCTAGTCAAAACTCAGCGACAAAATAGATAACTTGGACTCGTGATATTGTTATTAATTGACCGATTTCAAAAATTATTTTTTCTAAATGAATACCAATTAATTGTTTTTGATATTGTTTTACTAAATAACTCTTAGTCGTCTAGGAAAACGTGTGAAACACCAATAACAAAAAAGAAGTCTTCTGCAGCATTACTTATTTTGAGAGGCGAGAATTTTTTTAGCTTCTAAAATATGTGGTAACATATGTGACATAAAATAAAGTCAACATATCAAATACTATTGTGAAAAAGAAATGTCTAAAATGGTGAGTTCATTTCGATTTTAGAGAACGTTTATTTAAGCAAACGTAAGATTATGCAATGGATAAATCAAGCGCAGGGAAATGAATACAACTTCAATGCGTAAATAGCCTGAATATGGCGACAGTCTCTCAAGGGTTCACGCATGTCTTAACTATCCCTATCGAGTAAGTATTGTACCGTCAAGTCGGTGTACATTCAGAAACATTGAGTTAAAATCAAGCAAAATTATGACTACAATGAATTACGTATATATAAAAAAAGTATGTGGCTAGTGGAACTTGCCTTCCAAAGCTTTTGCCTAACGCACTCACACATACAGACACACACACTACAAAGAATGAAAACAAGTAGTATGTAACACTTTACACATTAGTTTAGAGCACCAATAAATTCCTTCACCTTGGTTTTTGTTTTATAACATCCACTAGTGCCTACTGTAATCTTGTTATTGGGAGCATCTTAATAACATTACATAGAAAATTGGGGAATTTGACTCCCAAGTAATCAAACATCTGCTTTGTTTTCTCCTTTTTGTGCAACTGTATTTTTAATTCATGCCTGCACCTGGTATTGATGTTGCGAGCTTCATCATTCACTGGATATTTTGAATACATATACTGAAGAAGAATATGGCTTGAAGGGTACCTAAGTATCCTATTGGCCTCGAACACATCAGGGCAGATTTTTCTTGGACCTACGCACACAATGTCCTTATTGCTCTTTTTTGCATGATAAACACATGTTCCTCTGCTGACGAGTTAACCCATATGAATGTTCCATACGATAGCATACTGCGACAATGGGCAAAATAAGCAATCCTGGCAGCTAGATGGGTACTGTACTGTTCCACTGTTCTTATGGTGTCGATTGCTCTGGATAAGCCTCCTGCTTCCACAGATCAATCATGTCATTTAACGTTTTAAAATAAATTGGGCTGACCAGGTAAGACGACATCTCCATGCTGCTTCTAAGGACATAACAAAATTCGTACTTAGCAATTAGGTTTTCTTTTTCCTTGAGTAGATTTCATAAAACGAAACAAATATAAAAAACTCGGGACGCAGCAAGTGCGTTATGGTAGTGAATTTTTATTAAATGCTTCAAATTTAAATAACTCAATTTTCTATAAACTTAGAGAGTTTAATTTCAATACGTAGTAAGGTTTTTCCTAAGGCAAGATATCCACAAAATTTCATTAAAATAACTTTGTAATTTTCAGAAAAAAAATTTTGTTCGAAAGAAAATTTAAAATTTGAATAACTCAATTTTCTCTAAACTTAGAAAGTTGAATTTTGGTACGTAGTAAGGTTGAGGCGACATATATAGTAAATTTCATTAAAACAGCTTTGTTACTTTCGGAGAAAAAAAAATTTTTCGAAAGAAAACTCAAAATTTTTCCGGAAAACCCCGTCTGATTTTTCTGGATAACGAACTCATCCAAGCCATTAATAAAAGACAGGCACTTGCCAAGTTTCATCGAAATTGGTTAATTATTTTTTGAGTTATTATATATATATATATATATATATATATATATATATATATATATATATATATATATATATATATATATATATATATATATATATAAACATATAAAAATTAAACCTATTTACAAATGAACTTTAATAAGATATTATGCTGTGACAATACCTCTCTCAAGCACCCTTAAATATAATCAAAATGTGCACAGTTATATATGTTTTATTTCTTTTTCCCTTGTCTTAATACACTACATATTTAATTTACTTATTTGATTTCATAAATAGTCGGTTAATAGTGACTTGGAATGAAGTAGACACCACATCTTCAAACATATTAAGAGAATATGAGTAAATCAACAGCAACTGGGAATGAATTCGGTCAGTCCACCAGCCACGTGGTTAAAAAACACTGTTTGAATGAGTGGTTACAACTCTACCTCTAAATAAAAGGACTGTAACAGCGGCAGAAGCAGAAGTCAATGGAAGGTGTGTGTATTCGCACAGAAACTATTGACTATTAATAACAACAATTGACTAAAAACGCTGCGAGTTGTAAGGCAAAAATAATTATACTACAGAGGTGATAAATGATAATAAATTACAATAGGGTTATATATAATCGTAAATGCTTCCAATGATTAACAATCAGTGAATTCAGTATTATTGACATTTCTCTGAAAGTTAAAAATGAATTTCATGAGTCAATGACAATAACCTAAGCATTGACTAACCAACAGCAACCACATACTTATGATTTAAACATAAATGTTTCAAATTTGAATAGCTCAATTTTCTGTAACCCTAGAAAGCTGAATTTTGGCACATAGTTAGGTATTTCCCAAAGCAATATGTAGACCAAATTTTATCGAAATTTTCGGAAAAAAATTTTTTTTGAAAGAAAACTCAAAATTTTCCCGGAAAACCCCGTCCGATTTTCCTGGCCAACGAACTCATCCAAGCCATTAATAAAAGAAAGGCACTTGCCGAGTTTCATCTAAATCGGTTAATTATTTTTTGAGTTATCAGACGGATACATATATATATATATATATATATATATATATATATATATATATATATATATATATATATATATATAATATATATATATATATATATATATTTATATATATATATATATATATATATATATATATATATATATATATATATATAAACATATAAACATATAAACATTCAAACTGACCCCGGATATGGGTTCTAGGGGTCCTAATTCGCGCTCATTTGAAAGAATTTTTGCAAAGTCTCACCATCGATACCTCTCTATTAGTGAATTTTTTAAATAAAAATTCACTAAAAGGAGCAGACACTTTAAAAATAATTCACCAATAGCGACATACCAACATTTAATTATGCTACAGAGAAGTGACTAATTTTATTGAATTTACACGTGTATTTACTTAGTATATAGCTATTTTAGGGATTCTTACCTGACATGTTTGTCGATATACTTCATGTTTCATTCCCCACACTCCAGACAACGAATTACTTAATTAACCAAAATTCAAACAATTCAGGTTACAATAAGATTGTTCAGTCTTTAAAGCTTCCAGAAAAATGAATAGACATAGATCAAATAACAGGTTATGATGATGATATAAATATAAACAACAATTCGCCATTAATCATTAGTGCCAGGCGCTTTGTCAGAGTCAGGTCGCTGTTGGCGTTGGTGTTGCTATTGGACGACGATGACATACGATCGAACATACACGATCACGAAAACGGAGGGAATTCAAATAAATGTTTACAAATTAAAACAAACTTTCAGAAACATTACAATTGTAACTTTACGTGAGCTTACAAATGGAGAAAACCAACAAGCCAGCAAAGGAGATATTATATTTGAAAGTTATGTTAATGTTTCATTTGTAAGTTTGCATTGGTTTTTTGGTTGCAAACATTTAGAAATGTTGCAACCTTAAATTGCTTAATGGTAACTTATCTAACGTTGCCGTAAGCATTTGTAAGTTACCATGCTTAGTTGGTAGTAGTCGTGAACAAAGAACCCCGACTATAAATGTTGAAATATAGGCTAAAATAAAACACGAATTAAGTGAGAATGGCTTTTTATCATAAATTTTCCAAATTGAATTATATTTATGTGTATTGTAAGTAACTCATAAAAAAAAATGAAAAACATTACTTCTTATATGTATTAGTTAGCTCCGTAATCTCTATCTTACACAAAGAATAATGAGTAAATGAACAATATTAAGTATTGGTTTTTAAATTTATAGATTTTGGCCAGTATCTGTACATGAGCTTTTTTTATCACCTCTTAGGAGCAAGTTATATAGATCTTGCAGAGTGATTTTAAAATTATATATATTATTATTAACGACATTTTATCACTCATGTTAGGTGCAGTCCAGAAAAGAAAGCTTTACTAATTTTGGATGGACATTCAAGCCACAAAACCCAAAAAGCGTTGAAGTTCTCAGAAAACATTTAGTGGAGGTACTTTGCTTACCGGCACATTGTACTCACCGCCTCCAATCTCTAGATGTGGCATTTTTTGGGCCCCTGCAAAGTTACTATAATTAAGCAACTTTCCAATGGCTCAGAGAAAACCCTGGTCGCACAGTAACCATCTATCAAATATCGAAACTATTTAATTCAGCATATGGGGATAACAGCCACCTTTCAAATAGCTGTTAGTGGATTTTGAGCCACCGGAATATCACCAATCAACCCTAACATCATTCCCAACCACATGTTTTCACCAAGCCGAATAACCGACGTTCCTGAAAATTCACCAATTTCTGTTGGTGTGGAGGATGCCATAATGAATGATTCACAGAGTGCTGGAAGTAAAACTCGCAGTGATATTCTTTCAGAAGTTTCTGGAACTGCGCCCATTTCTGTTGGTGTGGAGAATATTTTAATGGATGGTGCACATGGTGCAAAAAATAAAATTCAGAATGGAAATATACTGATAATGTTTTTCCTTCAACTTCCACTTTCTGCCATAAAAAGAAAATACCACTTATATCACGCACTGAAGACGTTCCTACGCCTAACGCACCTAACTGTACAGATGAAGAAATTGCCGTTTTTCTACAAGAATTATCACAATTTCCACAAAGCAGTATGATAAAAGCAAACAAACGCAAGGCTAGAGAGTACCAAGACTTGCTAACCGAGAGTCCTTACCTTAAAGGCATCCGTGAAAAGGAAATTGAAAAGAGAGAACAACAAAGGAAAAGGCTGAAAAGGAATGTTGCGAAAAAGAAATAGAAGAATGTAATGAAGAATAGATCCATCAGGCTATGCATAAAGACAAGGATAGACAAGACAAATACAAAGAACGGGCAAAAGAAATGTGACAAAAAAGCAATCATAGAAAGCGAATCGAGTGATGAACGTGATCCTTTTAAGAGTGATACTGCAATGACCTCCACAGTCGGTCAAAAGCAAGAGAATCATGGCTAAGATTCCAACTTGGAAAATGGGCACATGCAAGATGTGCCGGGATATCTACAAAATCAAAAACATTCATTTGTGAGCTCTGCCTTTAATGAGTTGCTCCCGTTTTTTTCTTCTAGTTTATTTTCTTTAATATATGTCATTTTGCCCACATCCGACGGAGACTATGACTTTTGGAGCAAATGCATGTTGATTTTAAAAAATTAAACTATTGATTTATTTACAAATCTCTTTGCTTAGTTCAATGAAGCAACTGTTGTTGTTATTACAGAAGTGAAAATAAATGATTTAGCTGTATTTGGATCTTAGTTATATTGAAACAAAACAAAGTATATCATCTTACCCACCTTTCCCCTAACAAGCAAACTTGTAATTTTACTTACTATACCCTATCAATCAAAATCCAAATACTTTAATAGATCCCAATAATTTCCCTCTTCTGTGACCTTTTATTACACCGTGTTCAATGCTACAGCAGACACGCAACTTTATTACTAATCATTTAGAATATTTCTCCATTTTTTATATAAAGAAGCATGCTGGAATGGCAACTATCGTTTTGGTTTTGAGAGCACAGTCACCTACTTAAGCATAATGAAGTCAAAACCACGAAGCAGGTTACGCCGCACTGGAAAATCATACGACTCGAATTATCAAAAACATCCTCCTTGTTTGAAGTTGTTTAAAATCTATTCAGCATTCGGCAACGCTCGATCTGTTTTAAATTGAACTTATACAATATTTTCTACGTAGTAAGGAAATAACTTTGCATAGGGAACGCTTCAAAGAAGCTGATTTATGGTGCCAACATACTTTCATTTTTGATATGACTAAATGCAAAATTAGATGACTTTTGGATTGTACATGTACGTATACAAGTAAGAGGAGCCACTATCATTTAATTTACATTACCATGGGGACAGATGCGTATAAATAATGCAAATAAAAGACGAAAGTATGGTTTGCAATTTTAAAGAAAATTAATTAAATTTACGTACTGCTTTCACTTAATCTATATAAGATGACTAGTTTATATAAGATTTTATCGATGGTGAAATGGTGCAGAAGCACATTAAATGAATATGGGAATTTATTTACGATTAATATCTATAATTTACACATCGTTTGCCGCTAATCATTTCCAATGCTTTTACCAGCAACGTATTATAATTTCAGTTCCAAAAAGATAAGTTTTCTTAAAAGACTGAGGTTAGACACTGTGGCTGGAAACTAAAACAAAAAGCAGAATCACCTCAAAAACCACAAAAATAATAACAGATTTATGCGCTAGATACGTATTTCAACGACGAAGTTATTGTCTTCATCAGTAGCTGTTGCTAAGCTGTTGTTTTTACCAATGTCAGGAGCCTTTGAAGTTTACAGTAATTTTATAATCATAATGTTTATTGTAGACCTCTTGAAAATGTTTCCAATACAGGAGCCAAAACGTCGAATTTTCCTAAAGTCTGGACGTGGTTCAACCCGACAATAAAGTATTTCTCACACTGATGACCGCAGAAACATTTTCAATATATATATATATATATATATATATATATATATATATATATATATATATATATATATATATATATATATATATATATACTTTATTTGTTTGCTGTACTTTTTGTGATTTTTTATTGGTTTGCGTGGACTGCAGATTCGAACCATCCCGGTTAATCATCAGCAGTCCACGCAAACCAATAAAAAATCACAAAAAGTACAGCAAACAAATAAAGTGTATATTTAAAAGTGATTACAGTGTAGTGCAACATTCCAAAAGATATATATATATATATATATATATATATATATATATATATATATATATATATATATATATATATATATATATATATATATATATATATATATATATATATATAGTAGGGTCCGGGTTTTACGAGTAGCAGATTTAACGAACTTCTCATTTAACAAGCAAATTTTGGTGATTTGAATGGAAGATTGTATAGTTTGTCTTCTTAATACGTCAAGTCGTGATTTGAAACGTCCAAATTGGCAACTTTTAGTCAAGGAACCAGAAATGAATGCGGGTTATGTGAAGAAAATGTCCCAAGAAGTTTGTTTTACAAAGCTTTAAGTTTTAGGTTCAGGCGTCATTGTCCGTAATTTTACTAAAATATTTGCAGAAAGTTCGTTTCAAATAGACCCTTTGTCTGGTGCTTTGAAAGTAGTTTTAGTTATAGAGTTTGTGGTTTAGTAGTCTATCATTTTTGGCGAATAAATTTGCTATTGAGGGGACCGCGACTTTTGTATTTTGAAAGAGATCTTCACATTAGCACGAACTGGGCCCGCTAGAACCGATATCCGGAGTTAGTTTCAGTTTTTATCTGTATACACATATACAGGGTGAGGCATTTCTACGGTAAAGTTCAATATATCTGTTAATATACAATACAAGATACGAGAAAAAATTTTATACGTTAATTATAAGGTGTCTTGAGCTGCACCTTTCAAAATTATTTCGACAATCACAGATGGGCCATAAGTCGTTGATATAAATTTTCTCTTTTTAGTGAATTTTAGTAGAAAGATTATACTAATGAGGAGATCGTCACTTGAATTTTGACAAAATTCCTTCAAATGTGATCCAGCTAGGTCCGCTAGAACACATATCTAGGGATTTTTTGGAAATTTCGTTGAAAAACGTTTTGTGAATAATTATATCGTGATAAGCTTGAAAAGGTTTGTTGAAGAGGCAAATCGGGCGAGTTTTTTCGAAAAATTTAAAGTTTATTTTTGGAAAATGTTGGTACTTTGCTAACAATAAAGATATTTTAATTAGATATGGTACATTGTTTCTACTATATGTATAGGTTATACCGGTAACTAAATTTGCTACCTGCTTTCATTAAAAAAAGTCTTTTTTTTTATATTTCAACAACACACCACGAGGGCTTACAGCCTAAATAATATCGTACTGTGGGTGTCGACAAGGAGGAAAGAGGCAACTTGTTAATTCTGGACTTGAAGGTTTGGAGGTTCGGAGGAGAAGTAAAAAACATGTGCCTACAAGGAATTCCACAACTTGGAAGTCCTCGGGATAAAAGAGCGGACATAACAAGATGTTCTATGTCTGGTGACCTGGACAGTATAAGGGTGCATTCGCTCTGTTCCACCAGTAAATCTGTTGGGGGCAGCAGGTGGAGGAACTATGGTAGAAAGGTCTTCTGAGCAGTGCCCATGCAGATAACTATAAAACAGAGAGGGAGAGGTCACCAGCGGCACGTCGGTGGGCAAGGGATGGTAGCCTTTGAGTGAGGGTAGGGTCACCGATGAGACGTATAGCTCTCTTCTGAATGGAGTCCAGGATAGCGAGTGTAGAAGCGGCAGCGGCACCCCAGATGTGGGAGCAGTATTCGAGGTTTGGCCTTATTTGTAAAGTATATATATATATATATATATATATATATATATATATATATATATATATATATATATATATATATATATATATATATATTATGAGATAGAAAGCAAGATTGAGATTTGATGGAGTTGAATTGTACAAGATTTCTACTTCCCCAGTCTAATATTTTTTGGAGATCCACAGAGACAAAACCCTCCATGAGTCTGCAATCCTCATCTAATTGGGCTAAAGACACAGTCTTAGAATATTGTATATTTGAGTGGAGCGTGCTGTCGTCCACGTAAGTGTCAACTGGGTTGGATGTGCTAGAGAGGAGGTCGTTGATGTGGCGAAGAAATAAAGTAGTTCCATATACTTGTTCCAAGAATGGGTGACAAAGGAAATGAGGTCGGCAATTGATCTGCGCTGACGGAATCCATACTGCCTGTCGTGGATTAGACTGTGTTTTCAATAAATTTTAGTAGTTCGGTGTTTATATACTTTTCCATCACTTTAGATACGACTGAAAGGAGAGAAATAGGCATGTAGTTGCTGGGAAGCGTTTTGGGTCCTTTCTTGGGGACGGGTTGTACTCGAGCAGTTTTCCAGTTACTAGGGAATATGCCTCTATTGTAAGATGTCTGAAACAGACGAGTCAGGACAGAGGCAAGTTTTGGTGCGCATTTTTTAAGAACAATTGCTTGGATCTCGTCAAGGCCAGAGGCTTGCCTGGTATTAAGAGAAGAGAGCATCTTACGTACCCTTTTAGTTTCGAAAATGATATCCGTCATTTTATGCGCGACATTGGGGACTGTTGATGGTCGAATATTTGGAGGTGGGTTGAGAGTAGAATTGCCGGCGAACAACGAGGAAAAAAGTGCAGCCTTGCCCAGGGCGGTAGAAACAATTTCATCCCCTGAAACAAGAGGTGGGAACGGGCTCTTGCAGAAATTATTCCCAATAGATTTAGCAAGGGTCCAGAAGGGTTTGCTGCCGTTGGAGCTTGAGAGGACTTCGTTTTTGATGTAGTTATTAAACGAGTTTTTTGCCTCAGAAAGAATGAGGCAATAGCGGTTTCTTGCGTCGTTAAATGCTTGACGGTTTTCTTGACTGGAATTGTGTAGAAGCGTTTTGTGAGCTTTGACCTTTTCAAGCCTGGCCGTGTCACAGGATTTAGAGGATCAGGGCTTTTGAGTGGCTGAAGAGGTTTTATGTGTACATGGAACAAATAAATCCATGCCAGCTTGGATAATTTCGGTGACGTTTTGTGAGATATGAGAGGGGTCAGGATTAGAGAAGCAGGCAGACACCGATAGAAATGAGGAAAAGTAATCCCGCATTTCGTCCCAGTTCGCGGAGTTGTAGTGGGTGTGATGACTGTGGGACCTCGGGTTGCATTGCGCAGGAAGCAGTGACCATGCCGTGGTCTGAGCGACCAAAGGGGGGCGGTGACTGATGTCTTATAGAATTCAGGTTTTGTAGTAGGAAGGAGATCTAAGGGATTTAAGCTGTGTGTTGGGATGCGAGGAAATTAAGTAGGTTGCTGAACCATATTGGTCAAAGAATTGCTGACTGCAAAGGCTTCCGCTGCTATCCCTTGTGGATCGGTTTTTGAAGATCCTAGCCATTCCTTATTATGGACATTGAAGTCGCCAAGAATAGTGACCTCGGAGGAAGGATATTCAGAAATCAGATGGTCGGTTTTTTCAGAAAGGTAGTCGAAGAGCTGGACAAAGTTGTTGTCAGAAGGTGACCGGTAAATGCAACAGATGAATTTAGTTGCAGCCCTGAGAGAGAGTTTCATCCTAAGTATGTCTTTTCTTCCAGCTTTTAAATTGGGGAGTCTAGTGCAGGATAGATTGCTACGGACGTATGCGCACACGCCTCCATGCAATCTAAAGGTAGTAAGGAGCTCATACCCCGGAAAACTAAGGCGATTAGTTGCTGTTTTGGCACTGATTTGGGTTTCGATGAGGGAGAGGAGTTGGGGCCTATTAGCCTGGAGGAAATGGTGGACGGAGTTCAGGTTAGAATTTAGGCCACATATATTCGAGAAGGATATGTTAAATCTTGATGCCGCGCGCCCCCTGCACACCCCCTCCGGGAGATCCGAATGGAGGGGTATGTTCTCTCCGGAATCTTTTGTACAAGGAAGAGCCATCATCATTTTTGTTTAAAAGGGAAACCGACTCATACACCAGAACCGGAAACGTCCGTTGGGGTGGTACCTCCTCGGGCGTGAAAAAATCCTTTACTATCACGTAAAGGAAAAGTCCACTACCACCTGCCAAAATATTTGCTATTGCTGCCTGCTTTCATTAAAAAAAGTCGTATTTGCCATTAAAAACATTTGAATGAAGATTCACTATCATAACGCACTTGCTGCGTCCAGAATTATTTTTTTTAATAACTTGCTTGTAGTGATGCCGTGGCCATAATAAATAACCGAAAACTTTTAAAAAATGTAGCCTTAATAAAATTAATTTCTTTACGCAACGATCGATCAATCGAGGTAATTTAAAACTTCTTCAATGATGTTCTTTGTATTAATCTTTTACAATGCAATCTTGATGACTGCGAATACTATCTGCAAATCTGCTAAATTTAATGCACCATTGTTGTTTAAATTACAAAGAAAAGAAAAGAACTGCAAACCATTAATCCATTATAGGACAGTAATGCACTGAGCGTTCAACCAGACGATGAATCGGCAATTCGTTTTTAATCTGATACGGTGATTGATACTTTCACTTTTTTAAGCTTTGGTGCTTTTTATAGCGAAAGTTCAGTCTGCATTTAAATAAATCATTCTCATCGTATCGGGAAAGAACGCACCGATCTGGCTACGTGAGGATCGTTCGTTATTATTGTCATGGATATCCTAAATAAGCGTGAAAAAACGGGTTTTTCGAGGTGCAGTTTTAACGCTTTTAGACTTGACTCAGACGTGTTAATTATTATTAAAAGATGTAATAATGTAATGCTCGTACCTATCTCACGAATATCCGTGATTTTTAAACGTGTTTTTTGTTCTAAATAAAAGTGGACATCCCAGTAAGCACTTGACATGAAAGAAGTAGTCATTATATAGCCACAAGAAACAATTATCGCCTCTATATTATTTTGTATGATGAAAGGCAAAGCCCGTGTGTTTGTTTCTAGGACATCATGAACTTGATTGTTGTGCCACAAAACGGGTGTTCACGCGCCTCTTGATTATTTTTGATGGTTAGGTATACAGTTACGTTAAATATCGTTTATTAAAAGAAAAAGTTTGGGACGCAGCAAGTGCGTTATGGTAGTAATTTTTATTAAATGCTTCAAATTTGAATAATTCAACTTTCTATAAACTTAGAAAGGTGAATTTTGGTATGTAGTAAGACCTTTCCCAAGGACACATATTCACCAAATTTCATTAAAATAACTTTGTAATTTTCGGAGAAAAAAATGTTTTTCGAAAAAAAACTTAAAATTTAAATAACTCAATTTTCTATGAACTTGAAAAGTTGAATTGTGGTACGTTGTAAGGCCTTACCGAAGACAACATATCCACAAAATTTCATTAAAATAACTGGGTAATTTTTGGAGAAAAAAAATTTTTTTTGAAAGAAAACTCAAAGTTTTCCGGGAAAACCTTGTCCGATTTTCCTGGCTAACGAACTCATCCAAGCAATTAAGAAAAGAAAGGCACTTGCCGAGTTTCATCGAAATCGGTTAATTATTGTTTGAGTTATCGTTTGGATATATACATATACATACATATAATATATATATATATATATATATATATATATATATATATATATATATATATATATATATATATATATATATATATATATATATATATATATAAACATATAAAAATTGAAACTGACCCCGAATATGGGTTCTAGGGGTCCTAGTTTGCGCTCATTTGAAATTTTTTTTGCAAAGTCTCACCATCGATACCTCTCTATTAGTGATTTTTTTTATTATAAAAATTCACTAAAAATACAAACATCGAAATCGGTTAATTATTTTTTGAGTTATCGTTTGGATATATATATATATATATATATATATATATATATATATATATATATATATATATATATATATATATATATATATATATATATATAGGGTGGCGCATTGAAAACGAAACAGACCGATTTGCGTCCTGAGAATTTTTTTTAAGAAACGCAGAAACACGTCAATTTTAATACTGAGGGGCGCATGTTTTGACACAAAACTCAACTTTGTCACATCAAACCCTTAAGGGTGGTGATAACAACCCTTATATTTTAAATAGGGAACATGGGTCGAGTGTTACATCATTTGAAAGCTCTTTCTTTTCTGAATTCAGCACACTAATTTTTTTGGAAGTTTTATCAACTCGTTTAAAAATTATTCACAGTTGAAGATGCAAAAACGCATTTCACTCATTCCGATAAGAAATGTGCTGATAGTCAATGTTTTGTTGGTCGTAAACAAAAAATTGACTATCAGAACATTTCTTATCGGAATGAGAGCAATGCGGTTTATTATTTCAGTTTATCGGTCGGTTTGATACTTGATGGTACTACCGAAAATTAATTTTCCAATGGTGTATTCTGTAGAAGAAAGAGTTGAAATAATTACTTCTTTTTTTTTTCAAAAACGATGACTGTGCCAACCGTACCGCAATTTGTTTAATGAACGACATCCGAACAGACATGTTAACAGAAAATACATTTTGGAGTTAGTTGCAAAGTTTCGACAAAGTGGTTCAGTAGCCAACCAAAAACGAGATCCTGAACGTGAATTTCCGGTTAGAAATGAGACCACTGAGATTGAAGTTTTAGGACAAATTGTTGCAGACCCAACTTTGAGCACGAGAAAATTGGCCACTGTTTCAAACATCAAAAGAAGATCTATTCAGCTAATATTGAAGCATCATAAATTTCACCCGTATAAAATTCATCTTGTACAACTACTGAATAAATGAATTAGTGAATTTCTTATCACAATGAATGAAATACGTTCTTACAACTCCAACTGTGAATAATTTTTAATCGAGTTGATAAAACTTCCAAAAAAATTAGTGTGCTGCATTCAGAAAAGAAAGAGCTTTCAACTGATGTAACACACGACCCATGTTCCCTATTTAAAATATAAGGGTTGTTATCACCACCCTTAAGAGGTTTATGTGACAAAGTTGAGTTTTATGTCAAAACATGTCCCCCTCAATATTAAAATTGACGTGTTTCAGCGTTTCTTTAAAAAAAAATTCTATTGACGCAAATCGGTCTGTTTCGTTTTCAATGCGCCAACCTGTATGTATATATATATATATATATATATATATATATATATATATATATATATATATATATATATATATATATATATATATATATATATATATATATATATATATATATATATATATATATATATATATATATATATATATATATATATATATATATATATATATATATATATATATATATATATATATTATTGGAATATGTTTGTACATTTTCAAGCAATAAGTTATTTTGATAAAATATGGTACATTGTTTCTACTATATAGGCTATACCATTAACCAGATTGATGCCTGCTTGCATTAGAGATTAGAGAGACATATGTGCAATTAAAAACATTTTTATGAAAATTAACTTTCAATAACGCACTTGCTGCGTCCAGACTTTTTTAGGAAATAGGTTAATATATTTTGCTTTAAGTAAATATATATATATATGGTGTACATTAAGAACGTGGCTCAATATAACGAATACCCGGTTTGCCTAGTGGAGAAATTAATTAAGAAACATAAAATAAAGAAAATGTTAGGGGAATCATCGACCTTCAGAAAAGGGAAAGCAGAAAAAACACTTTGTTTGCTTACCATTTGAACCGCGAATCACGAGGGTTTTCTAAACTTCATGATAATCACACAGACACGCTTTATATCCAAAATATGTGATTTTAACTACATATTTGTTTTTGTTTTTTAAAATTTTGTCATATATTTCAGACCTACACTGGTTCTATCCTGGTAGCCGTGAACCCGTACCAGATCCTCCCCATCTACACAGCCGAACAAATCAAACTTTACAAGGAACGCAAGATCGGCGAGCTACCCCCTCACATCTTCGCCATAGGTGACAATGCGTACGCTAACATGCGTCGGTATGGTCAGGACCAGTGCATCGTCATCTCGGGAGAATCAGGCGCTGGTAAAACCGAAAGCACCAAACTCATACTCCAATATCTTGCAGCTATCAGCGGAAAACACTCCTGGATAGAACAGCAGATCCTCGAAGCCAATCCAATTCTAGAAGCTTTCGGTAATGCCAAGACTGTGAGGAATGATAACAGCTCCAGGTTCGGGAAGTACATAGATATACACTTTAACAGTAGCGGGGTTATTGAGGGTGCCAAGATAGAACAGTATCTGTTGGAGAAGAGCAGGATTGTTTCGCAGAATCCCGATGAAAGGAATTATCATATATTCTATTGTTTGCTAGCTGGTCTAGGAAAGGATGAGAAAAAGAAATTGGAATTGGGGGATGCAGGCCAGTATAGATACCTTATTGGTGTAAGTATATTATTTCAGTATATTTAACTGTAATACTCAATTATATAATAATTTTACGTTGTGCCTTGCAAGAAGCCAAATGACTGATTCTGGTTATCCTAACTCAGTGAAAACGTTGAAAAATGTTAACCCAGACAGCAGTAGTTACCAAAAATAAAAAAGTTCAAAGCTGAAGATATTGCGTATTTTAAATTGCAGCACGGCGATCGCCGTTCCGCGCCTGCGCGCCTAGTAACATACCTTCATTTATTACACTATTACCTATCCAGACACGTAATTGCGTTGTCATTTGTTTATGTGTGATTAACACGCCCCAGATTCTTGAAAATCCTACCGATTGTGAAAATATTTGTCTCAATATCAAGAAAATCTAAATTCAGGTTTTTACTTTTTTTTCTCCCCCAGGGCTCGCCCGCGGCCTCGCGGCCTCGATAGCGCTGCAACCTTTTGCTTATTGTGCATGCCCTTAGCCTTTTTACTCCACCCACTCCAAAATCACTGTGCCTTGAACTAGTCTGCACAGCGATTGGTAGGGTAAAATTTTATAATGCTCTCTCTCCGGTCTAGACTGACTGTAGAGCAGTTGTCTTCTGCGGTCCATAGCTTTACACTCGCACAAGATGTGCTGGGCTGATTCCTCCGCGTCGTCGTAGAGTCAGCATGCGAGGTCCCCCTCGAACCGCCCCATTTTATGCAGGTGTTTCTTGACGGCCATGTGTCCCGTTAAGAGACCTGTTATGTTTCTGAGCTGTCCTCTGCTAAGATTTAGCAGCTCCACAGCTCTCTTCGAACTGGGTTCGTCTATTATTGACTTCCCATGTCTGAGCCCTGGACAGTCCGCCCAGTACACCTTGTGTTAGTTTCTGACCCAGGACTTAATGGCTCCCCTAGCAGTGCTCTTTGTCACGCCCAGAGCCGGTTCTGGTCCCATAAATAGTTCTGCTGACCCTCTCTTCGCGTGACTATCAGCTTCTTCATTGCCTTTGACCCCCGAGTGACCCGGCACCCAGATGAGGGTGACCTCATTCTGCCCAGCCAGGTCGCTCGTCTCGTCTCGGCACTCACTCACCAGCCAGGAATTTACCCGTGGGCTACTTAGGGCATTAAGGGCTGCCTGGCTGTCTGTGGCTATGAGGATCCACTTGTTTGTGTAGCCCCTCCTCTTGTTCTCCCGCACACAGTACAGAATGGCGTACATTTGGGACTGAAAGACCGTTGCATGGACTCCGAGGAAAATACTATGACTTACCTTCGGTCCTTCCCTCCTCCCGCCATGCCTCCCAGTCGGGGATTTCCACTGTAAAGTTGTTTCCCCTGCAGATTCACGGGCTTGCGAAGTCTGACCTCATTTCAAGCATGGGCTCCTTCACGATCTCCTGAATGTTGCAGTGGCCTCTGAAGCCTGGGTTGATCTTCAGTCTACCATTGCAGGCTAATCTGTATAGTCCTAGCCTGGCCTCCCCCATAATAACTAAGTGTGGGGGGGGGGGGGGGCAAAATCCAGCAGCACCTCCATGGCGGCTGTTGGGGTTGAAGACATGGCCCCTGTGATGCCTAGGCAAGTCATCCTTTGGATCTAGTTTTTGTTTGACACTGGATTGTGTCACCTTAGGCCACCAGACCAGTTCTGCGTATGTTAACGATGGTCTCACCACCCTTGTGTAGAGCCAGTGGGCCATACTAGGTCTTAGTCTCCACGTTTTTACATATAGCCGCCTAGTGACGGCTAAGGTTATGACTGCCTTACGCAGTATTTTTTCAACGTGACCATTCCAGGTTAGCTTAGAATCCAATACGACCTCATGGTATTTTACCTCCCTGGCCATTGGAATGTTCCTATCGCATAGAATGAGAATTCTGGGGCTCTTCCACTTCCTCCTCATCATAAACGGTATGACGGTTGCTTTCTCGCGGCTCACCTCGAGCCTTTGACCAACCGTCTACCCTTCCACCACTTTCAGTGCTGTCTGCATGCGCTCCCACACTGACTGTGTGACCTTTCCTCGGACTATGATGACAATGTTGTCCGCATAGCCCTGTACCTCATACCCCCCTCCCGAGAGCCTCCCAAGCAGGCCATCCACGACTAGGTACAAGAGCAAGGGAGAGAGAACGCTCCCCTGCGGACACCCCGCCAGCAGAGTCCCTCCCGCGAGTAAAGTGAACACCGCCCTGTCCCTAGCATGGAACCGGTCCACCTGCAGCAGGTCTCCTCTATTCCACGCTCCCTGACAGCTGCCAGAACCGATCCGAACGAGGTGTTGCTGAAGGCCCCCTCTATGTCTAGGAAGGCCCTCAGCGCCACCTCCCTGTTCTCCAGCGTATTTTCCAGTTTCAGCACCAGTTGGTGAAGTGCTGTTTCTGTTGAGAATCCTGCTCTGTATGTATATTGTCCGCAGTGTAGGGGATATGCTTCCAGTACACCGCCCCTAATGTGCCGGTCGAGCAGTATTTCCACTGTTTTTAGCAAAAAGGACATGAGACTTATTGGCCTCAGGGACTTTGCTTGGTCTGTTGGACGCCCAGGTTTAGGAATGAATACAACCCTGGCCAGTCTCCATGCCCTCGGAATGTACCCCAGAGCCAGGCTGACCCTCATATGAGGGTAAGCGCCGGCGCCAGTATATCTATCCCCTGTTGGGGCATGATTGTCATTATTCCATCAAATCCCGGGGATTTGTATAGCTTAAAGCTGTTAATGGCCCATCTGATTTTGCTCCAAGTAACCACCTCTTTAGCGACTGTCCAGTCTACTCTAGATGCCCGCCTATAAGGCGCCTGTATTTCTGAGTGTTCCCAATCCGGAGGTGGTTTATTATGTTGCAGCCGGGGAAGTGCGCCTGGAGTAAAATTTCCATAGTTTCCTCCCCCGAACTTGTAAAGCCTCTCATGGATGTTCTAAGGGAGCCTATGTTGGTCTGAGTGCCCTTGGACAGTATCTTGTGTAGTCGAGCGCTCTCGGACGTGTTTCCACTTCCTCGCAGTGCCTCCTCCACGACTCCTTCTTGGCGTCCCTCAGTCTTTTATTATAGGTCGTTAGGGCCTGTCTATATTCATCGCATGCTCCCGACCTTTTGGCCGCGTTAAACAGCTTACGAAACTGCGTCCTGCTTTGCCTGAGGTCGTCGTCCACCACTGGACGTTCCTGGTGGACTCCCTTATTTTCAGGGGGCAGTTGGCGTTATAGGCCGAGGTGATTGCGTCTCGCAATTGGGCTGCCGCAATCTCGAGATCTATTGAATTGTCTATAGTACTATTAACCCCCCGCAGTTCCACTGCTAGGTCTGCCCTGTAGGCTTCTCAGTCCGCCTTGCGGGGGTCCCGGTACCATACCGTTTGTCTTTCGACTTTGGCGATTTCAAACAGGATGTATCTGTGGTCTGAGCTTCTCACTTCCCCAGACACAGCCCAGTTCTTAACAAAGTCACCCGGAAACTGGGTGGAAACTGTTAGATCTAAAACTTCTTCACGCCGTGTTGTGACTAAGGTCGGTTTATTACCTCTATTCAATATGTCTAAATTAAATTTTATAAAGAATTGTAGAAGTGCCTCGCCCCTAGAGTTTGTGTCCGAGCTTCCCCAAAACTCATGGTGCGCGTTCGCATCCATGCCGATCATGGTCTGCCATCCACCTGCTCTGCTACCACCATCAGCTGCTCCAATTGGAGGAGGGTCCGTGCTGTCCCCTAGAAGATATGCTGACCCGACAGTAATGTCCCTCGGCCCATATCCGCTCCTCCACATCGGATTTTTATCGTTGCCAGGTCCCTGGAACAGAGAAATTCATTAAAGGCAGAAACTCTAGCCCTTCCCTGACAAAAGTGCAGTCCCTCGGGTTCTCACTGGATCTGCTGTAGATGAGCTTTCCAGCAGCTCCGCCGAATCCCTTGATCTCACCTTTATAGGAGTCCGGTTCTTGGATGATGGCCACATCTGTGTTCCTCAGAGCCATCAGTAGTCAGGCCGTGGCTGCCCTAGTGTGTTGGAGATTGAAATGAAGGAACCTAAGTCCCATTAACCCCTAGTTGCTTCCCCAGTGGGCGGAAGCTAACCCTTCCCAGTCCGCAGAATGCCTTGAAGGAGGTCCCTTCAAGGGCTCTGTAAGACACCTAGTCGATCGAGAAGGCGAGAGTCTGTCCTTTATCCTCTGCCTTCCTGCTTAGAACCGACCAGTGTTGTGTCCCCGGTACTGGATCTTCAGTCTACTGATCACTGTCTCCTGCGGGACGGTGTGAGGGATCCGTACGAGGACCTTGCGTCTTTTTGGGAGTTTTTTGGGCTCGATGGCTGTCAAGTCCGCCCCCTCCCAAATCTGACCGAGGCCCCCGATCGTTTTCCGCAGCCAGTCCCGCGATTGCGGGCCGACACAGGTTATTCAAAGGATGCCCCCCGCCAGGCGCGCCTGATGGAACTGAGGCGGGCTCTCCCCTTCCTGAAGAGAGTCCACCGCAGCCTGGATCGGGTCCGCCTTCCCCTGGTTTAGCTGACCTCAGGATGGCGTCTGTCAATCACCGTCATCCCGAGGCCCTCCGGCGCCTCCCTATACGAGCCAGTCTGCGCCGGTGTTCCGGCCTTGGTTGAGATAAGCTTTAAGTGGTTATATTTTTGTGAAAAATTTACCTAGACCCTTTCAGACTTTCTTTGCAGTTTTCGAGCTCTATTTTTGTGGATTGATAATTTTGTCACACCTTATATTTTAAATAAACCTAATCCTGCATTTTTTCTTTTATTTTCTAACAAACTAAATTGTATCATTTTAGGGAGGAAGTATAACATGTGAAGGTAGAGATGATACAGCTGAATTTGCAGACATTAGAAGTGCAATGAAAGTATTACTATTCTCTGATCATGAAATCTGGGAAATCATGAAACTGTTGGCAGCACTGCTGCACATGGGAAACATACAATATAAAGCAACAGTGGTCGATAACTTAGACGCAACAGAAATTCCCGATCCTTCGAATGTACTACGAGTAGCTAACCTCTTGGCAGTTCCAACACAACCTTTAATAGATGCCCTTACTAGAAAGACTCTTTTTGCTCATGGTGAAACGGTTGTGTCTACACTGTCCAGGGAACAGAGTTACGATGTTAGGGATGCTTTTGTTAAAGGGATATATGGAAGGTTATTTGTTCTTATAGTCAAAAAGATAAACAGTGCAATATATAGGCCAAAAGAAAGACAAAGGAGTTCTATAGGTGTTTTAGATATATTTGGTTTTGAAAATTTTACACATAATAGTTTTGAACAGTTCTGTATAAATTATGCAAATGAAAACCTGCAGCAATTCTTTGTGAGGCATATTTTTAAATTAGAGCAAGAAGAATACAATGTGGAAGGGATCAACTGGCAACACATTGAATTCGTAGACAATCAAGATTCTCTAGACTTGATAGCTATAAAACAGTTGAATATTATGGCACTAATAGATGAAGAAAGTAAATTTCCAAAAGGCTCCGACCAAACGATGTTAGCCAAACTGCATAAGACTCACTACAGTCACCGAAATTACCTCAAACCAAAGTCTGATATTAACACCAGCTTCGGACTGAATCATTTTGCTGGTGTTGTGTTCTATGATACAAGGGGATTCCTTGAGAAAAATAGAGACACATTTAGCGCTGACTTACTACAACTTGTTACAATATCAAAAAATAAATTTTTACAACAGATTTTTTCTAGTGATATCAATATGGGTTCAGAAACGAGAAAAAGGGCTCCAACTCTGTCAACGCAGTTCAAGAAAAGTTTAGATTTATTAATGAGGACACTATCCAATTGTCAACCTTTCTTCATTAGGTGTATCAAGCCAAACGAACACAAGAAGCCTGGCATGTTTGATAGAAACTTATGTTGTAGACAACTTAGGTATTCCGGAATGATGGAAACAATCCGTATAAGAAGGGCTGGATATCCAATAAGACATAGCTTTAGGGACTTCGTGGAAAGATACAGGTTTTTAATATCAGGTGTGCCACCAGCTCATCGAACTGAGTGCAGGGCAGCCACTTCTAGGATATGTTCGGCAGTGCTAGGGAGATCTGATTACCAGTTAGGACATACAAAAGTGTTTTTGAAAGACGCTCATGATCTGTTTTTGGAGCAAGAAAGGGATAGAGTTTTAACACAGAAAATAATTGTCCTACAACGGACCATACGTGGCTGGGTCTACAGAAGAAGATTTTTAAGGCTAAGGGCTGCTACTATGATAATACAGAAATACTGGAAGGGTTACGATCAAAGACAGAGATATAAGAAGATGAGAGTAGGTTACATGAGGCTTCAAGCACTGATTAGAGCAAGAGTATTGTCTCATAGATTTAGGCATCTGCGTGGGCACATCGTAGGGTTACAAGCTCATTCCAGAGGTTACCTGGTGAGGAGGGAATATGGACATAAAATGTGGGCTATTATTAAAATACAAAGTCATGTAAGAAGAATGTTGGCACAAAGGAAGTTTAAAAAAATGAAATTTGAACACAGAAATCACATAGAAGCTTTAAGACTGAAAAAGATTGAAGAACGTGAGCTGAAAGATGCTGGTAACAAGAGGGCTAAAGAAATTGCTGAACATAATTACAGGTGAGGAATATGAATTTTTTGTTTAATAGTTTTAAATAACCGTATTAAGTAATCTTCAAGATTGATACGACAAGACTCTGCGCATATTTGGGCATGTCCTTAAGTTCCGTTCGGCTGTTCAAATGTCATACAGCGTTGCCATGTCCTATTACAGAATCAAGAATTATATTGAATCACATAAAATAATTTTTATTCACTAAGTAAAATACTATTGTACTTTGAAGCATAACACTTCATGAGTTAATAATATAGTAGGATTTGTGTACTTTAAAACATGACCCTTATTTTATGATGTTTCTATTGATGTCGTTGTATTTTTATTTTAATGTTTTCCTACATTTGTACATTTTACCTAATCCCTTCCATTCTATAAGGAGCATATGGATATTTAATGTGTCTATGGCCAATTAGCAACGCCAACAGTTCCACCTTACCATTTCGTACATTTTACGTAATCCCTTCCATTCTATAAGGAGCTTACGGATATTTAACGTGTCAAAACATCGCATAGTACACGGGATCGGCGTCATTATGCCCGCCACCAAATAACATTAAGCTTGCTAACCCTTCATGAATATATAATATAATAGGTTTTGTGTGCTTTGAAATATAACCCTTATTCTACGATGTTTCTATTGCTTTGTATTTTTATTTTCACGTCGACCTGTTTCCACGACTAAGGCCAATCAGCGACGCCAACAGTTCCAGCGTACCATTTCGTACATTTGACCTAATCCTATAAGGAGCATACGGATATTTGACGTGTCAAAGATCGCATACTACACGGGACCGGCGTCATTACACCCGCTACCAAATAACATCAAACTTGCTCAAAGACAATGCCACATATTCGCTTTACTGGGATTTGAAGTTGCAACCCTTTGCTTCACAGGCACACTATTACCGGTGCGCCACCATAGCTGCTGCTCTTATTAGTAGAGCAAGGTCACATGGTGTGGAATTTAGAACTAATGTACTGTACCATCGTATCTCCAGAGCTATGATTAGAATGCAGTATAGTTCAGGTTAGCGAATTAATATCCTGAAAGAAACAGCGCCATGTAAAATGGTGCCAGCTAACCTCTCGTGTTCTGCAGTTCGGAGGGAACGTGAAGCTGTCGCTTCCGTTTACTATGCGATGTTAGGCACGTTAAATATCACTACGTTTCTTACATAAAAAAGGGGTTCTGCAAAAGTGGCAAAATGGTGAGGTTGTGAAGGAAGTGCTCCCTGTCGTCGCTGATTTTCCATAGTTGCGAAAATAGACTGACTTACAGAAACGAAATGCGATACATAACTAGATATATATATTTTTTTTATTGTTACTTCAGAAATTACTTGTGTGAATTGTGAAAAACATTATTGCGACCGTAATGTATTATTGGATTGTATTTGTATTTTGTGTCTTTAACATCGGTCTATTTCCGTAACTATGGCCAATCACCGGGGAGCAGTTTAACCTCACTATGCTGGACATGTTGTTAACCTCACTATGGTGGAAATTTTGGCGAATCTCTTGCTTTCTGGAAGGAGGGTTGGGATCTTGCACGTGCCCAATATCGCACGGTACACAGGCCCGACCGCTATACGGCCCCTCCGAAGGGGGCAGTATTAAACATTTCCTGGGATTTGACCGGCACCCTTACGCCCAGAAGCACACGTTCTTACCCCTGGACCTGGGCTCTTCAATTGTACTTATCAATGCTCATCACAGGTTCCAATCTTCACTTAGTTCACCCCTGGACCATCCAAGGTGCAAGACAGTTATGGAAAACAATGTACGGCTCTTAACAAGTGCCTCATAGCATAATATTTACGCTTGACATATGACAAAGAAAAGTAACATTAATAAATACTACACTTAAATACGTTCGGGAAAATTTCACTGGCTTTGATGTTTGGCCATAGTCGCGAAAATAGACCGGCGTTAAGGAAACAAACACACGCACAGAAATTATGTAAGGATGTATTATTTGTAATAGTAATATATTTTATACAGCAGTATTTCACTATTTATTTAATAAATAAAAATAAAAATTTCAATTAACTGATATATTTCATTATTTTCCCAGACTATTGATTCCGGATTACAACGTGGCAATGCTGTGTGAAATTCAAACAGCCGAGCGACGTTTCGCTACACGCGCAAATATCCGCGCATCCTTGTCGTATCAATCTTTAAGATTACCCCGTATTAATATACAGCCACACATCAAGCTTATGGCGGATCGGTTAGGTTATAGTATTTTTACTGTAAGAGTGGAATGGCATCACGAAGGGAAGCAGTGCAACGTTGCCAGATTGTCAAATATTTTCTAGTAGCCTGTATTTTGGAAACAGACCTGGGTAATCCTGTGTTTAAAGTGCCTCTTTAGTAAACATACAATTCGGGCGAACTCGGAATGTGAACTGGACGCGGGACGATGTGCACTGTTGCCATATGAGTATAAGCAAGGGACATTTTAAATATAGAAGGCAATCAAGGGGTGAACAAATGTTTTTATAATGTAAATAAATGATAGTATTGCGTCATGTACATAGATCGATATTTGGCATATTTTGCGGAAAGCAGTAGGAAAACGGAAATGTTAACAGTTAATTTTCAGCAATTGTGGTCTAGGGGGAAAAACGTGATATAGAAGGAAATCAAGGGGTGAACAAATGTTTTTATAATTTTAATAAATTAAAATATGGCGTCATCTACATAAATCGATATTTCACATATTTTGCGGAAAGCAGTAGGAAAACAGAAATGGAGAAAGTTAATTTTCAGCCTCAGGGGGAAAAACGTGTGCCTCTCCTCCCTTTTCGGTACATCAGTAACATCAACAGAGGTTGTGCCATTGTGATTGAGCAAGGTAATCTGCACGTTCCACCATTCCCAGGGGGCGTAAAGACGTCGGTCCCGTGCCCATGCGATGTTGGGCACGTTAAAGACCGAAATTCCCCGGACAGTGGGGTGAATGAATGACACTTTAGTAAAGTCAATGAAGCAATTTCCGTTGCGAATTGCCGATGATAAATACAACTGTATATGCTAATATCAAACGGTAACCAGTATATTATTTTGAAAAATCGCAATGTAATCGCATGGTAATGAAACAATTTCTACCGACAAGTGTCGATGATAAACAAAACGGAGAAAATTGCTCAAAATGGGCTTACCTTCGAAGTGTCTGTTTATATTTTACTTTCTAACCTTAAATGGGTAAGAAAAGTCAATGAACTGGCTATTAAATGAAAACTAGTTAAAAAACCAGTTAAAATAGAATACAGAGAAATTTTTTCTGCGATCCGCCCGTCTCTGTATCGGTCTTTACCTAAGACGTAGTATAAATGTGATGTTTCTTGGTTAGCTAGTTTAGATATTTTCATTCTCTGAAGGCACTAGGTTAGGTTAGGTTAGGTTAGGTTTGTATGTGAGTGGACCATATCGGCCCTCCACCGCGACCTTAAGGTCTATTGTGGCTCACGCCTAAAGTCTATATTTCGCCCAACAAATCCAGCCTCCTGCAGAGGTCGATAATCTTTGCGGGCGAAAGTTGATCCAGGTCTTCTGGAGCAAGCTTTACCTTGCCAAAGAGCAGGCATCTAGTCCTGTCCGCCGCCGGACAGGAACACAGCACATGCTCTGCTGTCTCTTCACTCTCCATACACAGCCGGCACTCAGTCTCCTGACCGACCCCAATACGGTGCATGTGGTGCCGCAAGCGGCAGTGTCCTGTATACAGGCCGACTAGAGTTCTCAGTTGTTGTCTGTTCAACTCTAGAAGCTTTTTAGCCCTTGACTCAGACAGGCCATTTATGAAGGCCTTAGAGTGGGCTAATCCTGGAAGATTTTGCCAATATTGGATTGTCATTCTTTCTGTCCAGGTCTTTAAGGTGCGTTTTGCTGCGCAAGATGTTATCCCCAGCACCGGTTCTGGTCCAACAAAGTCACTCTGGGCCCCACTCTTGGCAAGCGTGTCGGCCGCAACATTGCCGTCATGGTCCGAGTGACCCGGTATCCAGACCAGCGACACCTCATTACAGCTGCCCAGTTCGTTAAGGGCAGATTTACAACTCCATACCGTCTTTGAATTACATCGGTAGGAACCAAGAGCCTTTATTGCAGCTTGGCTATCTGCATATATCTTTATCGATTTGTTTGTGCACAGGCACTAACTTGAAACGGTTATCAGGCTTTTAAACGAGGTGTTGTGGTAATTTGGGTTCTCCAACTGTACTGACCTTCATGCTTTCTGTAGCTGCCAGTCGCTTTGTCAGCCTGTGTATTGCTCACACGGGGTAGACTTACCAGAAACCTAGTTTCTGACATTATCTTTTATATTTTAGGTATTAACCCCCTGAAGATGGTTCATACGAACTGAAACACATAAGGTTCTTTTTAATTAATACTGTCCGGAAGAGAAGCCTTTAATTATTATCCTTCAATTAATTTTGTTATGTGTTTTTTAACAGTTAATAATTTAATTCTTTGATCTTATAAGCTATTTGAATAATACTCTAAAAATACCCTTTTTGGCCATGGGAATTTCGAGTCAGTGAAATTACTTTTAAGGTGGGAACCCTGAATGTATGCTGTACACATGCACTGCAAAATAAAGTTTATTTTAATAGCTAAAAAACATTTTGTAATGTTTTAGGGAGAGGATGTATGAATTAGAAAGGAAAGAAATGGAACTGGAAATGGAAGAAAGGAGAGCTGTGGAAGTAAAGAAAAACATAATAAATGATGCTGCAAGAAAAGCTGATGAACCGGTGGATGATTCTAAACTTGTTGAAGCAATGTTTGACTTCTTGCCCGATAGTTCTAGTGAAGCACCTGCACCAGGTAATATTTACTGTAATTACTGGCTGTTTCACTTGTCTGAGATTATTTAGCAGTGAGCAGGTCGATGTTAAAATATTTTCGGATAAAAAGTGATAAGATTTAGAAACCTGCAACACATTTCCTAACAAGGTAGCTCATTTAAGACAATGCTTATGTGTTTTGATTCTTGACAACATTAATTTTATTGTTTTGATACAAAATAGCGTATTTATTCATTTCTTTAATAGTTGGATAATACCTATAATATGTCCTCAGAAGGATTCCAAAATTTAAATGTTCATTGAACAGCTTATACAGAGTAAAAATATTCACTACCTGGGTTTTGTTATTTTTGGAAGTATTTGAAAAAATATGATGGTCCAACGCTGTCCTAGTTTTAAGAGATGTGTTTATGGCTATAATGTAGACGAAATTTAATTTTAACATAAAGAAATTTATTTGAGTACCATAAGTTGTAATAGGTCTAAGTGCTAAGAAAGACTTCTAAGATAATTAAGGAGAATGATTTATTCTACTTTTTTTTTTCTTAATAGTAATTCTAAACCAGTACAATACTTACTATAAAGAAAATAACTTGGAACTAAGTTCAATAAAATGGAAAAATTATATCAAAATCAAATATTCGAAAATGTAGTCAAGTCCAATACCCATTGCAACAAAGAGGGGTGCAAACATCATTTCAGCTATAAAAAAAGGTCTACAGTGGGTGGCCAAATTATTAATTACACATGCAAAAATTTTATTTTCAACAGTTTGAAGTGATATAACGTTCTAAAATAGTGGTCATATACTTTTTCGGTAAATTATTTATTCCTTGTACAATTAAGAATATTTAATTTCTCTTAAATCAGTAATTATTTAAAAAAAAATCAAAGTACAAAATATTTAGTACAATCCCTTAGTACTTAGTAGATCATCCTTTGGCATCAATTACAGCTTGAACCCTTTTTGGCATGCTCTGAATAAATGTTTTTACATTTTCTTTTAATTCTTCAGCATGATGCCAAACTTTAATCAATGCTTCTATGAGATTTGGCTTATTTTTAGTGTTTTCTTTGGATATTTTCCGTTTCTGGAGCTCCCAGGAATTATCGATCAGGTTCATGTCTGGCGATTTGCCCGGCCAAGGCAAAACTTTCATATGTGTCTTCTCTAAGAATACTGTTACTGATTTAGCTTTGTGACAAGGAGAGTAATCATGCACAAAACTGCATTCAGAAGGATTAGCAAACCATTCACTGATCTGTGGAATCAGTCTTGTCTCCAATACTTTTGTGTACTGCTCCTGTTTCATCATGCCCTCCACTATGTAAAGGCGTCCTGTACCTCTTCCACTGATAACTGACCATACCATAATCTTCAGAGGATGTTTGACAGTCTCGACTACACAGTCATGGTAATATTTCTCATCCTGTCTTCTTCAAACAAATGAAGATTTATCCATCATCGTCTCAATTTGAGATTCATCTGAGAAGCAAACCTTGAACAACATGAAAATATTAAATAAAAATGGACCACAATGATTAAAATATTACTGAAAGAACCAAAATTAATGATAAAAACGGAATATTCACATTTTCCCAGTCTGCAACAGTCATGTATCGATGTTGCTTAGCCCATGCCAAACGTTTAATCATCATGGCCGGAGTCAGTTTGGGTTTCTTTGCTGGTCTGCAGCATTTTAATCCCATTTCTACAAGGCAACGCCTAGTTGTTCTGGGATAAATGGTAATGCAGGCTTTATTTATAATTTTCGTCAACTCCTTCGTGCACTTTCTCCTGTTAGCCAGGCAAATGTTACTTACTTTTGGGATATCTCGAGGCGTAGTAATTCGCTTACGTCCACATTTTCCAGTTCTCTGACTTCCTAGTGGTATATTTTTATCAAGTTTTGCTTTTATTCGGTTCACCCTCATCACATTCACACCTGTAAGTGAAGCAATTTTTCTTTTGGAATGATTTGAATACTTCAATAATGCAGAAATTTCTGAAATATTTTCTGGGGAAATATCTTTAGTTTTTCCCATTTTTCACAAAAAGCCAAATATTAATAATTGAATGCACAGAACTACACTTTCAGAATGTTATTTCAAAAGTCCTACGCACAAAAAGCACGAGAAACGAATACGCACTGATCAGAACAATATAACCTAAAAATGCAATTTTCACATTTGACATCAAAGTGACAGATATAGATCTATAACTTCACTCTAATGTCATCATCAATCAGCGTTACCACAGCAAAAAATGTCAAAGAGTATTGTCAGGATTATAATACAAAAATATATCGCAGCAGAAATAAATTTATAGGTGCATTAATAGTGTTTGAATGTTAATTATTAAGAAAAACTACAGTGTAACTAATAATTTGGCCATCTACTGTATGTGCAAAATATACTTCAGCCATTCTTTGCTCTTGGTTGCTCAATGAAATTTTCATATAAAAAGATAAATGTTTTATGGAAATGTGATCTAACACATCTTCCAAATTCATCATTTTTTCTAAGGATATCTTGTTTTTGCACTGAAGATGTGGAGGTTGAATGTTTTTCATATTAGCTTTTACCATTTCTTAACATATTTCAAATGGTTCAAACTTCCAATTCATTAAACATTTTGTTTGTTGTCACTTTTGTTGGACATTCCTTTAAACCTTGATCCAACATCAAATTTAGCTGATTAGCGAACTTAGCTACAACACACTAAAAAATTAAGGCTAAATGTATTCTCTCCATAATTAGAACCGCAGACTGGTTTCGCTCTAATTAGAGCTGATCAGTTGGGTATAGTAATTACAGCGAGAACACACCTATAAAGTAATACGGCTATGGTAGCCCGCCTCCTAGAACATTGTCACACTAAAAAATAGTGCTGCAAATTGAATGATAACTTCTACATAGCTGTGATAAATTCTCTCCAGAAAGACATTTTCATGGAATAAATTTAGGGCCCATGACTTGACCACAAAGAAAATATTTGTATTTCTGTATCCATAAACTTTTGAAACGTTATATTACTCGAGTTTTATTGAAAAAATGTAAATTTCACCAAATAACCCTTTATTTATCCCCTACCCCCTGAAGCAATCATACCCAAAAACAATTCAAAGCGTTTTTGTCAGGTGCTAACTGGATATCAAATTAGTTCGAAAGTTATTGCGCCTATTAACAGACAGAAGTACATGCTGACAGACCAATAGACCAAAAAAAATCGTTCCAGAATCAAGTTTTCTATATGTTTTAAGACTACACCGTTTTAGCAAAAAAAAAAAAATTTTGAAGTTTATTTCAACAATATTTCACCTCCACACATTTAACCCCTAATTTAATTTCAGCAGAAAATACCAGATATTTGATGAAATTAAAAGTTTTATAATAAATAAACCCTAAAACGTTATATTACTTGTGTTTTAACGAAAAAATATCAATTTTCACCAAATCACCCCCCATTCATCCCCTACCTCCTAAAGCGATTTTACCGAAAAACAATTCGAAGCGTTCCTTTGTCGAGTGCTAACTGTATACCAAATTTGAAGACGGTATCTCAATTTGTTCTAAAGTTATCGTGGCTACAGACAGACAAAAAAAAATGTTCGTTCCCAAATCATGTTTTCTATATCTTTTTAATACTTTTTCGGCGTTTAGGCGGATTTTTTTTTCAAATTTTCATCGCCGATGCGGTACTTCCACACATGACGATGTGGAAGTAATTAATAACTAATCGCGTTTAATTCTTGATAATGAGAAACCATGCAAAAACAAGGAAACAAACAATAAAATATCTTTCATGGATTTACTACATACCTACAATTTAAAACCAACAATCTTTGAAGCAACAAGAGTCACTAAAACTACTACTTTTACAATAGACAACATATTTGTGAATTTTGATTGTAATTTAAAAGCAAGCGTTATTAATTCAGCGCTATCAGACCATTATGGGCAGTTCACTTATAGAAAACTTAGAAATTAAAAATACAGATATAGAAAATACTCTAAATCAAGTAAATACATTTTTTGGTTCATAGCACGATAAAATTACTGAAAAACACTGCTTCAGTAGGTGAAGATCAAATCCCAGTCATTTTAGTTAAAAATATTGCACAACAAATAATGCATCCACTAACGCACATAATAAACTTAACCCTGTCTACAGGTGTCTTTCCAAATAAGTTAAAAACAGCAGATATAATAGCGATATACAAGAAAGGAGACCAAAAACAGATTAAAAAAACTACAGCCCTATTGCTATTCTCACAATATTTAGCAAAATATTGGAAAAAATAATATACACTAGAATAAACTACCTACTTAGAAAATAATAAATGACTCTCTGATACACAGAATGGCTTTAGAAGAAATAAATATACAATCGGAGAAACTTATCAAGCACTACAAGAAATTATAGAGGCCTTAAATAGATCACAAAAAACAGCTTTACTATGCCTAGACTTGAGTAAAGCATTTGATAGTGTAAAACATGATATATTATTCTCAAAGCTTAGCATGTATGGAATCGGAGGTGTAGCACTAACACTGATAAAATCGTACTTGGAAAATCGAACACAAAGCATCGTTGAGAAATATGACAACATATATAGATCACAAAAGGAACAGATAATTAAAGGTATCCCACAAGTGTCAATATTAGGACCACTTTTATACATCATATATACAAATGACTTACCAGAATTAGTAGATGAAAAATTAATTTCGGTTGTAGACGATACGTCTATTATCTACAGAAGCAGCACTACAGATGAACTGAGAAGAAAAATTGAATCATCTGTTAGTACCCTAAATTCATGGTTTTTAAATAACAACTTAATAATGAACATTGGCAAAACCAAATTAATACTTTTTAACTTTAAGAACATAAACGAGGAGTTAATACTAACGTGTAAGTCAAATATATTAAAATCATCAGAATCTGCAAACTTCCTTAGAATAGAAATTGACCATCGTCTTGACTGGAATAAGAAACATATTAACTCTATTGCCAATAACATGTCAAGATATATATTTGCACTGAGAACACTGGCCACGATAACAAATAAAAATGTAGCTATAATGGCATATCATGCCTATAGAAAAAGTAGAATACAATATGGCATTATATTTTGTGGTAAATCTACGTATGTAAGTAGAATTTTTGTACTTCAGAAGAGATGTCTCAGAAGTATACTGAACTTGGAACAAACAGCAAGCTGTAAATCCTACTTCATAAGGGAAAAATACTTACAGTCACATGTATATACATTTTAAATGCAGTAATGTTTATAAAAAACACAGTGAACTGTTTAAGGAGTGTATACATACACACAAACATAATACTAGAAATAAAAAAGATCTGAACAGCCAAAGACAAAACTTCACACATTTACAAAAAATTTACATGCCGCCATCATAGAAATATATAACCATATACCTAATGAAATAAAAAAATGCATTTATTCGACACTCAAAACAAAACTGAAAAAAATATTAGAAGAGAAGGCTTACTATACTGTTGACGAGTACTTAGCTGATAAAACAATACAAGGGGAAAAATATGGGAGACAACAAATTTTAGTCCATTTTATTTTGTTTTATTTTATTTTATTTTATTTGAATTTATTATTTTATTTGAACTTATGTATTTTTTGTTATTTGTTACTGTTTTGACAAGCTTCACACCCATTACGTGTAATGTATACATGTTTTTGTATGAAACAAATAAAGCATTATTATTATTATTAAAAATTTCACTGCCTTTTTTGGACGGTATCAGTTTAGAGTATATAAAAAGTTATCAACATTCTTCATAGTTGACAATGTTAGTTTTGTTTAATGGCAGTAGTTGTCAGTTAAAAACGGCAATTCAGAAACATGGTTTATTTAAAATAAAATAACAATTCTACAGATGATTGGTTACAGAGATAAAACCTGATCCAGATTGAAGTTGCTCGCCTATTCCAAGAAAAATTTCTCAATTTTCCGCCTATATCCCCAGGGATATTTAGTATATTGGAGTAGTGATATCAAATTGGATGTAATGCTTGAGTTTGAGGAAAGCCCTTATATTTGGAGTTGACAAGCTGCCATGGATGTTAGCCAATCATCGATTATTTGAATATTAAAAGAAAATTAAATGCATGCCTATAAATTCGTACAAACTCCGGAGCTCATGAAAGACGATTTTGATAGAATAAAAGTCTTTTTGGGAACAAATGATGGAAATCCTAGATAATAATGTTATCCAACTAAAACAGGTTTTGTTTTCTGATGAGTGCAGTTTTACACCTCACGGCCATGGTAATCGTCAAAATCGTCGCTACAGGTCTAAAGAAAATCGACACTGGATGAGAGAAGAACGTAAGCAATACCCTGAAAAGGTTAATGTTTGGACAGGAATAGTTAGCAGGCATGTCATTGGTCCCTTTTTCATTGATGCCAATTTGAATTCAGATATTTATTTAGCGCTGCTCCAAAATAATTTCTTGCCAACTTTGACTAACTTATATCCTGATCGAACAAATCCACAAGTTCCAGCAAATGTGATACAGTTCCAGCAGGATGGAGCACCACGATATTAAAAAATCAATGTCCAGCACTAACTTCGCGTAACATTTCCAAATTGCTGGATAGGAATGCAAGGATCGTTACAATGCCCGGCACGATCACCTGATCTTATGCTATTAGATTCTTCTTATGGGGATATGAGAAAAGTAAGGTATACGAAACTAAACCACGCGATTTAACTGACCTAAGAAGAAGAGTTAATGATTGCGATTAGGTCAGTCATGCGTCAGATGTTAATTAACGTTAGAAAATGTTTGTATTTACGACTAGGATGCTGCCAAGACATTTAACGCATGCATTTTGAACATCTCCTACATTAGTATTGATGTGTTTTTTATTTTTTCCCATTGCCAACAATGAAACAGGATTAGTTATTAATTTTGTAATGTGCAGTAGTGAAGTTCGACAATCAGATGAATTTCAGTTTTGTACTGTTAATCTTTGCAATGATTTTTAAAACCATAGCATTTTTGCCTAGAGAATGAAGAGATCTTATTACTAATTACTAAACATTCTGAGCTTCGTTGGAAAGAATACTTATATTTGTAATTGAAAAATGCATATTTTTTTATAATTAAACTGTTAAAGCTGTATTATTTTGATGCCTATTGTACTGATATTGATATTACTTTAGGGAGAGAAACCTCAGTATTCAATGATCTGCCTACACAAACCTCCGATACAGAAATCATAACACCAATGCAAGCAGCATCTGATGATGAGGAAGACCTGTCAGAATTTAAATTCCAAAAATTTGCAGCAACATATTTTCAAGGAAATGTTGGGCATCAGTATTCCAGAAAACCACTCAAACATCCGTTATTAGCTTTACACACTCAGGGTGATCAACTGGTAAGTAATTAATTATGTTTATTTTAGTTATTAAATCTGAGTTTTAACTTTATAATTAACTTTTCTGTTATTATGTGCTAAAAACTGGAAATATAATCAAGTTACTGTCCATTCAATCTTCAGCTTACTGTATGGCAAGGACGTGTGGTGGGTTTTTAAATAGGGCAATATATCAACTGTTGGGGGAAATCATTGATTCAATAAACCACAAAAACAAAACAGCTGGGATATTTTTAGACCTACTCAGGGCATTTGACACCATAGAACACTTAAACTTGCATAAACTCACATAACTTGCTAACATCATACCTAAACAATAGATTACAAAAAGTTCAGTTGGGAAACAAAAAAGTACGTACCTCTGGCTATCTTCCCATCAAGCGAGGGGTACCACAGGGATCTATCTTAGGACCTGTATTGTTCATACTGCTTGTGAATGACCTGCCACAGATTAGAACTGGTATAACGTGCTATGCAGATGATACATCAGTGGCAGTCCGATCAGAATGCTTGGAAGGTCTGAAGTGTGAAATTAAAAATGATATATCCACACTAAAAAAGTGGTTTGATGAAAATTCCCTTTTTCTTAATATAAATAAAACAAAAGTCACCTTATTTCATGCATCATACCTTAGTGATAATGTGGAAATTACATTGTTCGATAACGTGTCGCTCAGAAGCACTGAATCAGCAGGATTTCTTGGGGTTTGGTTGGACTCAAGGCTTACCTGGAAACAACAAGTAAGTTGCCTGGCATCAAAGTTGAGTGCTCTTTGCTTCCAGCTGCGTACACTGAAAAATGAAGTTGGCATAGAGACCGCCATTTTAGCATACAATGGCTATGTACAATCAATTATAAAATATGGCATAATTTTCTGAGGAGATTCCACTGATATTCAAAGAATCAAGATATTGCAGAAAGGATGCATCAGAACTTTATTTGGTCTGGGGTACAACAAGTCATGTAGACTGGCATTCAGAGAGTATGGTATATTAACTTTGACATCAATCTACCTGTTAGAATGTGTGGTTTTCAGGAAAAAATACCCAGAGTTCTTTGAGAATCAGCACACAGAACATTACCATAATACTAGAAGCAAATATCTGATGCGGCAAGATTCAACAAGATTATCTTTAGTGCAACAAAGTTTAAAGACAAAAATTATTAAGATATGTAACCATTTGCCACCAAATCTTTTTGAACTAGATATAAATAAACTAAAAAAGTACCTTAAAGTGTTCCTACTGGAAAGGTGTTTCTATAATGATGTTGAGGAGTTCTTTGAAAAAACTCATTCCGTGGAAGACCTCAGTAAACACGCATAGGTAGTGTGTGTTTACTTACTAAATACATTTATTGTCTTTTGATTAATAAATAATAAAGTTATTTTGACCAAAGTTGGTAGATATATTGCATTTAAGATGCTTAGGTTAGGTTAGGTTTGGTTTGATTGTGAGTGGGCCATACCGGTCCCTCCACTGCAACCATCAGGTCTATTGTGGCTCACGCCTAATAGTCTATATTTCACCCAACAAAGCAAGCCTCCTGCAGAGGTTGATAATATTTGTGGGCGAAAGTTGATCCAGATGTTCCAGAGCAAGCTTTGTCTTGCCAAAGAGCAGGTGTCTTGTCTTGTCCGCTGCCGGACAGGAATACAGTACATGCTCTGCTGTTTCGTCACTCTCCATACACAGCCGGCACTCGGTCTCCTGACCGACTCCAATTCGGTGCATGTGGTGACGCCAGCGGCAGTGCCCTGTATTCAAGCCGACTAGAGTACTCAGTTGTCTGTTTAGCTGTAGAAGTTTTTTAGCCCTTGACTCTGACAGGCCATTTATGAAGGCCTTAGAGTGAGCTAATCCTGGCAGATTTTGCCATTGCTGGATTATCATTCTTTCTGCCCAGGTCTTTAAGGTGTGTTTTGCAGTGCATGATGATATCCCCGGAACAGGTTCTGATCCGATGAAGTCCCCCTGGGCTCCACTCATGGCAAGCGCGTCGGCCGCAATATTGCCATCATGGTCCAAGTGACCCGGTATCCAGATTAGCGACACCTCATTGCAGCTGCCCAGTTCGTTGAGGGCAGATTTACAACTCCATACTGTTTTTGAATTGCAACGGTAGGAACCAAGAGCCTTTATTGCAGCTTGGCTATCTGAATATATCTTTATCGATTTGTGTGTGCACTAGTTTTCTATACTTTACCTTGCACACATCTCGATGGCATACACTTTTGCCTGGTGTATGGTTGCATACTTTCCGAGGCTACTTGATAGTCTAGCATCGGTGTTGCTCCCATATGCGCCGGCTCCTACCCCACTATTAGTTTTGGAGCCGTCAGTATACCAGCAGAGATCGGCACTCAATAGGGTCGTTTGATTTCATTCCCAGTCCTCCCTTTCCGGTAGGACGGTCTTGAAAGACAGATGTCTACTGATCTTTGTAGGCATCAAGTCTGAGACCTTTCCCAAAATCCCATGACCCTCAATGTCATCAAGGAGTCTGGACCCTCCCAGACTGATTTCCTTCGGCATGCTGTCGGCTGATTGTTTCAATCTATTCATTGTCCACCTCGCCACCCACTCCAGCCAAATGTGAAGCGGTGGAATATCAAGGAGGGACCTCCAGAGCGGCTGATGGAGCGGTGCTTATCGCTGCTGTTATCATCAGACAAGCTTGTCTCTGTACCCGAGCCAGTTTGGCCCTCTCCATACCACAAAGTGCCTTGTGCCACCAAACTGTGGCTCCATATGTTATCATTGGTCTGATAACCACTACATAGAGCCAGTACATCTGTTGGGGGTTTGTTCCCCAGTTATTTCCACAGATTCTACGGCATGTCCACAGGGACAGTTTAGCCCTGCGGATTACATTCTCTAACTGTACGTCCCAGTTGAGCTTGTTATCTAGGGTAACCGCCAGATATTTTGCTTGTTCCGTAAATGGAATCGTTTCCCCCATAAGAATAGGTTGTTTTAATTCGTCCAACCTTCTTCTGGTAAATGGAACAATGATCGTTTTTCGGGGGTTCACAGACATCTGTTCCCTCGGACACCAATCATTCACTACATTTAGTGCCTCTTGAAGAGTATTTGCAAGTTCCTCCTCAGATTTGCCTCTAACCATTATGACAAGATCATCAGCATACGCCTGGACTTCAATCATTTAAGATACTTTTTTATATACAATTAAGGTCGCTTGATTGAGTTTCGCTAAAATTCGCTACCATGACGCATTAGATAGATAGCTGGATAGATAGATACGTTTATTTCACAGATACTAGTTACACATTTATTATGTTCCTAGTTCGTAATATTGTCCAGAAAAAAATTACATGTGTATCAATTAATACACAAAATTGTAAACTATAGCATACAAGGTATGAATAAAAACAAATAAGATATAAAAAACTATATACATACTAAAATCAACATAAATAAAAACAATATATCATCAAATAAATTCCGAGAAGAAGTCACTAGGAAATAACATCCCTTCCGAAGAAGGGAATCTTTCAAGGATTTTCTAAAAACACTAAATGTGTTTAATCCTATAGTTTCACTAGGCAGGGCATTATAAAAACGACAACCATTATAAAAAACATTTTTCTGGTAAAAGGCCGTTGAGTGAACATCGGTTAGCAAAACCTGGCATCTTGTATCATAAGCGTGTATCACTCTGTTCCGAAAAAAGGTGGCGTGATTCCAATCAACAAAGCAACACAACTCGTAGATGTATTTATCGTAAACAGTTAGAATATTGAGACGCCTGAATATAGGTTTACAAGAATCACGAATTGCAGCAGCAGCGATAATTCTAACAATAAACTTTTGCATGTGAAAAACACGCCGCGCTGTTCCCGAAACAGCCAGCTTGGATAATTTCGGTGACGTTTTGTGAGATATCAGAGGGGTCAGGATGAGAGAAGCAGACAGACGCCCATGGAAATGAGGAAAAGTAATCTCGCATTTCGTCACAGTTCACAGAGTTGTAGTGCCAAACGATATGTGGGTGTGATGACTGTGTGACCTCGGGTTGCATTGCACAGGAAGCAGTGATCATGCCGTGGTCTGAGCCTCCCAAGGGGGCGGTGACTGATATCTTATAGCAGTCAGGATTTGTAGTAAGAAGGAGATCCAAGGGATTTGAGCTGTGTGTTGGGATGCGAGGAAAGTAAGTAGGTTGCTGAACCATATTGGCTAAAGAATTGCTGACTGCAAAGGCCTCCCCTGCTCTTCCTTGTGGATCGGTTTTTGAAGATCCTAGCCATTCCTTATTATGACATTGAAGTCACCAAGAATAGTAACCTCGGAGGAAGGATATTCAGAAATCAGATGGTCGGTTTTTTCAGAAAGGTAGTCAAAGAGCTGGACAAAGTTGTTGTCAGAAGGTGACTGGTAAATGCAACAGATGAATTTAGTTGCAGCCCTGAGAGAGAGAGTTTTATCCATAGTATGTCTATTCTTCCAGCTTCTAAATTGGGGAGTCTGGTGCAGGGTAGATTGCTACGGACGTAGGCGCACACACCTCCTAAAGGAAGTAAGGAGCTCATACCCCGGGAAATTAAGGTGATTAGTGGCTGTTTTGGCACTGATTTGAGTTTCGGTGAGGAAGAGGAGTTGGGGCCTATTAGCCTGGAGGAAATGGTGAACGGAGTTCAGGTTAGAATTTAGGCCACATATATTCGAGAAGGATATGTTAAATCTTGATGCTGGCGCCCCCTGTACACCCCTCTCCCGGAGATCCGAATGGAGGGGTATTTTACCTCCGGAATCTTTTGTACAAGGAGGAGCCATAATCATTTTTACTTATAAGAGAAAATGGCATAACAACACTTTTTCAGCCACACAAAAACTCTATGTGTGAAAGCCATAGCATATCACAGTCGAGGACCACAACCAACATCTATACAATCATGGAAAAATCATCTGATAAATGACAAATACTTGTTGAGCATCCTGACCCAAAGAGTAGTCTCACAGTTTTGTCTGTATTCAAATCTAGTTTATTTTTATCAGTCCATAAAATTACCCTATTATGTACCAAATCAGTGGTAGCAAAGTAGCAATCATTTGGTCAAAGGTTTTTGATTTAATTCGAATTTGCTTTGTCCAACATTTTTTAAATATATAATAGTCAAAATATTAAAAAAATAAGTTTTCTAATCTAAGCACATGTCTACATAATTTTCATTGCATTTGTAAAAAACGCTATATAAACTGACACATAATATGCTGTCTCTTTTTCCTATTCAACATGTATGTTATAAAAGTACTTGCAAAAATCGAATAAATTAACTGACATTTAGTCGCATCAGTATTAAGCTGGCTTTTTTCTTTTAACAGGCTGCCCAAGCTCTGTGGATAACCATTCTTCGATTTACTGGTGACCTACCCGAGCCACGATATCACACAATGGACAGAGACACTACATCAGTCATGTCAAAAGTAACTGCAACATTAGGAAGAAATTTCATTAGAAGTAAAGAATTCCAAGAGGCCCAGATGATGGGTCTGGATCCTGAGTCATTCTTAAAACAAAAACCTCGCTCAATTAGAAATAAACTTGTATCATTAACACTAAAAAGAAAAAATAAACTAGGTGAAGATGTTAGAAGAAAACTACAAGATGAAGAATATACAGCTGATAGTTACCAGTCTTGGTTAGAGTCGAGACCAACTTCCAATCTAGAGAAGCTGCACTTTATTATCGGACATGGAATTTTACGTGCAGAACTAAGAGATGAAGTTTATTGTCAAATCTGTAAACAGCTCACAAATAACCCTTCGAAATCATCACATGCTAGAGGCTGGATTTTATTATCGCTATGTGTAGGATGTTTTGCTCCCTCTGAAAGGTTTGTTAATTATCTAAGAGCATTTATAAGAGAAGGACCTCCAGGTTACGCCCCATATTGTGAAGATAGGTTAAAAAGAACGTTCAATAATGGCACAAGAAATCAACCGCCAAGTTGGTTAGAATTACAAGCAACCAAATCAAAGAAACCAATTATGTTGCCTATTACCTTCATGGATGGCAACACAAAAACACTTCTGGCAGATTCTGCAACAACCGCGAGAGAATTATGCAACCAGCTTTCTGATAAAATAGGTCTTAAAGATCAGTTTGGTTTCTCTTTGTATATAGCATTATTTGATAAGGTTTCTTCACTTGGTAGTGGAGGTGATCACGTGATGGATGCAATATCTCAATGTGAGCAGTACGCCAAAGAGCAAGGTGCACAAGAAAGAAATGCTCCTTGGCGATTGTTCTTCAGGAAAGAAATCTTTGCGCCTTGGCATGAACCAACAGAAGACCCAGTAGCCACCAATCTGATTTATCAGCAAGTTGTTAGAGGAGTTAAATTTGGAGAATATAGATGTGATAAGGAAGAAGATCTAGCAATGATTGCTGCCCAACAGTATTTTATTGAATACACTTCTGATATGAATTTAGAAAGACTGTTAACGCTTCTACCTAATTATATACCAGACTATTGCTTAACTGGTGTTGAAAAAGCTGTGGATAGATGGGCAAGTCTAGTCGTTCAAGCTTACAAGAAAAGTTATTATGTGAAAGAGAAAGTTCAACAGCTCAGGGTAAAGGAAGACGTTGTTAGTTATGCCAAATTCAAATGGCCGTTGCTTTTCTCAAGATTTTATGAAGCATACAGAAACTCTGGCCCAAATTTGCCTAAAAATGATGTAATTATTGCAGTAAATTGGACTGGTGTTTATGTGGTAGATGACCAGGAGCAAGTATTACTTGAATTATCTTTTCCGGAAATAACAACAGTTTCCAGTCAAAAGACAAACAAAGTTTTCACACAGACGTTTAGTCTGAGCACTGTTAGAGGGGAAGAATTCACTTTCCAGAGTCCAAATGCTGAAGATATACGTGATCTGGTTGTGTATTTCTTAGAGGGTCTGAAGAAGAGGTCGAAATTTGTAATCGCGTTGCAAGACTACAAAGCACCTGGTGAAGGTTCCAGTTTCTTGACATTTCAGAAGGGAGATCTGATTATTTTAGAGGAAGACAGTACTGGAGAGACGGTTCTGAATTCCGGATGGTGTGTAGGGAGATGTGAAAGAACTCAAGAAAAGGGTGATTTTCCTGCAGAGACTGTGTATGTACTGCCGTGCATGTCCAAACCTCCTGTTGAAATATTGAACCTGTTTTCTGTAGAAGGTGAGTACAAACTGAATTCATACTAATTTTATTTATTGAATGAGTTTAAAATTTGTGAAGTAATTAATATTAAGTAATATGATTATGAAAAACCATAAATTTCCTTTGAGATTAATCGCTTAAGTACTTACTATCTTAACAAAAACTATCTAACAAGATTGGAGCAAATATTTTGTAAACAAAGTTTTTAGTCGAAAATGCAGTGGCGTACTGTCTAGGGAATGCAATGTTTTCAACAATATACAGTGTGCTCCGATTAAAACCTACCCTTTAGAGATTGGCGAGTCAGTGCAATATAATCAGGTATATGACAAAAAAAAGAGTTATAGAGAAAGTGTTTATCTGAAGTTACCATTTACTGCAGATTTACATAACCTCTATACAGGGTTATTTATACTAGAAGGTGAAAAATTAAAATTTAGGTTTTAAATTGAATTCTAAGTAAAAAAATGAAGAATCACATTTTTTCCAATCGGCCTTTGTTTCAGAGATATTGAGGCATGAAGTTTCATCGACTCTCATCATTTTGGTCCATAAAATGATTAGTAGATAATGTTACGAAACAAAATACTCATTTATTATTGTTGACAGTTGTCACATAGTTAAGTATTATTGTCAGTGTCAAAAAGATACAAATTTCGCCAAAAATGCAGTTCAGCAATAAAGGATATGCCGACATCATTTTTGTTTATGACTTTTGCAACGAAAATGCTCTAGAGAGTAGTCGGCAATATACTATACTATGTGTCTTCTGTAGGATTTTCGAGGCCTGCCTTTTTCAGCGAATACTATTTCACATCAAAAACAGACTCTCTATTTCTCAGCATGGTTTCATTCCAGGGAGATCGACTGTAACGAATTTAGTTGATGTTGTGTATACTGATATATCTAAGGCCTTCGATTGTCTAAATCATTCTGTTCTAATTGACAGGATGAGGGCTATCGGATTCTCCGAGGGCTTGCTTGGCTTGTTCAGATCTTACCTGGGTGGAAGGAGGCAATTTGTTGAGGTTGGGGGCTTCAAGTCTGACACCTATCACATAACTTCGGGAGTGCCGCAGAGTTCCATACTTGGTCCATTACTGTTTAATATATTTATTGACCCAGTTAAACATGTTTTGCATGTTCCTTTTTTAATGTATGCAGATGATATTAAGATTTTCGCAAATATTTCGAGTGTTGATGACTGTTTGCAGCTCCAGAGCTGTCTTCAAATCCTTGATGAATGGTGTTGTCGGAGTGGTCTTTCTATAACTGTTTCTAAGTGTTGTGTGATGTCCTTTACTCGAAATAAGCACGCAATTACTTTCGGGTGCAATATAAGAGGGCTTCCACTTGTTGTCCCGGGACAGTCAGACACCTTGGAATTGTTTTTGATGGTACTCTATCTTTTAAACCACACTATGAGCAGACTGTCAGTTCTGTTTACAAAACTCTTGGATTTCTGATAAGAATCAGCAAAAATTTTCTCACAGGCTGACACCCTCCTCCTGCTCTTCCGTTGTTTAGTTAGGTCCCGACTTGAATATGGCTCAGTTGTGTGGGCTCCTACTTATGAGATACATGTGGCAAGTTTAGAATCAGTGCAAAGGAAATTTGTAAAATTTCTTATCTTTCGTGAGGATGGTCGATATCCTTCTATTGGTTTTCCTCAGGAAGGTTTACTTCTTCGCTTTGGTCTGCAGAGTCTGTCGATGCTCAGGCAGTGCAGTTTCGTTACATTTTTATACAAACTGGTTAATTCTGTGTTCGATTGCCCTAATCTGCTTCAGCAACTTAATTTCAATGTGCCTCGTATTGCAGCACGTTTTCCAGGCACATTCTATCTCCCGACTGCTCATATGTGATTGCTGCGATCGTCTCCAATTTACCAGATGTGCAATGATTACTCTGTATTGCAAGACAGCCTAGATATCTTCTCATGTAATATATCAGAAATAAAAATGTTTTTCAAACATCTAATTTTTGATTATCTTTTGTGTAGTTTGTTTAATTATTGTTTGTTATTATGTTTTGTGTATCGGTCCATCCTTAGTTTGGCTTTAAGCTGTTGGATGGTGTATAAATAAATAAATAAATATAGAAGATTTCCAAATGGACGTCTGCAATCCTGCTGTGTATTTTCCGATGCACTCCAAAGACTGCGACAATGTGGAATCAATAACCGTCATACTGGTGGAATAAAATAAACTATACAATGCTGCAACGAAAAAAGAAGTAGTTGATGCAGTGCTTTATGATCCAGGTATTTGTACTAGGAAAATTTTCACCTGTCTGCATCGATAGGTGTTATTAACAATTAAATATGTTCACACAGATCCAGTTACTCGACCAGCAGATATATGCACTAATGGAACGGTGATGATTATAAAAGTGTTACAGATATATCTACGAGTTTTAAGTCTTTCAGTTATTATTGATTATCGATTAGTTATATAATAGGTTTCACTTTAAGTTTCTAGATATCTCCCACATTACTAGAAGGCCGTGTTGTCAAAAACAAAGTATAGAAAAAAGATTGAGGGGGCACAGAGGAAGGTAGCCATTAGAATAGCAAGCGCATATAGAACAGTGGCAAGGAAAGCAATACAGGTGATTGCAGGAACAATCCCTATACACTTATTGGCAAGAGAGTAAACTTACGAAAGACACGAAAATAGAAGAGAAGAAAAAAGAAGGCAAGAACCGAAACAATGCTGGAGTGGCAGCGAGAATGGGAAGAGGAAAGGTCAACATCCCAGTGGACAAAGAGGCTCATCCCACACATACAGACATGGGTATCGAGACAGCATGGGGAGGTGGGTTACTATTTTACCCAATTTCTGTCAGGTCATGAGCGTTTCAGGTCTTACCTGAGTAAAATGAAAATAGTCGACAAAGAGGACTGTACATATTGTGGTGACAGAGATATACCAGAACACACGGTTTTTGAGTGTGCAAGATGGTCGCAAATTAGATAACAAATGTATAAAGAAATTGGCAGTGATTTAACAGCAGATAATGTGGTGGAGCATATTCTGGGAAGTGAAAGGGTATGGAATACTGTGGAGAGAGGTATTGTAGAAATAATGAAGTCAAAGGAGGATGAAGACAGGATGTAGATGTTTTGAAAACAACAAGAGTTAGGGACGTGGTAAAACAATGTCAGTTAGTAGAAAATTCTTGATTTCCCGAGATTGTATCATTATGAAATTTGGTAGCCAGCCATAATCCACTGCTGCATGTATAAATAAAATATTTCTAAAATGGTGGCACTTCCGGAAATACTGACAATTGGTGCCATCTTCGTTTTTTGTAATGGAAATATACCATTTTGATTTCATACTTGGATTCCACAGTAAATTCTAAGTTCAGAACGTCCCAGTTGTCAACGCTTATATGTCATAGTTTTTGACATATGTCACATTTTTTGCAAAAAATTAGGGTTGCATGGGTCAGTTAAGAAATTCATAAGTACTGAACCATTAAAAATAAATAAAGAATGTTTTTCTTTATTTCCCTCCATATTATAAGTGTGTGCACAAGTATGTGCATATTTACAACTTAAATGAAATATTGTTTTGATTTGTTTTTAGAATAATGAATTATGTTTTTGTTATCACTGCATTATTTGTATACTCTGTATGTGATCCTATTTAGGGGGCAACCCCGTTGGTATCCAAACAAATAAATAAATACTTTGGAGGTATATGATTCATAATTTGTGAATATGTTATCTATACAAGGTTTTAATCCTTTTGATATTCTGGTGAAATTCCAGCTCTATGGGTAAATTGTATGAGTTCAACAGCAATAAAGTCTCGTAACTTCATAACTTTGCGCCATTGCTTTCTAATTGAAACAATAAAAAATAGTTTCTCTGGAGTTTTTATAGTCACATTTGTACACATTGGTACTCTACAGTACTTATATAAGCTTTATTTTTCATGTTAGCAAATAAAATCACGTGCAGAAGTCAATAACTAGCAACACAGGATGTAAACAGAGAGAAGCAAGTTCATTTGTTGTCCATTGTACTGTCCTGTGACGTCACAGATCATGGCGGCAAAATAGTGGTGTTTGAAATCAATTATGAAATTCGCATTTTCAAATATTTTTTTGCATCATTATTTTTGTAGTAGGTGAAATGAAAAAATATTAAAAATCATCTTTGTCGGATGTCTATCAGTTAATGTGATAAGAAAAAAAGCATGCAAATTGTCTATTCATAGCAAATCAACAATCAAGGAGCAGATACGATTGATTGTAATAGTGGAACCAGAAACACTATTTTCATTAAACTAAGAGCAGGGGTGTTTAAAATCTATGTAGATCTATGAAGGGCAAAGCAATCTGTACCGCTCAATTAATCAAAAAAAAAAATTATGTGCGCAGCAAGTGCGTTATGGTAGTGAATTTTCATTTAAATATTTTTAATAGCAAATATGTGTTTTTTTTCAGAAAGCAGGCATCAAATTTGATTACCAGTATAACCTATATAGTAAAAACAATGTGCCCTGTTTAATCAAAATAACTTTATTGTTTGAAAACATACAAAAATTTCCGAAAGTAAACTTAAAGTGTAACCGAAAAAATCCGTTTCTTAGTCAACGTTATAGGTTAATAGCAAATTGAGCTTTTCAAATATGAAGCCTTTAATCAAAATTCGCTATCATAACGCACTTGCTGCGTCCAGAATTTCTTTACTTACAAACATGCATTATATTTCGATGGAAAATGCAAAAACATAAGGTGTTTTCGACTTTAAAAAAAATTATTTGTATCGCCACCCTGTGATTGTAGAAATATTTTTTTAAGATGTAGCTCAAGACACCCTATAATTAATCTATACATTTTTTGTAGAATAACGGATATATTAAGCTTTATTGATTTTTTACTAAAATTCGACAAAAGTTATATACCATTAAACGATAAACTCTATAGAGAGAAGGGTCTATTTGAAATGATTTTCTGGAAACATTTTAGTAAAATGAAGGACAATGACGGTTGAAACTAAGAGTTCGGTGTATGTAAAACATTCTTCTTGAGACATTTTCTTTCCATAGATCGTATTAGATACAAGTTCTTTGCCTAAATGTTGCGAATTTTGACGTTTTAAATTGTCACATTGACGTTCTAAGCAAAACCCCAATTTATTTTTCTTTAAATGCCCATAACTTTTTTGTCTTTTGACCTAAATTTTGCTAAATTTTGGTAAGTACTTTACCTATAGCGATATAAAACTATGTACCAAATTTGGTTGCCCTTACTTTGTTATTTCCGGAGATATGATTTTTTTCTAAAGAAAACACAAAATTTTCCGGGAAAACCTCGGCTGATTTTCCTGGACGAACTTATCCAAGCCACTTACAAAAGGAAAGTATTCACTCATTCGGCCCATTATTTTTTGAGGTATCGGTGTGATACATACATACATAGATACATATATATATATATATATATATATATATATATATATATATATATATATATATATATATATATATATATATATATATATATATATATATATATAAACATATAAAAATCGAAACTGACCCTGGATATGTGTTCTAGGGGGTCTAATTAGCGCTCATTTGAAGAAATCTATTCAAAAGTCGGAATCTCCTCATTAGTGATTTTTTTTAAAGAAAATTCACTAATAAAGAAGCAGTGCTTATTCTAAAAAATGTCATTTGCAAAAAGTAATTAATTGATTTTCTGGTAGTGCTAATACTCTAAGCTTATAAACAAATCAATATTCTTGATTATAAATTTTTTTGGATGTTGAGACAGGAGATTTCAAAAATTATTAAAAGAATCTTTAGCATGCAGTTTGGTTACAAGTTTTTGAAAGGGGTCACAATAGCTGAATTTTTAGGTAAAATTCTAGTTGCTTATTTTTCTTTAAGTATACAATAATAGTCTCTAGAAGCTAAAATAACTATGAACATTTGCATTTTACTTTTTAATTGTGCATTTGTTTTCATTTTTTCTACTATTCCTTATTAGTGAACAGAAGACATAAAATGATTCAATTTTGTATATAATGGAGCGGGTAATAAAATTGTTGCTACTTTAAAAAAAAAAGAAATAAAGTTTATACATTTTAGAGAAAGAGAAATCAGGAAAAGAAAATATACTGAGTTAAAGCTAAATCGAATGTCAGACGAACTGAGCAAGATAGATTGGACTGTAATTTACAACATACATGCAAATAAAGCGTATAATATATTTCTATTAATCATCCAAAATTTGCATGGTCGAATTTTCAGACTTGAAACTGTTACCTCAAAAATCTCAAAGTCATGGATAACAAAAGGCATAATTATCCCTAGTAAAAATATGAGGTGTTTATACTCAAAAAAAATATGAAAGGTTTAATATCAAACGAACATTACCAAAAGTATACAAAAATATTAAAAAAAGTTATTACGCAGGCCAAGAAGATATCGACTATTTCTTATATAGTAAATGCTACAAATAAAAATAAAGCAGTTTGGTCTCTTGTCAATAATTATAATGGAAACACTAATGAAGGAAGCAGTTCACTTATAGAAAACTTAGACATAAAAAATACAGATATACAAAATACTCTAAATCAAGTAAATACATTTTTTGTTAACCAGTGTCCAAACTTGCCACAGGTTGTAGAATATTCAAATGTAAACAAAATAGAAAAAACAATTTATATGTTACCCACTGACTTTAAAGAGGTCCGTAGCAAGAAAAAATTACTGAAAAACACTGCTTCGGTAGGTGAAGATCAAATCCCAGTCATTAGTCAAGAATATTGCACATTAAATAATGCATCCACTAACGCACATAATAAACTTAACCCTGTCTACAGGTGTCTTTCCAGATAAGTAAAAAACAGCAGATATAATAGTGATATACAAGAAAAGAGACAAAAAACAGATTAAAAATTACAGACCTATTGCTATTCTCCCAATATTTAGCAAGATATTTGAAAAAATAATTCACTAGAATAAACTCCTACTTAGAAAATAATAAATTACTCTCCGATACACAGAATGGCTTTAGGCGAAGTAAATCTACAATCAGACCAACATATCAAGCACTACAAGAAATTATAGAGGCCTTAAATAGATCCCAAAAAAACAGCTTTACTATGCCTAGACTTGAGTAAAGCATTTGATAGTGTAAAACATGATATATTATACTCAAAGCTTAGCATGTATGGAATCAGAGGTTTAGCACTAACACTGATAAAATCATACTTGAAAAATCGAACACAAAGCATCGTTGAGAAATTTAACAACATATATAGATCACAAAAGGAACAGATAATTAAAGGTACCCCACAAGGGTCGATATTAGGGCCACTTTTATACATCATATATACAAATAACTTACCAGAATTAGTAGATGAAAAATTAATATCGTTTGCAGACGATACGTCTATTATCTACAGAAGCAACACTACAGATGAACTGAGGAGAAAAATTGAATCATCTGTTAATACACTAAATTCATGGTTTTCAAATAACAGCTTAATAATGAACATTGACAAAACCAAATTAATACATTTTAACTTTTAAAAATAAACGAGGAGTTAATATTAACATGTAAGTCAAATATATTAAAATCATCAGAGTCTCCAAACTTTCTTGGAATAGAAATTGACCATCGTCTTGACTGGAAGAAACATATTAACTCCATTGCCAATAACATGTCAAGATATATATTTGCACTAAAAACACTGGCTATGATAACAAATAAAAATGTAGCTATAATGGCATATCACGCCTATATAAAAAGTAGAATACAATATGGCATTATATTTTGGGGGAAATCTACGTATGTAAGTAGAATTTTTGTACTTCAGAAGAGATGTCTCAGAAGTATACTGGCCTTGGAACAAACAGCAAGCTGTAAATCATACTTCATAAGGGAAAAAAATACTTACAGTCACATGTATATACATTTTGAATGCAGTAATGTTTATAAAAAACACAGTGAACTGTTTAAGGAGTGTATACATACACAAGAGCATAATACTAGAAATAAAGAAGATCTGAACAGCCAAAGACAAAACCTCACATATTTACAAAAAAATGTACATGCCACCATCATAGAAATATATAACCATATACCTAATCAAATAAAAAAATGCAATCATTCGACACTCAGAACAAAACTGAAAAAAAAATTAGAAGAAAAGGTTTACTATACTGTTGATGAGTACTTAGCTGCGAAAACAATACAAGAGGGAGACAATTAAATTTTAGTCCATTTTATTTTGTTTTATTTTATTTCAATTCATTATTTTATTTGAACTTATGTATTTTTTGTTTTGTTTGTTAATTTGTTACTGTTCTGACAAGTTTCACACCCATTACGTGTAATGTATACATATTGTATGAAACAAATAAAGCATTATTATTATTATTAGAAATATATATGGCTGACTGTAAAATAATAATCAAGAAATATTTTATATCAGGTGCTGAACATGGTCGTCGCCTCAGCCAACAATACTCAGTGAACGGCATCGATTCACGAGACCGTCCACACACCCTGGCTGAATATGCCATCGACCACTTTCGTCCACCAATGAAACGGACAATGTCCAAAGCCTTAACCTTAACATCAGCACGTAGAGGCACCGATGACCTCTGGAGACATTCCAGAGAACCAATCAAACAACCCCTCTTGAAAAAACTCCTCATGAAGGAAGAACTAGCCGAAGAGGCTGTCTTTGCTTTCAGTGCCATTCTCAAATACATGGGTGACCTGCCGTCAAAAAGGCCGAGGCTAGGTAACGAATATACTGATCACATATTTGATGGTCCTCTAAAACATGAAATACTTAGAGATGAAATTTACTGTCAAACAATGAAACAACTGACAGATAATCGCAACAGACTGTCTGAGGAACGAGGTTGGGAACTAATGTGGCTAGCCACTGGTCTGTTTACATGTTCTCAGAGTCTTCTGAAAGAATTAACACTATTTTTAAGAACTAGAAGGCATCCCATATCTCAGGACTCATTACAGAGGTTGCAAAAGACATTGCGAAATGGCCAAAGGAAATATCCACCTCATCAGGTTGAAGTTGAGGCTATTCAACATAAAACTACTCAAATTTTCCATAAAGTTTACTTCCCTGATGATACAGATGAGGCTTTTGAAGTTGATTCCAGCACTAGAGCTAAAGACTTCTGTCAAAATATTAGTCAACGCTTGAACTTAAGGTCTAGTGAAGGATTTAGCCTTTTTGTTAAAATTGCAGATAAGGTAAGCAAGGAATGTTATTTTATGTTGACATCTGTATTTTCTTTTTGTCTCTTTCTCGTTTATTATAAGTAGTTTATAGTATTTTAGTCTTATCTCTTTTACTTTTTTCTTTATCTACGTTTATTATCTACGTTGTGTATCATTACTGATCGAAAAATTTATTTATTTGTTTGCAGGTAATTTCTGTGCCCGAAGGAGATTTCTTCTTTGATTTTGTCAGGCACTTGACTGACTGGATAAGAAAGGCTAGACCAACTAGAGATGGTATTACTCCTCAGTTTTCGTATCAAGTATTTTTCATGAAGAAACTGTGGACAAATACTGTACCTGGAAAAGACAGGAATGCAGATTTAATTTTCCATTTTCACCAAGAGCTTCCTAAATTGATAAGAGGGTATCACAAGTGCACTAAAGAAGAAGCGTCCAAATTAGCAGCTCTAGTCTATCGGGTGAGATTTGGAGAAAGCAAACAAGAACTCCAAGCCATACCGTAAGTTTTTATCTTATGTTTACACTTGAAAGTGTTTTTTAATCTAACAAGGTGTTTATATAAATTGTGATAATAGGTTATAACTTTTTAAATTGTGATTGGGATTATCAAAAGAGAAATACTAGGATTTCAAAAGAAGACTACTTGTCAAAATACATTAATGAAAATCTGGTAGCTGTTCGAGATCAGTCATTGAAACATAATTTGATACTAAATCTCAGCAAATTTCAACTTATGCGTTTTGCAAAAACAACAAACAATTTATTACCCAAAATTGTAAAATTCATATTGACAAGACTAGGAATTTGGGACTTATTTTAGACAGTGCCTTTATTATGCTGTAGCTGAGGATTATCTGAAACTCATACTTGTGAGAGCATACTCTAACCTAGGCGCTTCTATATTGTAACAGACTCTTATTAGACTAGAAAGCAAGGAAATTGTTATGCAAGTCTCTTGTCTTTGTCACATTTCAATTTTTGTGATTTCATTTATGGTTAAAGGGAATAATTAAGAGACTTTTACTACCAGACAATTATTGAAGCACAATAATTGTCTGGTAGTGAAAGCCTTTTACTTATTTCCTTCAATCATGTCAAACCCAGAGGTAATGACGTTCAGAAATAATTTCATTTATGGTTCTTATCTAACCCAAATCAATAAGGGTAGATTGCAAAAAGTTCAAAAAAGCTGCTATTGTTTAATATAAGAAGCAACATTGTTCATATGCAATTTCATATTTTCCTTTGAGAAGTTCCTCCTGTATCTACTTTCAAAGCACATGTTTTTTTTTTGCCTGAGATTGAGATTATGTTCCTCAGCTAATGACTTGATCAACTGCAGTTCGCTGTTTATTCTCTTCACCGCCTCCATATACTCCTCACCAGTAAAACAGTGAGAGATAACTAAATCATCAGCAAAGGCATATGCTTGGCTGAACCATGGAGTTTTTATAATATCGATAGTGTACACAATGAAGAAATAGAAAGCCTTGTGGTAACCCCTCACAGATGGTAATATCAGAAACATTGTCATCAACAGCAATCTTCTCGGATCTGTTGTCAAAAAAGACGCCATTATATCCAAAGTGTCAGAGCTAAAGCCAAAGTATTTAAGGTTAGGTAAAAGAAGTTCATTGTTTAGGGTATCGAATGCTTTAGAAAAGTCCAGCAGAACCAACAGAGATGACAGAACCCTGTGATAATATCGGCTGTCACTGAAGCTAACAACTCTGCTGTACTATGATTGTTTCTGAATATGCACTGATTGTTTGGCAGTAGATTTTTATAATTAAAATGTACCACTGTATATCATAATAATTGCGATTTTCTTCTGCAAAACCCTCTCCAACACTTTTGATAGAATCGGCAGAATGCTCACAATCGGCAAATCTGAAAAAGAAACCGGATCTCAACATAATATGGTAATATGATAGTATAATAATAATAATACCTTTTTCGTTCCTTCAATACACAATGTGCATAGAACACACTAATACTATGTTACATACTATACATAATGATACATACAGTTAAAAAGTACTTTACTCAATTATTTATATATGGAATAAATTGAAATGAGATTTTTATCTTGCATTGGTGTAAAAGGTGAGGTTAATACAGTTGCAAAAATAAGCATACTAAGTGCAAACGACATTCAACAGATAATCAGAAAAGAGCTTGAAGTACTCCAAAGTTGTTGGACACAAAACTATATGAAAGAAATGCAAGACCTCCAAGTCAGCATGAAATACATGTCCGATCATTTTGAAAAACTAAGTATGTCAACATTATGCAGAACTAGTAAAAACCAACAAAGATCTAGTGAAGATCAGTGAACTGCAAATAAGAGTGGAAAAATTGGAGACCAAAATAAATAACTTGGAGCAGTGTGAAAAGGGAAACAACATTGTGATTTCAGGCATACCACCACAAACAGGAAGTATATGAGGGAACAGTTGGGCAGCTGTTTACTGCAATAAATTGGACATTAAAGAAAATGAAATAACAAACTGGACACAAAACTATATGAAAGAAATGCAAGACCTCCAAGTCAGCATGAAATACATGTCCAATCATTTTGAAAAACTAAGTATGTCAACATTATGCAGAACTAGTAAAAACCAACAAAGATCTAGTGAAGATCAGTGAACTGCAAATAAGAGTGGAAAAATTGGAGACCAAAATAAATAACTTGGAGCAGTGTGAAAAGGGAAACAACATTGTGATTTCAGGCATACCACCACAAACAGGAAGTATATGAGGGAACAGTTGGGCAGCTGTTTACTGCAATAAATTGGACATTAAAGAAAATGAAATAACAAACTGGACACAAAACTATATGAAAGAAATGCAAGACCTCCAAGTCAGCATGAAATACATGTCCAATCATTTTGAAAAACTAAGTATGTCAACATTATGCAGAACTAGTAAAAACCAACAAAGATCTAGTGAAGATCAGTGAACTGCAAATAAGAGTGGAACAATTGGAGACCAAAATAAATAACTTGGAGCAGTGTGAAAAGGGAAACAACATTGTGATTTCGGGCATACCACCACAAACAGGAAGTATATGAGGGAACAGTTGGGCAGCTGTTTACTGCAATAAATTGGACATTAAAGAAAATGAAATAACAAACTGCTTTAGAATAAAAACAGGTAAATTAGGTGAACCAACTATAACCTCCTCATTCCCAATTTTGGATTGGGAGTCCTAAAAATTTGGCATGGTTTTTTTTAGTTGTTCAGAAGTTATAAAACACTTAAAAACCAAAAAAATTGTTTCAAAAACTTTTTCAAAAAATCAGGTATCAAATATGATACTTTGGAACTCAACTACCACAAAAAAACATAATGTTGGATAATTTATTTTATAAAAAAATATTTACACAAATAAAAAATCACTTACATTAACAAAATCTAGGTAACTCTGTTCAAAATCAAATATTTTCATGAAATTTTGTTTCCGTGGAATTTAGAATAACAGTTTCAACTTGTTGAAAAACAGAGGAAAACATTGCACGTTTTACACTTTACAAAAGTTAACATCTTACAGCCAGGATATCTACATTTTGAACGTGTTTTCTGAGCTTCAGCCATATTTATTGGCATATGTTTTGCATGTTTTCTTCTAGAGCTACGATCTGGAATTGACGTTATTCTTCTTCATTTTCGAGGCCGCACATCATCGTCACCACTCTCAGAATAGAAGATTTAAAATTAAAATAATCTAATATCTCTTTGCGTTGCATGTTTGCGTCAGCAGCATCCTCACGATATTCAAGCCAACTAGCTGCACTGACCTGTGCGCATCGAATAATTACCAATAACTCGGTCGAGTATATCTACACCACCCATGTTGATATTGTAACTCTTCACAGCTGCAGGTTGATTCACTTCAATATATTTATGTTCAGCTTTAGACAACTGCGTGCAAGAGCCCACAGTTTCTGCTCCACATGAAGAAGATGCAAAATTGACTGGTCCTTATCAAATCATTTTATGGCACACATCTTTTTATCTTCTCTGATTAGGGAATCAAAGGAGCCTCTCCCAGCATTTTTGAGCTCATTATCTTTCATGAAATCAATTTCCTTGGGGATACGGTTCTTCATAATGGTACCAGCTACTGTAATAGAATGCAAAAGTAGTGTGTCAATGAGAAAAATTGACGTAAAGTCTATCTGTGTGCACTGATGTTCTTTGCGGTAATGTATCTGTCAATTTTAGGACCATTCGACCACCAACATCTAGTTTTTCGGTGTGGGAGTCACCTTCATACAGATAAAAGTCTAGAGGTATTCCTCCTAGAGTGGTCATTACAAAGTTTTTTAGACCAATGGGATTTTGTTTACCACACATGTACTGTTTCATTGGTACTTTTACATGAAATAGTACCATTTGCTCGTCGATTGATATCTCTTGTGGTCGGAAATTTTCTCTGCAAGCCTTTTGGATCATGTCTAACATTGGTCGAATCTTCTAATACCTGTCTGCTTCTTTCTGTTCTTTACTGATAATATTATCATCAATTATCTTTAGACGAGTTCAGAGAGAATAAAAGCGGTTGCGAGAAATGTTGTCCGAAACAATAGGGATGCGGGAATCTCTTTGTCAGAGCATTATTAACCTAGGCTAAATGCTAATAATGATGCAGCAAGCAAAGAACACTTTTACCACCCAATAACATAGCTTTTGTTTTTTTTCGCATTCAACCCCAGTCTGTTCACATGCAGGTATGCAGCAAACCTATCAAGAGCTTCATTCATCCTTGTAACCATATTTGCAACATTGTCTCCAGTACAGGCAATCAATGTGTCGTCAGCAAACAAACTTATATATTCAAAATCTCCACTAAAATTAATATCATTCATATAAATGATAAAAAGTAGGGGTCTGAGTATATTCCCCTGAGGAACTCCAGTGCAGCTCACCACCTCATCTGATATTTCTTTCTCTAATCTGGTCCTCTGTATCCTGCCCGTCAAGTATTGCCTCAGCCATCCTAACACATTTCCACCAATACCATATGCCAGCTTCCGCAGAAGAATATTCCCGTCGATTGTTTCGAAAGCTCTCTTAAGATCAACAAACACAGCTAGTACATAGTTCCCCTGATCTATTGCTTCTTTCCACTTAAAATCGTCAGCTGCAAAGCATTCTCACAAGAATAATGCTTTCTAAACCCAGACTGATAACCAACAAACAGTTTGTTTTTCTGAAAATAATCCATTAACTGACAATATACAAAATGTTCCAATAGCTTATCAACACTCGGCAGAGTATTCATAGGGTGAACATCTTTCTCTCCCTTTGGAATTGGTTTAATTATACTGCACTTAAGGCCTTCCGGAAAAGCACCATATTTAAGGGAGACATTAATAAAATTCAAAATTACATGACCAATCACTCCAAAGGTTAGTATCAAAAACTCCGTGCGGAGGATCTCTGTGATGCTACCTTTTTTCATCATGTTTACATATTTATTCAGATCAGCCAGAGTCACAGGCTAAAAGTCAACAAAAGAACATGCGACCAAGGGATAACCCCCATGAGACCAAGGACAACCCACTGGAATTGAATCTACAATCACATTAATACTATTTACAAAATATACATTGAATTTTGCACATGCCTCCTTTCTCGTTGTTGCAAAAGAAACCCTACCATCACAGCCGAAGTTGAAATCTAGAAAGTTCACCACATTACCTTTAGCTTTGTACAGGGTTTTTAGTGTTTTCCACATGTCCTTCGAATTACCTCTATTTGAGTCAATTTTCCTTTCGAAATATTTCCTTTTTTTATCCTTTAGTAGATTTACAAACTCGTTCCTATACAACTTGTATACAGTCCACAAATGCTCACGTGTATCTCCCACAGATGTCTTTAAAATTTTATAAGCGCAGTCCCTCTCTTTTGCTTTACGCTTAAGCTCTTGATTATACCAAGGAACTTGTTTATTAGCAACCCTATATGTAACAAGAGGAGCAAATCTGTCTAAAACTATCCTACAATATCCTTAAAAATAATATCTACATCTATACTGTCGAAATTCCACGAATTATCAATCAACTCTAAACATATATTATGGACAGAGTCATTATTTATCCTTCTGGTTACAATTTCCGTATGATCACACTCCACTCTTGAGACCGAAGCAAAGTTTAAACTAACAATCGAATGATCAGTAATTTTTGGTACATGGTGTACATTCACAGAAATATCTTTACTATTTGTCAAAACATAGTCTACCAAAGTACAACTTCTATCTGTACATCTAGTTGCCTCATTCACTAGTTGTTCTATACCAAATGTTTGGATGACATCTTTGAACTTATTACTGTAGAAAGAATTACAATCGAAATAATCCAAATTAACATCACCAACCAACATACACCTTGTACTCCCAGCAAAGTGTGATTCACACCAGTCCTCAAACACGTCTTTGAACACCGGATGGTTAGAACTTGGAGAGTGATAAACTACTCCCATATTCCATCTTGTATTGTGTACTTTGATTTCGAGAAACTGACACCAATAGTTTCCATCCAACACATATTTCTGTTTCACTTTAAACTCTATACCCTATCTCACATACAACACCCCTCCTGTGTGTCGACTCGCAGAATCACACCTGACCACACTGTAGTTATGCACCTGGAGCTCAAAATCCTCAACATCACTAGTACATCTAGCTTCGATCAACATAACAATTGACGGGGCATAGCAAAACACATGTTTTATAAGTTCATCCCTGTGAGCCAGAAAACTTGCACAATTCAAATATACAGCATCAGCTTGAAAACCTGTATCAGGAACATTCAGTGGTTTTTTGACATCACCCTTGCATCAACAATGGTAGGCAAATAACTCGCTGGATAATAGAAAAAGTTGCAAAACAAGCAAGTAAACGTACAAGGTACAACACTGGTGCGTACAAATATGACGACTGGGCGGCTCACTTTATGCAAGATCCGTTGCCTCCCTACTCTTTTATCCTCTCTCTCTCTTTTTTTTTTTAATTTCAACAACACGCCACGAGGGCTTACAGCCTAAATACTATCGTACCGTGAGTGTTGACAAGGAGGAAAGAGGCAGCTTATTAATTCTGGACTTGAAGGTTTGGAGGTTCGGAGGAGAAGGAAAAACATGTGCCGGCAAGGAATTCCACAACTTGGAAGTCCCCGGGACAAAAGAGCGAGCATAACAAGATGTTCTATGTCTGGTGACCCTTGTAGATCTGTTGGGGGCAGCAGGTGGGGGAACTATGGAGGAAAGCTCCTCTGAGCAGTGCCCGTGCAGATATCTATAAAAGAGAGAGAGAGGTCACCAACGACACGTCGGTGGGCAAGGGATGGCAGCCTTTGGGTGAGAGTAGGGTCACCGATGAGACGTATAGCTCTCTTCTGAATGGAGTCCAGGATAGCGAGTGTAGAAGCGGCAGCGGCACCCCAGATGTGGGAGCAGTATTCGAGGTTTGGTCTTATTTGTGAAGTATATAAGGTATAGAGATTAGCTGGTGAAAAGTATTTGCGAGCCCGGAAAAGGAAACCTAATTTCTTAGCAGCCGCTTCTGCAATTGATGTGACATGTTGGTGCCAATTGAGATTTCGATCCACAGCGATGCCAACAAGTAAAAAGGACTCATTACTTTGAATAACTTGGTTGTTTATTATGATGGGTCTAGGGCTGGTGTATCTCTTATGAGAAAGAAAGCAAGACTGTGATTTGGTGGGGTTGAATTGTACAAGATTTCTACTTCCCCAGTCTAATATTTTTTGGAGATCCACGGAGATAGAACCCTCCATGAGTCTGCGATCCTCATCTAGTTGGGCTAAAGAGACAGGCTTAGAATATTGTATATTGGAGTGGAGGGTGCTGTCGTCCGCGTAACTGTGAACTGGGTTGGATGTGCTAGAGAGGAGGTCATTGATGTGGAGAAGAAACAAAGTAGGGGCTAAAGCTGAACCTTAATGAACTCCTGTATTAATTGGATACAGTTTAGAGGAATGGCCATCCACGACAACAGAAATGCTCCGGTTGGAGAGGAAATTTGCTGTCCACGTACAGAGTTTTGGTGGTAGACCATAGGCAGGTAGTTTATTAAGCAGCGCTGCGTGCCAGACCTGGTCGAATGCTTTGGATATGTCTAGAGCAACAATCTGGAATTCACCGTGTTGTTCCATAGACTTGATCCAAGAATGGGTGACAAAGGAAAGGAGGTCGGCAGTCGATCTGCGCTGACTGAATCCATACTGCCTGTCGTGGATTAGACTGTTTTTTCAAGAAATTTTAGTAATTCAGTGTTTATATACTTTTCCATCACTTTAGAGACGACTGAAAGGAGAGAAATAGGCCTGTAGTTGCTGGGAAGCGCTTAGGATCCTTTCTTGGGGACGGGTTGTACTCGAGCAGTTTTTCAGTTACTAGGGAATATGCCTTTATTATAAGATATCTGAAACAGACGAATCTGGACAGGAGCAAGCTCTGGTGCGCATTTTTTGAGAACAATTGCTGCGATCTCGTCAAGGCCAGAGGCTTTCCTGGTATTAAGAGAAGAGAGCATCTTCCGTACCTTTTTAGTTTTGAAAATGATATCCGTTATTTTATGCGCCACATTGGGGACTGTTGGTGGTTGAACATTTGGAGGTGGGTTGAGAGTAGAATTGCCGGCGAACAACGAAGCAAAAAGTTCAGCCTTGCCCAGGGTGGTAGAAACAATTTCATCCCCTGAGACAAGAGGTGGGAACGTGCTTTTGCAGAAATTATTCCCAATAGATTTAGCAAGAGTCCAGAAGGGTTTGCCGCCATTGGAGCTTAAGAGGACTTTGTTTTTGATGTGGTTATTAAACGAGTTTTTTGCCTCAGAAAGAATGCAGACATAGCGGTTTCTTGCGTCGTTAAATGCTTGACGATTTTCTTGACTGGGATTGTGTAGAAGCGTTTTGTGAGCTTTGACCTTTTGAAGTCTGGCCTTGTCACAGGATTTCGAGAACCAGGGCTTTTGAGTGGCTGAAGAGGTTTTCTGTGTACGTGGGATAAATAATTCCATGCCAGCTTGGATAATTTCGGTGACGTTTTGTTAGATATCAGAGGGGTCAGGATGAGAGAAGCAGACAGACGCCCATGGAAATGAGGAAAAGTAATCCCGCATTTCGTCCCAGTTTGCGGAGTTGTAGTGCCAAACGATACGTGGGTGTGATGACTGTGTGACCTCGGGTTGCATTGTGCAGGAAGCAGTGACCATGCCGTGGTCTGAGCGACCAAGGGGGGCGGTGACTGATATCTTATAGCATTCAGGTTGTGTAGTAAGAAGGAGATCCAAGGGATTTGAGCTGTGTGTTGGGATACGAGGAAAGTAAGTAGGTTGCTGAACCATATTGGCTAAAGAATTGCTGACTGCAAAGGCCTCCGCTGCTCTCCCTTGTGGATCGGTTTTTGAAGATCCTAGCCATTCCTTATTATGGACATTGAAGTCACCAAGAATAGTGACCTCGGAGGAAGGATATTCAGAATTCAGATAGTCGGTTTTTTCAGAAAGGTAGTCAAAGAGCTGGACAAAGTTGTTGTCAGAGGGTGACCGGTAAATGCAACAGATGATTTTAGTTGCAGCCCTGAGAGAAAGTTTTATCCATAGTATGTCTTTTCTTCCAGCTTCTAAATTGGGAAGTCTGGTGCAGGGTAGATTGCTACGGACGTATGCGCACACGCCTCCATGCAATCTGAAGGAAGTAAGGAGCTCATACCCCAGGAAATTAAGGTGATTAGTGGCTGTTTTGGCACTGATTTGGGTTTCGGTGCGGAAGAGGAGTTGGGGCCTGTTAGCCTGGAGGAAATGGTGGACGGAGTTCAGGTTAGAATTTAGGCCACATATATTCGAAAAGGATATGTTAAATCTTCACGTTGGCGCCCCCTGTACACCCCTCTCCCGGAGATCCGAATGGAGGGGTATTTTGCCTCCGGAATATTTTGTACAAGGAGGAGCCATCATCATTTTTGTTTATAAGGGAAACCGACTCATACACCAGAACCGGAAATGTCCGTTGGGACTTGATGAATGGGGTGAAAAAATCCTTTACTATTACGTAAATAAAAATTCCACTACCACCTCCTAGCTTGACAGTTATATAATTTAAGTTAACCTCAAAATCATATGTAATTCAATGTTATTAATTGTAGAACTTATTACCAGTACAAAATAAGTACCTACTGTTTTGAGTTCGTAAATAAAGAATATTGAAAAAAAATTGGTAAAGAATAATTAGCAAGTAAAAGAACCAGTCATCAATGAAACACTATTCATTGATTGTAATTACCTTTTTATTAATATTTGCTTTCTGTTTCGTGTTTATTTAATGTTCCTATTCTTCCAGGCAAATGCTAAGGGAATTGATACCTGCTGACCTTGTTAAGGTTCAAAGTGCCAATGACTGGAAGAGGGCAATAGTAGCAGCATACAACCAAGATGCTGGAATGTCACCAGAAGATGCCAAAATAACGTTCTTGAAAATCGTCTACCGTTGGCCCACTTTTGGATCTGCTTTCTTTGAAGTGAAACAAACAACAGATCCGAATTACCCTGAGATGTTGCTGATTGCCATCAATAAGCATGGGGTCAGTCTGATCCATCCGCAGACTAAGGTATGTATTTTATCTTAAACTAGTTTAGATTGGTATAGAATGTTCATTAACATTTATACTCAAAATTAGCAATGATGGCAAGTCTGTAAGACACAACTTGCATCATGAATAATTCTCAATGATTATACCGATGCTAGATTAACAAAACTTTGAATAATTAGGGAGCTCACCTTTGCTAAATATTAAATTTATTAATTTAAACAGAGAAAGCATCTCCATATTACATATAACTGCATAAACAGCTATAAAAAAGAAAACAAGATTCATGTTACAGAGCCACACTCTAGATCATTGTAAACAGCAGCAACAAAAGTATATATATATATATATATATATATATATATATATATATATATATATATATATATATATATATATATATATATATATATGTATATATATATATATATATATATATATATATATATATATATATATATATATATATATATATATATATATATGAACGCCAACCAGTGTATTGGTGGAATGAAGAAATAGCTACGATGTGTAGAAACAGCATTAAAAAGAAGAGGAAGTACATAAGAAGTCGTAGAAAACAAAATCCATCAATAACTCAACAACTCTGGGAAGAATACAATGCCAGCAGAAAGGAGCTTAGGAGCAAAATAAAATCAGCAAAAAAAGCAAAATGGAAGTCGGTGATGGATGAAATAGACCAAGATATCTGGGGAGACGGCTATAGGATTGTGATGAGGAAAATGTTGGGATTCCCACCAAGACCTATAATAGAAATGAAGATGATGGAGCAAATCGTTTACCATCTCTTTCCTGACCACAGACCAGTGTCATGGATCTCAAATTTTTTTAAGAATTTCCCTGCTTTTTCGTTGCAAGAACTCAAGACGGCCAGTGACAAACTGAAAAACAATAAATGTCCCGGACCCAATAACGTCCCAGCAGAAGTTCTAAAAATCGTCATTGAAAACAAGCCGCAGTATGTCCTGGATGTATACAATGACTTAGCCATAAAAGCATCCTTTCCCGATCCCTGGAAGGTGGCAAGATTGATGCTCATGAAGAAAGGAGATAAACCAATAACCGATTCGTCAGGCTATAGAACCATCTGCCTTCTAGATACAGAGGGAAAACTCTATGAGCAACTACTGAAAATTAGGCTAGATAGTGAAATAAAAAGAAAAGGAGACCTATCGAAAAATCAATATGGCTTCAGAGAGGGCCGGTAAACAGTAGATGCTGTAATAAGAATTGCGGCATCAGCATTCACTTCCTCACATAGAAGACTCTGCACAGTTATAACATTGGATGTCAGAAATGCATTCAATTGCGCATCCGGGCAGGTAATATTGGAAGAAATGAGAAGAAGGGGGATTCAAGATAGTCTGGTGAACATAATTGCAGACTACCTGTGCAATAGACAGTTAATATTGGCCGACCAAATATCGTCGACGAGAAAGGTACCTGTAAACAGTGGGGTCCCGCAGGGCTCGGTCCTGTGGCCGACCTTGTGGAATATTATGTACGATGGCCTCCTTACCCTAGAACAACCAAAAGGAGTAACTCTCATAGGACTTGCGGATGACTTAGCTCTAGTTGTCGTAGCCGCAAATGAAGAGATCCTCATAAACACAACAAATGCCACCTTACAGAAAGTTTCCAATTGGATGGCAGGTACATATCTCTGTCTTGCACCAGAGAAAACTGAATGTGTCCTATTAACTAAGAAAAGAAATATGGATCCTATTGAGTTTACAATAGAGAATGTGAGAATAAAACCTAACAGAAGCATCAAATATCTAGGAGTTTGGCTCGATACAAAGCTATCCTTCACAGAACACATTAAAAGAGTATCACTCAAAGTGGAAAGAACAATAACAGCACTCAATAGTTTGATGCCAAACATAGGAAGTCCCCGGTCATCAAAACGAAAAATATTAGCGAGCGTGGTATTGTCACAAATCTTGTATGCTGCCCCCGTCTGGCATAGAGCCACTAACAACAAGAAATTGATAGATAAGTTGACACGGCTGCAAAGAAAAGCGAACATGAGAATATCCAGTGCATATAGAAGCATCTCCGCAGAGGCAGCGTCAGTCATTGTGGGACTCGCTCCAATAGAACTCCTGGTGAAAGATGGAGAAGAAAGGTATGGGGGAATAGTGAAATCAGAGGCCAAAGAAAATCTCATGGAGAGATGGCAGATAAAATGGGAGTCATCAAAGAAAGGCAGCTGGGCTAGAAGTCTGATTCCAATCTTAAGCCACTGGGTGGAGAGAACACACGGTGAGGTGTATTACTACCTAACACAAGCACTTTCAGGACACGGCTGCTTCTGAGCATACCTCTATAGATTCCGCCGGGCCGACACAGAGCATTGCAGCTACTGTGAAGAGATAGATGATGCGATGCACACGCTATTTAATTGCAAGAGATGGGAAGCTGTTCGACAGAAATTTACAGTGACAACGAAGCTATCGTTCACGGCAGATAGCATGATGTCACAACTATTGTTGTCACAGGAATCATGGAACAGTGTATATACCACAATTAGAGAGATAATAGAGACGAAAGAGGAAGAGGCCAAATAGAGAGACTTGGGAACGAGTCCAAATATAACCATTACTGAACCCCTGATCTCACAAAGATCACAGTGAGGAAGGGGGATGTAGGTAAATTGTAACATAAACAGAAGCATAAACAATGAGACATTGCTTTGAAGCCATGCGACAGCGAATTTCATAGCACTATCTGCAGTTTCAGGGGTTCCACTTGCTCCGGCAAGCTAAAAAAGATAGATAGATAGATAGATACTTTATTCGCTTATTCTAATACACAATCACATGCATGGAGCATGTTACAGTGAAAAAACATACAAAACATTAAAATACCACTCAGGCAACAATACAGCCAAAAAGAAAATCAAATCATTAACAAATATCCAAATATAAAGCCGCCAGTAAAATACTAAAATCTAAATTTCAAATGATAAAATTAAGTAACAAAACATCTAAAGGCATAAACTACAGCAGATTTATTACACATTCAAGTAAAAGCAAATAAAATGCAAGGTGTGTCATATTATATATGTAAAATTAAATGCAGATTAGAGAATATAAAAACAAACTGGTCCAAAAAAATTAAAGACAACAAATATTGCCACCAAAACTACAGTCAAAAAATTATTTTACATCTTATAAAACTGACTTGTGCAGAAACTTTTTTAGTTCAATTTTAAACAGTTTTGATGGTAGTCGTGTTAAGCTGATAGGCAACCTATTAAAGGTTCTTAGCGAATGTACGACAACACTTCTATTTACCATTGTAGTAGTTGTTTGTGGTAACGTAAACTGTACATATAAAACACTTTTAGTTGGATAATTATATATGATTAACCCCACATTCACTCAAAATATTCTGATTTTCTTTGACAAAATGAGCACTCTCAAATATATACAAACTAGGAACAGTCAAAATTCCTGGAGAGTGTGGTGAAACTTCTCCCTGCGTCAGTGATTGGCCATAATCACGGAAATAGGCCAACGTTAAAGGACAAAAAAATCTACTATTTACACTGAATGAAACTGCCTACAAAAACAAACTTATTTAACAATAAAATGAACCCTACCTCAACTTTAATCGATAGAATCTGAAGGTATCAAACTAGAAAAACTAATGCCAATATATATTGGGTACATTCAAATCTAAACTATGAGGGATACTTATAAAACTAATATAATCTCCATAATTACATAACTATATAAACAAAAATAACTAAGTATACCAATAAAATAAATTAATAAAATTAGTCGGACAGGATATCACAAAATCAAAAGGTGCAAGCTCCAACGCAAATGGTTCACGTCGTTCACCGTTCGTGCTATTCACAAAAATTTCAAAATTTATTTGACGAAAATTCATTCGCATGACAAGTTACAAGTGCCCTTTAAATAATGACGTCATGTAGTAGTAGCAGTGGTGGGGAGGCTAACGCCAGGCAAGTAGACCACAATGGGCCCTTTTTGCCAACCCCAGCAACCCAGCAACCATGCTCTACACCTCCTCGGTTCCGTCGCCAAACCGCCTCGACCTCGAAATGAAGGCCATGACGGTCTTCAATTGGACGGTACTTACCTGGTTCCTCTGCAGAGTCTTTAAACCAAACAATTCTGCTCGCAGACTACCAAAAGCCTCGTATTCACACAGGTAGTGGTAAGACGTCTCTTCATTCTCGCCGCATTCCTGGCAAATGGGATCCCTCCCGACACCTATCAGTGTGAGGTGTCTTCTAAGGGCGCAGTGACCTGTCAGCACCCCAAGGATGCGGCGAAGCGCAGGTCAACTGCTACCGATTAGCCAGACAGTTTTATCTCTGTCCGGCTCCTCCACGAAGTCCCTCGCCAGCCTACAGCCACCGGCCGTCCCGCAGTGCCTCTCCATGGCCTCCTCAGTCCACCTGTCTAAGGCGACAGAGACCGTCTTCTTACTTATGCCTATCGCAGACTCCGGGCCACAGAAAGGCCGCCGGGAACCAAGCCTTGCAAGATCATTCGCCACCCCATTCCCCGCTACGCCACAATGTCCCGGAACCCACACCAGTTCCACATCTTTTGTCCTGGCTAGTCCTTTAAGGGCGTCAGCGCACTCCTGAACCAGTGTTGACCTAATTCTGGCTGCGCAGACTGCCCAGAGGACCGCCTGGCTATTCAAGCCAATTTATACACATTTCTCGGGGCTCATCTTCACATCCTGTCGATTGGCTACAGACAGGAAGGCGTACACCTCCGTTTTGAATGCCGTGGTATATGCGCCCAGAGCATAACTCTCGCGCACCCCCAGGCTGTCGATGCATATTCCTGCCCCGGAGGATTGTTGATCCTCCAGCCGTGATCCGTCGGTAAAACAGACCAGGCTTGCGGGCTGGAATGCAACCTCATTTTCCCTCCACTGATCCCTACTGGGAATTTTTAGAGTATATGGCCTAGTCAACCTAATATCATCCTCTACATTCCGTACCTTGATGATGAAAATCGGAATTTCCTTTTCCACCTCCTTGGCGACTCTTGCATGTCTTATTATTGCTCCCTCTCCGCACCAGTTTCCAGAGTCTCGCATTCTAAGATGCAACGCCATAGCCTCCCTTCTGATACAGATGGGAAGCGGTGGCAGCATGAGCAAGACCTCTAGCGCGGCCGCGGGTGTCGTTCTCATAGCGCCTGTGATACCCAGCATTGCCAGCCTTTGGAGTTTGGCCAGCTTCTTGGTAGTAGTTTGGTTCACACCACACCACCGGACCAACGCCCCATAGAGAATTTTCGGCCTGACGATCGCAGTGTAAATCCAATGAAAGATCCGTGGATTAAGTCCCCAGGTCCTCCCTATCACTCGACGCAGCTGCCAGAGGGTCTCTACTCTCTTCCTTACTACTCGTTATATTTGCGACCCCCATGATAATTTGGAGTCCAGGACCACCCCCAAGTATTTGACCTCCCGCACTAGAGCTAAAAGTTTTCCAAACATCACGGGCGCCCTGAACCCCCCCATATTCCTCTTCTTGGTGAATAGGATCATCTCCGTCTTCCCTGGGTTGACGGAGAGTCCCAGCTCACCACACCATCTTTCAATTATGCTACAGGCAGTTTGCATGCACTCACAGACGACGCCGAGGAATTTGCCGGTAACTAAGACCAGCCCATCATCAGCGTACGCCTGGGCGTAGAAATCATTCTCGGAGAGCCGCTCCATGAGGCCGTCCATGACCAGACACCATAGATGAGGCGAAAGGCAGCTGCCCTGAGGACAGCCGCCTGTCACCCCAACGTCCAGCCCGCGACTTCTCAAGGTCAGCGAGACACCCAACTTATTAGGGACCTAGGCGATCCCCTGTCCTGTAGGGCGGCACAGACCGTATCCATCCTTGCCCTATCAGAGGCCCCCTCCACATCGAAGAACACAGCTAATGTGCTCTCCCTGTAGTGTAGGGTCCTTTCCACCTTTCGCGTCACAGCGTGGAGCTCCGTCGATTTGCCCGCTGGTACGCGTGTTGATTTATATGGAAGGGGTGATCCTTGAGGATCCCTCCCAACACAAACCTATCTGTTATCTTTTCCAATGCCTTAAGCAGGAAGGATGTAAGGCTGATTAGCCTGTACGCCTTGGCCAGCGTGTCCTCCCTTCCCGGTTTAGGAATGAAGACCCCCCTAACCCGGCGCCAGGCCTTTGGGACATAGCCCCACGCCAGGCTTGCCCGGAAAACCTCCCTTATGTTAGGAAGCAGTATATACAGGCCCCTCTGGAGTAGGGCCGGAAAGATCCCATCACAGCCTGCGGATTTGAATGGAGCAAACGCGTTCACCGCCCAGGTTATAGAGCCATCCGTGACCACCCCCTCCGCCAGCTGCCAGTCCGCATTCGGGACCGACCACCGGCCCAGGTCGGCAGCCCCCGTGACGGCTCCACCGCCCGCAAGGTGCACTTCGGCGAGATGGTGTGAGTACCCTTACCAGCCTGGCTGCATCTGGCAAGGAGTTAACTTCCCCGCAGTACGCGCACGTACTCCCTTCTGGCAGTTCTAAACTCGTCCCAGGCCGCCTAACCCGGCTCAGTTTAAGGCCATCCGAGTCCGCCCGCGTAGTGCGGCGAGATCCCTGTTCCACCATCGGACTTTGATGGACGGCTCTCCCCTAAGTGGTGACGCGGCCTCGTAGGCTGCCATTATTTTACCTTCTAAGGCCTTGGCCTCGCTATCTAATGTCTCTATAGAGAGTCCCCTCCCCTCTAGGCTCCTTGGGGACCAACCAAGACCCGTTACGTAGGCATCCCATTCGGTCTTCCTTTGATTTCTCCTGGGGGGAGGACCCTCCGGTCCACATCCAATTCAAAGCTGATCATACGATGATCAGACATTGATATGTGTTCCGTCACCCTCCAGCTAGATATATCCTATGTTATTCCTCTGCTCGCCAATGTGATGTCATCACCTCCTGCCGGATACGATTGACAAACGTCGGAGCTGTACCTCTATTTAATATGTCCAGGTTCGTTGTAGTCAAATACTCTAGTAGAGCTGCTGGTATTTGTGCAGCCCCACAGTCTGTGGTGAGAATTAGCGTCACAGCCTATAATAAGTTGTAACCCATGCTCCGTCGCGAAATCGACGGAACGCACCAAATCCTCCGACGGAGGCAGCCCCCGCCGATCGTAGGGAACATTAAGGCTGCACAACATAACCTTAAGCCTAATGACCTTAACATGCCTGAATATGCTTCTTGTCGTCAGAACGACCCCTCCGCTCGTAAGTCTGCTTTTCAGAACTTCTGTAATCTACTACTCCTTGGACAGTTTAATCATGTTGAGAATATTAACAACAGGATTCTTGACGTGGTTTTGTTTACAGGCACTTGCTCGGTGGGGGAGGCTCCTGATTCGCCCGTGATTCCTGATGGTCATCATCCCCCCTTAATCATAGAGTTTCCGTTCAGGGGTTCAGTGGTCTCTTCCCCTGTTGGTGACACTGGGCAAAGATCATATAAATTTCGAAAATGTGATTTTGTCAGATTGTATGCGGAGCTTGGTGGCTTGTGCTGGGATGGCATGGATGGGCTTCAGGATGTCGATTATATGCTTGACTTTTTCTATTCCAGAATTTACGACTTGTTTGATCTGTATGTTCGCATGACTGCTCCAAGAGCATGTAATAGGTATCCCCCGTGGTTTTCTAAAGAAATTAAGGTTAGTATCAAATATAAATATTCATTATGGTGTAAGTTTAAGAAGTCTGGAAATGTGGAGTTTCTGGATAGATTTAGGGAGCTGAGACAAAAACTTAAGAGAGACATTTATCGTGTAAACTACTTTCAGAGGGTTGAAAGAAAGATTAGGTCTAACCCTAAAAAATTCTGGAACTGCTCTTCTCGACGCCGTCAAAACTTTTCTATTGGGAATTCATCTAACCAGCAACAGGCAGCTGACAGTTTTGCTTCTTATTTTGCGGGGTGTTCTGGTTCCACCCCCACCTCATCACCTACGGCCGCCAGCCTGGCTTTGGGTGACATCACAATGTTCTTTGTTGATGACTTCATAGATGACGAAATTATTACAGCCGCTAAGAGAATTAAGGCTAACATGTCCTGTGGACCTGATCTGGTTCCTGGTTTCCTGGTGCGCGACTGCTTATATGCTTTCCTAACTCCGCTTAAGAAAATTGTCTAAATCACTCTGTTCTGATTGACAGGATGAGGGCTATCGGATTTTCCGAGGGCTTGCTTGGCTTGTTCAGATCTTACCTGGATGGAAGGAGGCAATTTGTTGAGGTTGGGGGCTTCAAATCTAACACCTATCACGTAACCTCGGGAGTGCCGCAGGGTTCCATACTCGGTCCATTACTATTAATATCTTTATTGACCCAGTTAAACATGTTTTACATGTTCCTTTTTTAATGTATGCAGATGATATTAAGATTTTCGCAAATATTTCGAGTGTTGATGACTGTTTGCGGCTCCAGAACTGTATTCAGGTCCTTGATGAATGGTGTTGTCGGAGTGGTCTTTCTATGAATGTTTCCAAGTGTTGTGTGATGTCCTTTACTCGAAATAAGCACGCAATCACTTTCGGGTACAATATAAGAGGGTTTCCACTTGATCGCCCCGGGACAGTTAAGGACCTTGGAATTGTTTTTGATGGTACTCTATCTTTTAAACCACACTATGAGCAGACTGTCAGTTCTGCTTACAAAACTCTAGGGTTTCTGACAAGAAACAGCAAAATTTTCTCACAGACTGACACCCTCCTCCTGCTCTTTAGCTGTTTGGTTAGGTCCCGACTTGAATATGGCTCAGTTGTGTGGGCTCCTACTTATAAGATACATGTGGCAAGCCTGGAATCAGTGCAAAGGAAATTTCTAAAATTTCTTAGCTTTCGTGAGGATGGTCGATATCCGTCTATTGGTTTTCCTCATGAAAGTTTACTTCTTCGCTTTAGTCTGCAGAGTCTGTCGATGCGCAGGAGTGCAGTTTCATTATATTTTTATATAAACTTGTTAATTCTGTGTTCGACTGCCCTAGCCTGCTTCAGCAACTTAATTTCAATGTGCCTCGTATTGCAGCACGTTTTCCAGGCACATTCTATCTCCCGACTGCTCGTACACGATTGCTGCGATCGTCTCCAATTTACCAGATGTGCAATGATTACTCTGTACTGCAAGACCGCCTAGATATCTTCTCGTAACATATCAGAGATAAAAATGTTTTTCAAAGCGATGTAATTTGTGAATTTTTGTATTGTTAGTTTGATTATTGTTAGTTATTATGTTTTGTGTATTGGCCCATCCTTAATTTGGCTTTTAAGCTGTTGTATGGTGTATGAATAAATAAATAAATAAATATTACTCACATAATGACGTCATACAAACACACATACAATTTGACTATTTGATCTTAATAAATAAAAATTACCAAAGCGACGCGAAATCATTTATGCTTAACATAAATACTGCACCCTCCGTAGATTTTATTTCTTGTTATTATGCTCTAAAATTGTTACATATTATGCAGCTAGAGCTTTAGCTGATTTATATAGTAGGCTGTAGAATTTATGTGAGTAAATAAATAAATAAAATATGTGGAGCAATTAATATTATCATTTTAACTATAAACTTGTGAGCCCCTCCTTGCTTTGTGGTAACATTGTTATGTCCCCTATTTAAGCAAAGAGATTTCCCATTGTAAACGCTTTAATTAAATTTAATGTGTGTTAGACAATAAAAACAATTTATTTTCTTAATAATCTATTAACCAAAAATGTTTGTCATTCTTTTCATGAATGACAATAAGTTCAAAGAACAATACATGTTAAGTATGCGAATCATGCAAGGTTTTTATTGTCTTCCAAATAATCTGCGAATGAGTCTAAAATACATATTAGTTTTTTCCTAGTTTCGCTTAGAAGTTTTGTATTTAATACAATGATCTAATAGTTAGTCAAAGTGACCAAATAGCCACATCAAATGAAAAATTATTGTCTTTAACAATAATAGTAGCATTCTTGCTTGTAGATATAATTTATTTTGTGCGAAATATACAATAAACCAGTTATTTGTATCGTAATTAAAAAATATGATAAAACAAATAAACAGAACAGGAAATAATTGGTCACGCTTTATTACATTTGCTTAAATAAATATACAGTGTGGAATATCCAAATGGAATAAATTCGGTATCTCAGTTATTTTGCATATTTATAAAAAATTCCGAATCCAACAATTTTGGATTAAAAACCGACATCCTACAAGATGAAAGCTTCACCCCTACATTTAACGGCCTCTTGGGGCGACTCTCTGATAATGGCTTCTACGCCCAGGCGTACGCTGATGATGGGCTGGTCTTATTCACCGGCACATTCCTCGGCGTCGTCTGTGAGTGTATGCAGGCTGCCTGTAGCATAATCGAAAGGTGGTGTGGTGAGCAGGGACTCTCCGTAAACCCGGCAAAGACGGAGATGATCCTATTTACCAAAAAGAGGAAGGTGGGGGGGTTCAGGGCGCCCGTGATGTTTGGAAAACCTTTAGCTTTAGGGCGGGAGGTCAAATATCTGGGGGTGATCCTGGACCCCAAACTAACATGGGGGTCGCAAATAGAACGAGTAGTGAGGAAGAGAGTAGCGACCCTCTGGCTGCTACGTCGTGTGATAGAGAGGACCTGGGGACTTAATCCTCGGATCCTTCATTGGATCTACACTGCCATCGTCAGGCCGAGAATCCTCTATGGGGCGTTGGTCTGGTGGTGTGGTGTGAACCAAACTACCAGCAGGAAGCTGGCCAAACTCCAAAGGCTGGCAATCCTGGGTATCACAGGCGCTATGAGGACGACACCCTCAGCCGCGCTAGAGGTCTTGCTGATGCTGCCACCGCTTCTCATCTGTATCAGGAAAGACTCTATGGCGTCGCATCTTAGAATGGGAGACTCTGGAAACTGGTGCGGAGAGGGAGCAGTAATGGGGCATGCAAGAGTCGCCAAGGAGGTGGAAAACGAAATTCTGATTTCCGCCATCAAGGTACGGAATGCAGAGGACGATATTAGGTTGACTAGACCATATACCCTCAGGATCCCCAGTAGGAATCAGTGGAGGGAAAATGAGGTTGCATTCCAGCCCGCAAGCCAGGTCTGTTTTACCGACGGATCGCGGCTGGAGGATCAACAATCCTCCGGGGCAGGAATATATATCGAGGGCCTGGGAGTGCGCAAGAGTTATGCTCTGGGCGCATATACCACGGCATTTGAAACGGAGGTGTACGCTATCCTGTCTGTGGCCAATAGACAGGATGTGAGGATGAGCCCCGAGAAATGTGTATACATTTGATTGGATAGCCAGGCGGTCCTCCGGGCAGTCTGCGCGGCCAGTATCAGGTCAACATTGGTTCAGGAGTGCGTTGACGCCCTTAACGGACTAGCCAGGGCAAAGGACGTGCACTGTGGCGTAGCGGGGAATGAGGTGGCGAATAATCTCGCAAGACTCGGTTCCCGGCGGCCGTTCTGTGGCCCGGAGCCTGCGATAGGCATAAGTAGGAAGACAGTATCTGTCGCCTTAGAGAGGTGGACCGAGGACGCAATGGAGAGGCACTGGGGGTCGGTTGGTGGCTGCAGGCAGGTGAGGGACTTCGAGGAGGGGCCGGACAGAGATAAAGCTGTCTGGATACTCGGAAGGAGTCGACCTACGCTTCGCCGCATCCTTGGGGTGCTGACAGGCCACTGCGCCCTTAGAAGACACCTCACATTGATAGGCGTAGAGAGGGATCCCATTTGCCAGGAATGCGGCGAGGATGAAGAAACGTCCTACACCTCACATTGATAGGCGTAGAGAGGGATCACATTTGCCAGGAATGCGGCGAGGATGAAGAAACTTCCTATCACTACCTGTGTGAATGCGAGGCTTTTGGGAGTCTGCGAGCAGAATTGTTTGGATAGAGGACTCTGCAGAGGACTCAGGTAAGTACCGTCCAATTGAAGACCGTCACGGCCTTCATCTCGAGGTTGAGGCGATTTGGCGACGGAACCAAGGAAGAGTAGAGCATGGTTGCTGGGTTGCTGGGGTTGGCAAAAAGGGCCCATTGTGGCCTTCTTGCTTGGCGTCGGCCTCCCCACCACTGCTACTACTACTATTACTACTAGGGTCTTGTGATACCTCATTTGAAAGATATCTTCATTATCTATTCAAAAATTTTATGGTTTAAAAATTTATCGCAAAAATTAATTTAAAAAAAGGAATGCATCTGATTGACCAACTTGATTCACTACAACACACTAAAAAAAATTAATAACCAATCGCGTTTCATTCTTGATAATGAGAAAAAATAAAAATACATCAATCTAAATGTAAGAGATGTTCAAAATACATGCCTTGAACGTCTTGGCAGCATTCTAATCGTAGATAAAAATGTTTTCTAATGTTAATCAACATCTGAGGCGTGACCGACCTAATCGCAATCGTTATTCTTCTTTTTAAGTCAGCTATATCGGCTGGTTTCGTTTTGTATACCATATTTTTCACATATCCCCTAAGAAGTCTAACAGCATAAAATCGGGTGATCATACTGGCCATTCTAACGCACCTCGCCTCCCTACCCACCGATTTGGAAATATTAAGTCGAGTTACTGTCGGACATTGTTTTGGTAATGTGCTGGTGCTCCATCTTGCTGGAACCATATTACATTCGCTGTAACTTGTGGGTTTTGCTCGATCAGGATATAAGTTTGCCATAGTTGGCAAATAAGTATCTCCATTCAAATTGCCATCAATGCCAATGACATAGTTTCCCACTATTCGTGCCCAAATATTAACCTTTTTAGGGTATTGCGTATGTTCTCGTCTTATTCAGTGTGGATTGTCTTTAGACCAGTAGCGACAATTTTGACGATTAGCATGGGTGTGAACTGTAAAACTGCACTTGTCAGAAAACAAAACATTGTTATCTAACATTTCCATCATTTGTTCACAAAAAGACGCTCTTCTATCAAAATCGTCTTCCATGAGTTCCTGAGTTGGTATCAATTTATAGGAATGCATTTTCTTTTCTTTTAATATTTGAATGAATGTCTAACACCTAATGTTATGGCTGCTTGTTGACTCGAAGTATGTTGGTTTTCCTCAGGCTCAAGCATTACATCCAATTTGTTATCATTACTCAGTGCATTAGAAGGTTTTTTTTGTATCTGCCTTATATGTCCAAGCTCGCCAAATTGCTTTTCAATTTAATTAATTGTTCTTTGAGATACAGGCGTCAAATCGAAAAATTTGTCTTGTAACCAATCAGCTGAAGAATTGTTATTTGATGCATTTCTATTAAATGCGAATGTTTTCTTAGGAATATTTTATGTAGCCGGTAAAATATTGATTTCGATTCACCTTTAATAGATGCCTATTCTATGTGCCAGTCTTTCGCTACAAGAATCCAAATGGACACCAATGATAAAGGAGAAAAACCTGTTAGTTGAGAGTCCACAAACTCCACACAGAAAAATTCTACTATTTTCTTCGGGAACATAACCCATCTATCGTCACCTTCAGTTTTGATTGCCAAAAAAAATATGCCCCTACCAATTATTTCCGACCTGGAGGCCTACTATAAAAGGCAGTTGTATAACTACAATTTTGCAATGGTTATGGGCCACTCCCATTTTCTGGAGCTGGCTTAGACGTCGAAGCTCGCGAAATTGTTTTTCAATTTTACTAATTGTCCCCGGGATATAGGCGTAAAATCGGGAAATTTTTCTTAATTATGTGATCGTATTTAACCAATCACCTGCAGAATTGTTATTTTATGCAGTTCTGTCAAATAAATAATATTTCTGAATGACAACTACTGTCATGCGTTTGCAATTAAACAGCAAGTTGCTAAGGCGTTTTAAACAAAACTAACATTGTCAACTATGGAGAATGTTGATAACTTTTTATGTCCTCCTTTAAAAGAATGTGTCCAAAAAAGACACTGAAACCGGTGTTTCTTGCTTTTTCATTATCAAGATGAATGGAATGCGATCAGTTATTAGTTTTTTGGTGTGTTTCAGCGAAGTTTGTCGATCATTCTTCTTTTTCACTGTTAATTTTTGCAATAAATTTTAAAACCATAGCATTTTTGAATAGATACTCAAAAGTTATTTCAAATGAGATATCATACTTCCTATTTAAAAATATTGGAATTGCAACTGTTACGGGGGGCGTAGGGGTGAAGTTTTCATGTTGCGGAATGTCATTTTTTTTAATCCAAAATTAACGTGCTTTAGGATTTTTTTAAAAATATGTACAATAATTGAGATACTGAATTTTTTCCATTTGGCTGTATATTTTTTTAATACGTTGAACTTATTTATATATGATATTTAATAGAAGGCAGTATGGCATAGTGGTCTAGTAGATTTGTTTAAATTGTTGGCAATAAAAAACTTGTAGGTTATGAAATCTAAAATCACAAAAATTGGTTTGATTTTATAATTTGTAAAATCTTTACAATAAAAAAACAAAAATTGAAAAGAGTCATGGCTAGTAACAATGCATTCTCAGTTTTCTTCTAGTTATTATTAGTGAGCACTATAAATGCTACACTTGCTGGTTTTAAATTGAAATCTTCAATTTTTTCTAGAGGATTTTTTTTCTTAATGTCGTCAGTCCAGCGTGTGAGGGATTGGATACCATAGCTGTGTTATTTTCAGAGATAAAAAATTGTTTCGAAAAAAAAAACCCAAAAGTTTTCCGGCAAACCTGGTCCGATTTCCTCGCTAACGAACTTATCGAACTCACTCACAAAGGGAAGGTACCTGCTGAATTTCATCAAAATCGGTCCATTATTTTTTAAGTTATCGGTGTCAAGCTTCCGAAGATATTCAAAAAAACGAAATTTTGAGGTTTATTTTTTCCTGTCTCGTATAACAGTTTGTGGCTAATGGACTTTGCTTCCGAGGCCATCTCTAGACTAACACACACACACACACACACACACACACACACACACACACACACACACACACACACACACACACACACACACACACACACACACACACACACACACACACACACACACACACACACACACACACACACACACACACACACATTTTTTTTCCTGAAGTTATTTTAAAAGGTATAAAGAACAAGATGCACTTCTCATTGCCACTTTTTCTGCTCTACCAATTCGCATTTTCAAATTTTCAGTACAACGTTTTGTTTTAAAGAAACCATCCACTTAATTTTTTATGGCCTGCAAAAAAGGCCTTGTATTAGATAGCATTTAGCATTACGAATTCAATAATGTACAGCACAATATAGTTACTTATGTAGCATTGCTACAGCGGGGTTTGATATATTAAAACCCCACCTGCAACGAATATTCTGAGCTAGTTTAATCCTGGGCCTCATTCCACAGGCATGGAGAAAGGCAAATGTGGTGTTTATACCAAAAACAGGACATCGCCCTATGGACGAATCAAAGTCCTACCACCCCATTAGTCCCACATCCTTTCTCCTAAAGACTATGAAGAAGGCATTAGATCAATACCTACATTAGAAGAGAAACCCTGTAATGAAATTCCATTACAGCTTTCACTAATGAGGAGATCCCGACTTTTGAATTTAAAAAAATTCTTCAAATGTATATGTATCACACCGATAACTCAAAAAATAATGGGCGGATTTTGACCAAATTTGGTGAGTACCTTTCTTTTGCAAGTGGCTTTGATAAGGTCGTCAGCTAGGAAAATCGGCCAAGGTTTTCCCGGAAAATGTTGTGTTTCTTTCTAAAAAAAAATTATATCTCCGGAAATAAATAACAAAGTAAGGGCAACCAATTTTCGTACGCGTGTTTGTATTATAAAGAGTGAACCATGTACCAAAATTTACTTCTCTAAGTTTAAAGACAAACGAGTGATGGGCGGTTAAAGAAAAAAAACTGGAGTTTTCCTCAAAACGTCAAAGTCGCGATTTGAAACGTCAAAATTGGCAATGTTTAGGCAAAGAACGTGAAACAAATACGGATTATGAAAAGAAAATGTTGCAGCAGCAGTATTCTGCGAACCCTTAAGTTTCAGCTTCAACCATGATTGGCCTTCATTTTACTAAAATATTTACAGAAAATTCATTTCAAATGTACCCTTTCTCTGATGCTTTGGCGGTAGGTTCAAGTTAAGTTTATGGTTTAACGGTCTATAATTTTTAGCTATTTTTCATAGAACAAATTCGTTAATGCATTGCTGCATTATTTATCGAAATATGATGCATGTTTGTAAGAAAAAAATCGAGACGCAGTAAGTGCGTTTTGGTAGCGAATTTTCATTAAATCCTTCAAATTTCAATAACTCAACTTGCTATTAACCTAATGTTTGTTAGCTAGGAAACCAACATTTTAAGTTTATTTTCGGAAAATGTTTATACATTTTCAAACAATAAGTAATTTTGATAAAATATGGTACATTGTTTCTACTACATAGGCTATACCGGTAATCAGATTGATGCCTGCTTGCATTTGCTATTCTAAACGTTTGACGACTACAACTGTTTATATTCTGTGCATGTACTCGGCCTCAGACGCTTAAGGGTGTATCAAGCAAACAAACTTCCACTGCTTGCCTACAGGTTCCAATCTTCGTTTAGTTATATCTAATCTGATTTTTTGGTTTAATATTAATAGTAAAACTATATATGCACCAAACTAGGCTTTATTTTCACTTATATTTTAAAATATGTATTAAACCTACCCAATTCAACCTAAGAGAAAGGACATCAGGCCAGCAACTAAAACTGAATTAATGACTTGATGCTCATAAAAGAAGAAATCGCTAACCACAAAGTCATACATCAATCCAAAGAAAAAAAGTTTACTTAATTCCTTTGTAGTGTTAATATTTACTACAGTTATCTTATATAACAATGACTGCATGAAAGATTCCCACACAACACAAATGATGCTAAAACTGATTTCTACATTATGTGGCTTCCTGTTTTTGTTATCAGATTCATTCATTAGTTTGTCTTATTATGACAATTAAAATCTTGATTCTTTTTTATGTTATAAATAACTGATGAATATAATAACATTTAATTAGGATCAGTCAGCTTGAATAGGAAGCACTTAAATTATTAAGATTCTCAGGATATCTTGTGGTTTTTTCCTGGTAGATAATGACTAATTAATATGATTTTCATGTAAATACATAAATACCCGTCTCTCTTAAGAGTTATTTTCTGAATGCACAGCATTACGTAAATTTTATCAATTGCAACCTTTATACGTTTTAAACACCAAACTTGTATTTTAGTCTACAATTTTGTATATTATGGGGGTTATTAGTGAATTTTCATTAAGAAAATTCACCAATAGAGAGGCCACGATGGTTAGACTTTCGGAAATGTTCTTCAAATGAGCGCAAATTAGAGCCATTCGACCAGGTCTGGCACAGAGCTCTGCTTAATAAACTTCCGGCATATGGCCTACCACCACAACTCTGTATCTGGACAGCAAATTTCCTCTCCAACCGGAGTATTTCTGTTGTCGTGGATGGCCATTCCTCTAAACTGTATCCAATTAATGCAGGAGTTCCTCAAGGTTCAGATTTAGCCCCTACTTTGTTTCTTCTCCACATCAATGACCTCCTCTCTAGCACATCCAACCCAGTTCACAGTTACGCGGACGACAGCACCCTCCACTCAAATATACAATATTCTAAGCCTGTCTCTTTAGCCCAATTAGATTAGGATCGCAGACTCATGGAGGGTTCTGTCTCTGTGGATCTCCAAAAAATATTAGACTGGGGAAGTGGAAATCTTGTACAATTCAACCCCACCAAATCACAGTCTTGCTTTCTTTCTCATAAGAGATACACCAGCCCTAGACCCATCACAATGAACAACCAAGTTATTCAAAGTAATGAGTCCTTTTCACTTGTTGGCATTTCTGTTCATCGAAACCTCAATTGGCACCAACATGTCACATCAATTGCAGAAGCGGCTGCTAAGAAATTAGGTTTCCTCTTCCGGGCTCGCAAATACTTTTCACCAGCTAATCTCTATACCTTATATACACAAATATGGTCAAACCTCGAATACTGCTCCCACATCTGGGGTGCCGCTGCCGCTTCTACACTCGCTATCCTGGACTCCATTCAGAAGAGAGCTATACGTCTCATTGGTGACCCTACCCTCACCCAAAGGCTGCCATCCCTTGCCCACAGGCGTGCCGTTAGTGACCTCTCTCTCTCTCTCTCTCTCTCTCTCTCTCTCTCTCTCTCTCTCTCTCTCTCTCTCTCTCTCTCTCTCTCTCTCTCTCTCTCTCTCTCTCTTATAGATATCTGCACGGGCAATGCTCAGAGGAGCTTTCTTCCATAGTTCCTCCACCTGCTGCCCCCAACAGATCTACCAGGGGAACAGAGCGAATGCACCCTTTTACTGTCCAGGTCACCAGACATAGAACATCTTGTTATGCCCGCTCTTTTGTCCCGAGTACTTCCAAGTTGTGGAATTCCTTGCCGGCACATGTTTTTCCTTCTCCTCCGAACCTTCAAGTCCAGAATTAACAAGTTGCCTCTTTCCTCTTTGTCGACACCCAGGTACGATAGTATTTAGGCTGTAAGCCCTCATGGTGTGTTGTTGAAATATAAAGAAAGTACAATTTGGAGAACCCAATTCATCACAATACAGTTTTCAGACCTGATGATCGTTTTGCTAACTATTCATCTGATGACGCTAAGTTTGTTAGCGAAACGATCGTCAGAGCCACTTGTCTAAAATTTTTGCAGAAAATTAATTAAGTTGTTCATCGTAAAATTGTGAGTTAAATAGTAAATAAGTGTTGAAAAAGTATGGATGCAGCAAGTGCGTTATAGTAGTGAATTAAAAAAAAATATCTTAAATGTGTATTCAAATTTCACATTAAGCTAGAATCTTCAGTTTTGCTACATAGTAAAGTTTTTATAAAAGCAGCGTGGTTACTAAATTGTATCAAAATAACATGATGAGTTTCGGAGTTACGAATTTGTTTTCCCAAAAACATTTTTTTTGAACCGATCTGATCGGGTTGAACAAAAAAAAATTCGGGTTGCAGCAAGTGCATTATAGTAGTGAATTTTCATAAGAATTGTACACTATTAGTAAAATATACTATTAAAACTTATTCTTTAAATTTAAATGGACCTTGGAGATTGGTTTTAGAGTCCCAGTTAGCGATTATTTGAAAAAATTTATACATTATATGGAGCTAAAAAATTAAAATTTGTATATGTAAGTGCTGCAAGTGTCTTTAAAAAATTGTGTTACAAATTTCATCAAAGTTACAAAAGTTTTTCAAAAAATTTTTGTACATTTTCAAACAATAAAGTTATTTTGGTGAAACATGCCACCTTGTTTCTACTATATAGGTTATACTGGTAACCAAATTTGATGCCTGCTTTCTTAAAAAAAATACACACACATATTTGCTATTAAAAACATTTTTATCAAAATTCATTATAACGCACTTACTGCGTTTTTTGTAGTTTATTGTTTGCAAAAACCGAATGGGTTGACTAAAACAAAACCATCCAAGCAATTAATAAGGAAAAATACCTGCCATATTTATAATTTGACAGGTACATTCCCTTTGTTAATAATTCTTTTTTTCTGAAAAACTTTTGTAACTTTTTTTAAAGATGCTTGCAGTACTTAATTATTATATCTAAGACCAAATTTTAATTTTGTAGCTCCATATAAAGTATAATTTTTTTAAATAATCGCTACCTGTGACTCTGAAACCGATCTCCAAGGTCCATTTAAATTTAAAGAATTAGTTTTAATAATATATCTTACTAATAGTGTACGATTGTTATGCAAATTCACTACTATAACGCACTTGCTGCGTCCCGAAATTTTTTATTTATAGTATACATTCGCATGTTAAAATGAAGCACTTTTGAGCGCAAACTTTGTCCTGGTATTAGGAAATAAATAGTCCAAGGCTGACATTACACAATTCTTAGTTGATTGTACAGCTCTATCTATAAAATTTTGTGTAAACTAGAGCAACATACTACCTGGTCCTGCACCTAGATGGTGTCCCTGTCGTATCTCTCACAATGTTCTCCAGGCTGATAACCTGCGACAACCTCCATTGTTTGCATTTTTATCTACGATCTATTTAAATAGCATAGCGGTACAGATAACGTCATCTGTCTTTGTCCAACATTGTAGATATGGCATTACCGAATCTGAAGTGATGTCGAGAATTATTAATTATTATTAATTTCGAATAACTTTATTTTCCTGTGATCAAACGACTTGAAAATTGGTACACAACCACGTCTGTCTATGTTCTTTTAAGGTGTAAATATTCGTTTCAATTACTTAGACGATTTGAGAGATATTGCGTTTTAAAAAATATTTTTTAAATTTTTTACTAAGAAAAATTGACAGAATTAACAAGTTGCCTCTTTCCTCCTTGTCGACACCCACGGTACGATAGTATTTAGGCTGTAAGCCCTCGTGGTGTGTTGTTGAAATGTCATATACATATATATATATATATATATATATATATATATATATATATATATATATATATATATATATATATATATATATATATATATATATATATATATATATATATATATATATATATATATATATATATATATATATATATATATATATATATATATATATATATATATATATATATATATATATATATATATATATAATTCAGTACGAATTGAAAAGCAACTTGCCAAACTGTAAACATGACAGGTATTTTCCATTGTTAGTCGCTTGGTTGATTTTTAGTGAATTTTCATTAAGAAAACTCACTAATAGAGAGGTATCGATGCTGAGACTTTCGGAAAATTTCTTTATAAGAACGCGAATTAGGGTCCGAAAGTCTCAGCATCGATACCTCTCTATTAGTGAGTTTTCTTAATGAAAATTCACTAAAAATCAACCAAGCGACTAACAATGGAAAATACCTGTCATGTTTACAGTTTGGCAAGTTCCTTTTCAATTCGTACTGAAATTAAGTACACATTTTTAGCTGATCCTATATATTTTAAATCTAATTTAAAAAACCTGATTGTTCCAATCAATAGTTTTTTATTCTCTGTTGGATGAGACTGTATCTTAAACCTTTCAAATATAAATGCTGTTGTAGATGTATTTGATGACATTTTGTATGTTTGCTTGGAGATGTTTATATATAAACATGTTTATATATTATATATTTTTATTGCATGTAGTAGTTTGTAACTGTTGACTTGTAATCTTTGGTAGTTCTGTAGTTGGACAGTTTTTTAGCTTTTTTAACTTTTGACTTAAGGTTGAGGTCAGCTTTTTGTTGCCTCATTACATCTTTTATACTCTGTGTTGTACCCTCGCAGAAATAGCCTACCGGAAAACTGAGTTTTTCTGACAAGCCTTTTGTAAATTCTAGATTCCCCTGAGGATGACCGGTTAAAAAGGTCGAAATGCGTCAGGACCAGGAATAAAATATTTGCTTGGAAAGAAAAAGCCTTTTTATTCAACTCACCCAAAGTTGTTAGTTTGTTGTACACAATCTCTATCTCTAACATAACTAGAGCTGTCGTGACAGCATACTACCTGGTTCCGCACCGAGGTGGCGACCCTGTTATACATCTCACAATATACTGTATATTTATTCACTCTGTATTATTTGCCAAACCTTCTAGAAATTTAGCTTTGATAAAATATTTTTTATTTATTGCAGGAGATATTAGTAACACATCCCTTCACAAGGATATCAAACTGGTCGTCAGGTAATACATACTTCCATATGACAATAGGGAACTTGGTAAGAGGTTCAAAACTTCTCTGTGAAACATCACTAGGATATAAAATGGATGACCTCCTCACTTCTTACATTTCACTGATGCTGACTAACATGAATAAACAGAGAAGTATCAGAGTTAAATGAGTATTATGTTTTCCTTGTGTTTAGCAATATTCCGTCCTTAACAGTATTTACATGGAACACCATGTATAAAGGGCTTTATAATTGAATCGAATTTTGTAAGCCAAACAATCAAAATTTAAAGTGCCTTCTACAGAAAAAAAAAGTATTATAAATTATATATTGCAAAAGTATACAGCTATATGTCAATTATTATTTACATTATTAAGTTCATTTGTTGTATTTTATTGATGTTTTGTTTTAGTGTTTATTGATTGTTTGTGTTTTTAAATCTGTATTTGTAATATGTTTGCTTTTAAAATTAATTATTGTGTTGTTTTTTGTAGGAAAGATGTAAATACAGTCATGTAACTATATGTAAGATTGTATTTAAAAATTATAATTATAATGTATTTGCTTGCTGATAATTACTCCCTTCTGTTTAATAAAAAAGTATGGACGCAGCAAGTGCGTTATGGTAGCGAATTTTCGTTTAAATGTTTTTAATGGCAAATATGTTTTGTTTTTAAAAGAAGGGCATGAAATTTGGTTAGCAGTATAACTTATTAGTAGTAAGAATGTACCATACTCCATTAAAATAGCTTTGTATCAAAAAGTACAAACATTTTCCGGGAACAAACTTAAAGGGTTCCAGAAAAAACTGGTCCAATTTTCCTGCCCAACGAACCTCTTCAAGCCATTTACACAATAACCAAGATATAATTATTCACAAACAGCTTGATGGCCAAAATTGAAAAAAACAATTATGAAATTTGCAATTTCTTCTACAAAAATGTTTTTTTTTTACAGAAATTGGCTTCAGTAATGTTACACTATTTATATTTTTCACAAAAATTCGACAACTTCTTTTTTACAATAACTTATTAAACATTTATTTATAATTACCAACATTTCACAAAAATCTTACAAAAAATGATTTCTACGGAAACACTAAAAAAAAATCTGCGGAAACATTTCAAATTCAGCCACTATTTGAGAAGGCCTGTATAGGGAAGCTTCGTTTTTTCCATGAATAATACAAACATAAACCTCTCTAAATACGTCATGTTCATGGAGCTCCGCTATCTACTGGTAAAAACGCCGTATTTTTTTTCCTTGTAAACATGCGCCACCCTGAATATGTGTAAACAGTTACAAACTGGAACTGACCCCGTATATGGATTCTAGGGGTTCTAGTTCATGCTCATTTCAAGAAATCTTTTCAAAATTCATGTCGCGGTCTTCTCAATTAAACCACAAACTCTATAGCTGAAACTACTGCCAAAACATCAGAGAAAGGGTCTATCTGAAATGGATATTCCGTAAATATTTTAGTAAAATGAAAGACGATGATGGTTGAAGCTGAAACCTAAGGCTTTCTAAAATACACTATTACATTACTTCTATATAACCTGTATTCATTGCAGATTTTTTGTCTGAAAATTGCAAAGTTTGACGTTTCAAATCGCGACTTTGACAAGAGAAACTAATATTTTCAAAATATTTTTCTGCTATTTTTTTGAGGAAACATACATATATGTTTCCTTTATCCACCTTTGTCCACTACTCTAAGGAGTAGGCAGATTGAGGCCTTAGAGTGTCCTTACATATTTCCTTTACCCACCTTTGTCCACCACTCTTAAGGAGTAGGCAGATTAAAGCCTTAGAGTGTCCTTACATATTTCCTTTACCCACCTTTGTCCACCACTCTAAGGAGTAGGCAGATTGAGGCCTTAGAGTGTCATTCATATTTCCTTTACCCACCACTCTAAGGAGTAGGCAGATTGAGGCCTTAGAGTGTCCTTACATATTTCCTTTACCCACCACTCTAAGGAGTAGGCAGATTAAAGCCTTAGAGTGTCCTTACATATTTCCTTTACCCACCTTTATCCACCACTCTAAGGAGTAGACAGATTGAGGCCTTAGAGTGTCCTTACATATTTCCTTTACCCACCACTCTAAGGAGTAGGCAGATTAAAGCCTTAGAGTGTCCTTACATATTTCCTTTACCCACCTTTATCCACCACTCTAAGGAGTAGGCAGATTGAGGCCTTAGAGTGTCCTTACATATTTCCTTTACCCACCTTTGTCCACCACTCTAAGGAGTAGGCAGATTGAGGCCTTAGAGTGTCCTTACATATTTCCTTTACCCACCTTTATCCACCACTCTAAGGAGTAGAGAGATTGAGGCCTTAGAGTGTCCTTACATATTTCCTTTACCCACCTTAGTCCACCACTCTAAGGAGTAGGCAGATTAAAGCCTTAGAGTGTCCTTACATATTTCCTTTACCCACCTTTATCCACCACTCTAAGGTGTAGACAGATTGAGCCTTAGAGTGTCCTTACATATTTTCTTTACCCACCTTAGTCCACCACTCTAAGGAATAGGCAGATTAAAGCCTTAGAATGTCCTTACATATTTCCTTTACCCACCTTTATCCACCACTCTAAGGAGTAGGCAGATTGAGGCCTTAGAGTGTCCTTACATATTTCCATTACCCACCTTTGTCCACCACTCTAAGGAGTAGGCAGATTGAGGCCTTAGAGTGTCCTTACATATTTCCTTTACCCACCTTTGTCCACCACTCTAAGGAGTAGGCAGATTGAGGCCTTAGAGTGTCCTTACATATTTTCTTTGCCCACCTTTGTCCACCACTCTAAGGAGTAGGCAGATTGAGGCCTTAGAATGTCCTTACATATTTCCTTTACATCTCGAAAATGGCTCCAAAACAGGAGCCGAAACGTCGAGTTTTCATAAATTCTGGACGCGGTTCAACCCGAGAACCAATTATATCTCACATTAAAGACCGCGGAAATCTATCTGAACACACACACACACACACACACACACACACACACACACATATATATATATATATATATATATATATATATATATATATATATATATATATATATATATATAAACCTATAAATATTAATAAAAACTAAAACCGACCACGGATATGGGTTCTAGGGGTCCTAGTTCGCGCTCATTTGAAAAGTCTCACCATCAATACCTCTTCTATTGGTGATTTTTTTAAAATAAAAAATCACTAAAAAGTGAATTGACTAACTGAGATTAGAACACGTGTTATAGGAGTTCATTATTAAATCAGCCTGCTTCCTCTACTTCTCGGCCATTCTCGACATGACAGATCTATCTACTAACAGTTATATACTCTTGTTTAATTATTTACACCATACAATTTTTGTTTAAAAATAATTTTTTTTCGCATATTTTAACAAAATTAAGAAAAATGACGGCTGAGACACAAATCTAGGAGCTTCTTAGTCATTTCGAGCCGTATTTTTAACTCATTAAGCACTAATGCATACTAATGTACGACAACCAGAATTATCAATTTTGACGTTTCAACTTTTTTTTAATCAGAGGCTTGTAATTTCTTTGTCTTTTACCCTAGGTATGTGAATTTTGGATACTCTTTGCGACAGAACCTAGTGTACCAAATTTGGTTACCATAACTTTTTAATTTTCGGAGATATGATTTTTTTTCGAAAGAAAACCCTAAATTTTCCCGGAAAACGTACGATTTTCCGGGCTAACGAACTTATCCAAGCCATTTACAAAAGGAAGGTAATCATCAAATTTGACAAAATGGGACCATTATTTTTTGAGTTATCGGTGTGATATATATATATATATATATATATATATATATATATATATATATATATATATATATATATATATATATATATATATATATATATATATATATAAATAAATTATTAAAACTGACTCCGGATATGGGCTTTAGGGGTCCTAGTTTGTGCTCATTTGAATAATTTAAAAAAAATTCAAGTCTGAATCTCCTCATTAGTGAATTTTTTTAAAGAAAATTCACTCAACCTGCTGAACATTTCTTTATCTTCACTTGTCTCTATAGCAGAGAACAGTTGGAACAAAACATTCCAATTTTCCACCTGTTAAATTAGTTTTTATGAACAACACAATCATCTTACTTGATTCAATATATGCAGCTTTTTTGTGTGGAAAATTAAAGTTATTTTCTTCTCTTATTTAAATGATAAAAATATTATTTGAAGCTGTATTTCTTGAGCCGCGTCATTTCCTAAATAAAATAAGAGACTTTGCCATTTTAATTAACACATTTTATATTTTCAATGCTTTAAATTCCAGAGACACTTACGTAACTTGCCAGTTATTACTGTAGTTATATACAACCCAGAAACAAATTGAGTTGTTATGCTTTTCAAGACTTCATTCAAAATCTTGGTAATTTCTTTCCTTCACAACAATAAAAATTGCAATATCTACATATTTCCCACGGTGGTAATTACATATTATTCTATACATTTTTCTAAATGTAAAACATGGGAATGGGATCATCTCATTAATATACAGTAGGGAGTAATTATTAAAAAAATAATGCTATTGTTACAAGACAATTCCCACATTCAAGTATAAATGACTATGTTTTAAAACAGATTTAATTTTTTCCTGCAGCGTGAGAACTAAATTTTAATGTATAAAAAAATGTGTACACTTCCTCATTTTATGTTATCTGAATCTCTTGTTGAACGATTTCTCTTCAGTTTCTAACGGCGAATCTGTTGTATATAGGTTTTATTTATTTTTAAAGTGGTTTTTATATCTTTCAGAGGTTTTATTTTCTAGGGGTATACTCAAAACAACTTTTATATATTATTTAAATATTGTATTTCTACAAAATATGCATTATAATGTACAGTAATTTATGTATTTTTACGTAAAATAAATCTTATGCTAAGTATTTACAGTTTTGTTGTTTTTATTTACCTAACTTTTATATACAGAACTGGCCAGCAATCTTTTGTATAAGGAATTTTATAAGTGAGCAGTGAATAATAACACAATTGTCAATGTGCCAAACACACAAATTTTATATTATTCTATTTCTGTACACTCATTATAAGACCTTAGCTCTAGCCAAGCCTGTATTTAAATACAGGTGGCCTATCGAAAACTTTTCATCCAGGTACTCTCCAATATGACGAAGAAGAAAACGCTTGGACATGTAAATTTTTGTTTTCGTTCAATATGCCATTTTAGAGGGCATTAAAATTCTTTCCAACATACCGAGTTTACTAAATTTGGATTAGTAATCTCAAGAAATTAAGTTGCGGACTTTAAAATGAACATTTTTTTTCATTGTTTAAAACTAATATGCAAATTTAAGTCACATTCATTAAAACAATTGAAAAAAAACCATAAGTTAAAATTTTCCAGCAGATAACCTTGTACACACTTTATTGTGTTCTCTATTCGTTGATTTATTTGTATTTCTTGTTTTCCACCACTTAATGTCATGCCCAGATACCTAAAATAGTCAAGTTATATTTTGTTCTTTCCTATTTTTATATTTATGTTTACTTTGCCTTCTGATATCAGCATTACGTTGGTAATCTCACTGTTTATTTTCATCCCATTTCATTCCGGAGTTTTTCACATGACCATATAGTTGAGCCGTTGTTTCGTTTTACAACATTTAAAGGAAGATATGAGTTTACTTTTTTTTTAATAATCTATTCCAGTTTTAGCAGCTACAACTTAACATTTTACCAATTACCAGGACCAAAATATGTTTTTCAAACAATATGGGGCACCTGCTATTATGCAGTGCCTTTAAGACAGTTTTGTATACCACTTTTCTATGATGATTGATAGGGAAACCTGTTATATGGCCTGTATGTTCACCAGATTTGTTTCCGTTTGAATTTTTTTCTGTGGCTTTATCAAATTAATTATTTATGGAACACAACTGTCTAGTAGACTTGCCACAACATATTGTGCACTAGTCAAAATAAATCACCCTAGAAATGTTCCGCAATGTTACAGAAGATCTTCAACAATCTTGTTATTACTGTGTGAAGGTAGATGAAAATTTTGCGCATTGATTGCCTACATAAGACAGCAAAATTTTTCATTTTAAAATTTGCGAGTTAATTTCTTGAAAAGTACCGATCCAAATTTAGAAAACTGGGTATGTTGGAAAGAGAATTTAAGGCCATTTAAATTACAAGCCACCCCTAAGATAAAAATTTGAGGGCTTGATGTCATCCCCGCTCAGGGCTTGATGTCATCCCCGCTCAGGGTTTGATGTCATGCCTGCAAGGGTTGAAAATAAAAAATGTCTCACTAAAAATTAAAATTAAATCTTCTGCAAGTGTGTTTTGTGTTACCTTACCATAATGGAAAAAACCTGGATTGATACTTTTCGGTAGCCATCTGTATTATAAAATCAATAAATATATTCGTTGCATTTAAATTTACTTTCTAAAGAAAAATCACATAAGCCACAGAAATATCAACATATATACAAAAACATATAAAAACGACAATAAAGAATAATATATATATTACTAGACATTATTTGATTTTTATAAATCAGTTTTTTAATTTTTCTGTTTCCAAACTACAAAAAAGCTGGCTATTAAAATTATAAATCACAGTTTGATAGCAATGTTAAAAGTTTACATATAATTTTTTTATAATTTGTGCACTTTTAATATCTCAATATGTAATTATACTCATAAATATAGGTAAAAAAAAATAAGTCACAAATAGCTCTTTATCATTAAAACAATTTCTGTAGTTTGCCAATTCAGTCGCTGTAATCAAAGCAGGGATCATTAATGTGTCCAACATCACAAGAGATATATTTCTTATAGTTCTGAGTTCCACCAGGAGCAGAGCATGGCTCCCTGCTTCAAGATTTTTATATCAGTTAATATTTTCTGACACCACCACTTTACAATACTCTATATAAATTATTAACTAAAATGTTTAAGGTCTTTGTCCAAAGAAGGAACCATGTGGAACATACAGTTAAAATTATATAAGCCAGTCAGCGAAACTGATTTAACTAACACCATACACTTATTCGAGAAGGTGATAAATTTTTAGGCTTAAATAGAATGATTTCGATGGGTTTAAAATGGAATATAAGAAGTTTATTAAAGAAGTGTTATAAATATAAAAAATTATATCAAAATTCAACAGTCTGGGTCTCCTCATTAGTGATTTTTTTTTAAAGAAAATTCACTAATATTAGTTTGAGAAAAAAAGCTTCAAGTACGAGTTCTAGAAAATTTGTCGATTAAAAAGTTAAGTTATAAGCATTTTCTTTTTTAAACAATTATTAAGAAAGATATAGGTAAAAAAGTCAATAAATGAATGCTAATAGTCGTATAAGTTGTAAACGGTGAATGATACAAGAAAAATATTTAACAAAAAAGATGAGAAATGCAATTATCTACAATAAAGGTCAATACCATTTTTGGCCTAAAGTGCACGGTTACGGAGATATAGGCCAAAACGGTTTTTCTCAAAATGGCGGCACTTCCGCCCTCCTAATTTGTAAGGATTTTGTGTTTTCACATTCAGTACCTATGTATAAAAAAACAACTCCTGTAGTTTAGTGCAGAAACAAATTCTCTATTGCCTGTATTAATATATAAGTTCAATTGTCATTTTTACTAATTTCTTCTGAAGCTCCTTCACATCAACACTATGATTTCTGCTTATTACCAGAGTAGCTTGTCATATTAAGAAGTTAAAAGGCACAAAAAGTATAAACAACAACCTGTTATGATAAAAAAAAGGTGTAAAAAAGCCTTTTTTGAAGGCACAGGGATCTATTTTGTTCCAATTTGTTCATCAAATTGACTTTTTCTTTTTTCTGGTGTCTAATGCTAATAATACTAAAATTCAAAGCTAAAGAAAATAATAATGTAGCAAAGAAGTTACTTCCCTTTCAAGTTTGGTTACTTATTGAGCCATATGAAATAAAACATCTTTAATAATGATAATATTATTGAGCTAACTTTACTTTGGTTTACTGAATCAACACAACAATAGGAATTTTAGGCGTAAATTTTAATCTGTGGAATTTGGTTGCCTGTACATTAGTAACTACTGAATAATAGAAAAATATATGTTAATCAAAATTAATTCCCCATGTTGAGTAATAATGTTCTCATCTATAAACTCGAGTTCACTATAATGCTATTAAAAAAACATAAAATAAAAAATTAGACATATCACAATAAAACATACACACAGGTTAAATACAAATATAAAAATCAAAAGATCTAGATAGACTCACATTATAACAATAAATACTTGGTGCAAAATGTATAAAAGTTGCTCCTAAATTCACATGGATTTCAAAAAATTCTAGTACAAAAATAAAGCTCGTTGCTTGTATCATTATAATTAACATTGACTGAATATTGCATCATTTACTGGATGTAAGTTATTAAATTGAAAATGTAGTGTATAGTCTATACGTTCTCAATAACTGAAACAGACAGGAACAAACCGGTCATACAGGGAGTGTATGTGTGTGTGTGTTTTGTTTCTATAACCTCGGCCTATTTCCGCGATTATGGCCAATCACCAACGTCAGGGAGCAGTTTCACCTCACTATCCTGGAAATGTTGCCGCACCCCTGCCTTTCTGTAAGGAGGGTAGGGATCTTTAACGTGCTCAACATCGCATACACCCTCTCCGAAGGGCAGAACGTGCAGACATTCAACTTGCTCAAATACAATGCCAGAACCTCAGTTGATCTTAATGTTACAGGTTGTATTGAAAAAGTGAAAGGAGAACCCTAGGATCGAACTGAGTACCCACCGGGGCTCTCTACAGGGCGTTGTCAACTAGCATAATTAAATTAAGTATAACAAATTTTCAGAATTGTTAGTGAATTTGGAAGTAGTGACATAATATGAAGAACACTGCACACATCTTTTGTAAGGTTGATCTTAGAATATGGTCTCCATACTTTGAAACACATAAGAAGAGAATGGAACCTGTACAAAACAGACTAATTAAACAAGTGAACTATCTGCTTGCAAAGAATGGTTCAATGTTAAATCAGAACCAAGTACAAGAATTCGTGAACTTGCCTAACCTTTCGAAGCGCAGGACTGTTCATGATACCTGTTTTTTTTTTACAAACTGATTAATTCAAACTCCCGAAGCTCTGAGTGAATTCAATTTCAAATGTACCTTCTAGATGTTTGAGGAGGCCTTTACTTCTCACAATTGATTCATGCAATACCATTTACTGCCGGAATTGCCCAAAGAACAAAATAAGTAGAGAAGTCAATATGCTGTGTGATAGCGTAGATTTCTTTGATGCTCCTGGCTTACATAGTTTCAGGAAAAAAGTGTATGAGATATTATAAAACTGGAATAGTATTACCTAATTAGTTGAATTTTCATTGATATATGTGAGTTGTATTTAGTATTTTTTCCAAATATTATACTTGATTTTGTATTTCTCATTGTAAAATGCCGTCGGCGTAAATAGTGTGTTATTATTATAATAGAACTTGTATTCAATAAAAATTTTATAGAGACCACACTGACTTGAGCCTAGCGGATGTAATTAGTTAGCATTTAACTTGAAAAAATTAAATTGGTCAGTGTTTTTCACACCTTTTATTGTTTTTAGATAAAACGTAATTTTATTTAATATCTGATTGACTTCTATGAGACAGCGTCGATGTAATTTTGTAATGTATTATACACATATGATCCATTCTTATGATCCATTCTAGTGGTAATTTGGACAGTATATTTGCTTAATTAGTGTTCAATATGGCATTTTGGAAAACTTTCAATACTAGTGTTAACGAAACGAGCGATGTTGGTACTGACTTAAGAGCAAGTGCAGGAGGAATTTGTAAATAACAGACTTACACGTTAAAACTCAAATAAGTGTTCTGAATATATATATATATATATATATATATATATATATATATATATATATATATATATATATATATATATATATATATATATATATATATATATATATGAGGAGCTTGGTATCAAAGACGGACAACTCAATTTTTTTCAGAATTGAGAATGATGCGTTCTTATAGAATTGTTCATGCTAAAGTCAAATCTTAAGTCCTTTAGTTTCAAAATCGGCTTGAACATAGAGAAAATTGCCTTAAAAGATGAGCCTCAGGTTCAGAAACGGACAGCTCCAGCCTGATTTTGTAGCAAGACCGGACAACTCCATGACAGCCAATAAGAGCCCAGTATTCAGTCTTCCGCAATGAATCATGGGAAATAACAGCTGATCACAGCAGTTGCGTTTTACATAACACAGTTTTACTGTTCGTCTGTTTTTGATTGTGTTTTTCTTTGGTTTTCCCGATAATTTTTGATCAATTTTGCAAAAAAAAATGAAAGTTAACCAAGTTGAAGCTACTAAAAAGGAAGCCAGGAAGCGACTCGTCGACAAGAAGAACAGGAAACATGAGAAAGAAAAAGTTGCAAGGTATGTAGTATCATGTTTGTTTACATCCTAGTTAGGTCTCGCAATTCACGAATGTTGTTTTGCCTTTTACCTTTAAAATTGCAAATTAAATCATTCTAATTTTAAGTTTTTCACACCTGAAAAACGCAACAATCTTATGGTTTTTTTGTTTATTTTAGGTACTCTGCCTACTTATCCCATTTGTAACCATAGAAGTGCTCGAAAAGGTTGCCGATTATTAACAATGAATTATGTTTCTAAATTCCATTCGGGTTTCTACTCTTCAAAAGGAAAGGTGAAACAAGATAGTTTTCTTCTTAAGTATTGCAAAGAATCTATTCCTTCGAGAAAAATGAATGAGAAAGGTGGATCTTGCAAAACGGTGATTTACCACTACTTTGTTGTGAACTAGGCAAAAAACCTCATAGAGGTATGCAGAAGCGCTTTTTTGGGTATTGTTGGCATTACAAAACACAGAGTAATGGTGTTTTCTAGCGTTTTAAAAAGGGTTATTCTCTGGTGCCCCATGAAACCTGTGGTGGTGACAGGAAACAAGCAGCTTCTAAAGATAAACAAGCATCCGTGATATCATTCATTAAAAAGTTTAAGGGAGTTGAATCACATTATAGTAGAGGTAAAAGTAAGATAGTTTACCTCAATTTTGAGCTAAACATTTCAAAAATGTATGCCATGTATGATCGTAGCAAATTAAAATTTGAAAGTAAGAGAGTCTTACTTCCGATTCATCTTGAATACACGCTTCAACATCAGCTTTGCAGCCCCTCTGACAGATGTTTGTTCCACTTGTCTTGAATTAAAAGAAAGGCTGAAGCAAGCTAAAGAAAAAAAAGATGAAAAGTCAATAGAAATTTTGGAAACTAAAAAGAAAATCCATAAAATGCAAGCTCGTGCGTTTTTTGAACATTTGCGAGAACAAAAGAGTGGGCTCCTTACCATCTCTTTTGACATGCAAAAAAATTTGCCACTTCCTAAAGTACCCGATCAAATGGCGTACTATACTCGACAGCTATATTGCTACAATCTTGCCGTTATTTCAGGCAATTCGTCAACTTCACTTAATCCAGACTCTGTCACAATTTATACATGGTGTGAAAACGAAATGAAAAAATCTTCGCACCACGTTGCCTCTGCAGTTTGCAATGAGCTCTGTGAGAAAAAGAGAAAATGAGATTTCGCTGAAATTAATTCAGTAAGATTAGTTGCTGACGGTTGTGCAGGCCAAAATAAAAATGTAAACATGCTTTCAATGTGCACGTTTTGGCTGCTCAATCATGCACCGAGCAATATGCATTCTGTTGAAATTTTCTTTCCTGTAACTGGCCACTCTTTTCTCCCAAGTGACAGGGTTTTTGGTTTGCTAGAAAAATAATTAAAAAACTGACAACTATTATAGAAGTTTCTGAGTACATAGATGTTTTTTTCAAGTATGGTACAGTTACACAATTGGGGAAAGATTGGACTGTGTTAGACTGGAGAGAAAGTGCAAAAAAAAAATTAAAAACTGCACAGGGTATACACTTTTCAGTTTTCAAGTGCAAACGTTACCGTCTTGTTCGCAATAAGACTAAAAATAACGTGTTGGTTGCTGGAGAGCTAGCATACAACACCAATACTGGAAAGCTCCTGTCAGTAACAAAAAAAAAAAAAAAAAAAAGAAAAAAACATTTCTCAACTGAATCCAGCCCCGATTGCTCTTTGGTGCACAGTTAATTCCAATAATACAGCTAATGTCAGGGCCCTACTTTTTAAGCATTTTGGAAACGATTGGGAGAAAATGGGGCGTTTGAAATGGTACTCAGATGTTACTGGTGATATTCCTACTGCTGAACCGAATGGTCCTGTTACAACTGCTGAAGAGAATGCTACAGATCAAGATCTTGATGACTATGGTGAACATTGTGAGTGTGAAGATGTTATTGATAATAATGAATGTGACTTGGTTCTTAACATTGTTTGATTAAACCAGATGTTCTAGAATAAAAATAAATGATTTGGTTTTGATTTAACTAGTTTTTTTTCTGAGTATTCCTTTCATGGCATATGTTCTCTTTCAGCAGCTGCAATCTTTAAAGTCTATTATAATGTGAATTAAATTTTTTACATTTTGCTTTTATTTTTTTTTTAAATAGTGCATATTTTTAATTTTGGAAAAACTAGGCTTAGTTTCAAAATAGGACAGCTGCATTTTTAAGATGGATATTCTTAGGATCAAAAACGGACAGCTCCAAAGCTTGGTTGCAATATCAACCAACTCCACCTTTTCATGTAACTTTACGACGTAAATAATAAATATATTCACATTTTCATTATTGAGAATAATTTCTAGAGCCTTAAAATACACTGAGAAAAAATTTCAAGGTTATGGGTATAGGCAACAATGAGCTGCAGTTTTTTAGCTCTACTGATAAAAATGAAAAATGGAAGTGTCCATCTTTGATACCAAACTCATATATATATATATATATATATATATATATATATATATATATATATATATATATATATATATATATGTATATGTATATATAGAGCCATGCCTGAAAGGTGGAAATCATAGTTCTTTAGAAAACCAAATTGTGAAGAGGATTTGTGAATTAACCAACCTTAGTCATGCTACAATTTATAGGGTTATTACAGTTGGGGATGCATTCAATCATTCTGTTAATAGGAAAAGAGTTGGACAAAAACTTAACAAACTCAATGCAGCTTCTGAACAGGACATTCGTCGATTTAAGTATGAAGTTTATGGAAAAACAAAGTGCCAGTGTTAAAAATAATCCATGATAAGTTACGGTAATACACACAGTATGACTATAAATAGTTATATAATTTGTGAAATGTTTTACTACATTGTGGTTTTAAGTATAAGAAATTAGACAAACGAATGCTAATTATGTGGTCAGCACATATCGTTAACATTTGACGCGATTCCTTATGTAACATAAAAGAACACAGAGCTGTGAAGACAAACATAATTTATCTTGACGAAACGTGATTTGACACCCATGATGTCAGCAAATAGTGTAATTTCAGTACTCCATATTCCTGGGGAAAAAGAATTATAATTCTTCATGTCTGAAGTGAAACGGGTCTGATTCCTAATGCACTGCTGTTGTCTGCCAAAAATATGATCAATCTTCTGCTGACTATCATGAGGACATGACAACAAAATTATTTGAGAAACGTGCAGACCTACAGTTGTTACCAAATATTGCGTAAAATTCTGTAAACTTCGTGGATAATACCTCATATCATTCGCGTCTACAAATAAAAAATTCAAACGCTAGCATAAGAAAAGCAGATCTAATTCAATTCGCGGAAAGCATAGGCATGGAAATACCCAACATAAATAAAAAGAGAAGCCAATTTTTTTTTCTTTAACGTCGGCCTTTGTCCGCAACTATGGCCAATCACCGACGCCAGGGAGTGGTTTCACCTCGCCATCTTGGAAATTCTTCAGAGTCTCTTGCTGCCTCTAAGGGGGGTAGGGATGTTTAACATGTCCAACATTTTGTATAGTCCACAGGACGGACAGCTTAAAGCCCCTCCGAAAGGCAAAACGGGTAGACAGTCAACTTGCTCAAACACAATGTCACAACCTGGACTGGTATTAATTTACAGTATGTACTGAAAAATAATTTGACGTTTCTGCTGGGAATTGAACCCAGGAACCTTGGGTCCAGAGGTACACGTCCTTACCACTGGACCATCAAGCCTGCTAAAGAGAAGATTATTAAAACTGAAGAAAATGAAAAATATCAAGAAGGAATTTGTTATTGATGAACTTTTTGAAGAACAATGTCATACTGTTCTACGTCTGCCTGTGTACTACTGCATTTTGAGTCCTATTAAGATGGTCTGGGCTGTTATTAAAAAGAAGTTACAAAAACATACGCAATTAACAAAATCTTGTAAATCTGCGTTAAATGCTATAAGAGTGGTCGTAAATTAAGTAAGTGAAAGCGATATATGGAGAAAGTATGTATCTCAAGGAAAAGAAAAATATTCTGCCTTACCACCAATCAATCCAGTTACTAACAGTCTAAAGAACTAATCGAGTTCTGTAATGAGTGAAATATCGTCCTACGAAAATTCATGTAAACATTCCTAATATGGTTCAAGAAATTATCTCGTTATTTCGTCGATGCAGATACTATTGGAAATATTGCACACAATCGTATATTTATGCCGAGATGATCATGAATATCTTACCTAATGCCTGTTTTCCTATTTATTTGCACATTTTAATTTTTTTTTTCTTTAACGTCGGCCTATTTCCGCGACTATGGTCAATCACCGACGCCATGGAGCAGTTCCACCTCACCATCTTGGAAATTTTGCCGAACCCCTTCCTTTTTGTAAGAGGTTAGGGATCTTTAACGTGCCCAACATCGCATGGACACGGAACCGTCGGCTTTACGCCCCCTCCGAAGGGCGGAACGTGCAGACATTCAATTTGCTCAAATACAATGCCACAACCTTGGTTGATGTTAATGCTACAGTTTGTACTGAAAAGTGTAAGGAGAACACTGGGATCGAACCCAGTACCCTTCAGTTCAGAGGCACACGTTCTTACTAATGAACTACCGAGGCTCTCACATTTTAGTTGGAAATTGTATAAATTTTACGACATATTTTACAGTATTGGTTCTTCTCGGGGTTAAGTAGCATTGTTCAGCACACATCCCAAGATTTTCGTTCCACATTCGCGTTTTTTTTAAGAAAATCTATTACAAACGATATGCGAATAAGTCACAAAATGAACAAATAAAAGCCACATGTAATCTGCACACGCGCCACACAACATATTGGATTCTGCCACTTGGGTTGGGTTGTTCTTCTTCGGAGAATACATGTCGTTGTATGGAAGAAGGACGACTGTCCTTCTTTAGCCATATAAAACATGTAAAATATACGTGCAATTGCGTCTAGAAATTGAATTAGTCACAGAAAGAGTAAAATAAGCTAAAAAGTGTTTTAAAAGGAAATGTAATTACCTACCAAAGTATGTGAATATCTCGAAAATTTGGCGTTTTTTACCATTTTCATCGACACTTCTGTCATAGAGGTGTTAAAATATGATTGTGTGCAGAATTTTCTTAAAAGACACTCAAGTACCCACTTTTAACATTTCTGCTGCCGCTTATGTTTCCAGGAGAGTTGCCAGCTGTTTATTATTGAACCTTTAAAGTATTAGGTAGCCGACCGATGCATTTGAAGTATCAGGTAGCCGACCGATACAGGTAGTAGTCCCTTTTAAAGGAAAGCAGGTTTGAGTCTGTTAGGCACTGGAGATTGTCAATTGTGATCCCGAAGACACAACATCTCGGCAAGTTCGGTCGCTGGTGTGTGCGAGCTTGTAACGTGTAACAATAAGATGTAAATATACCCATCATTCTACACATTGCGTTTTATAACTGTATTATAATACTAACACATTGCGTGCATCCCAAGGTGATTAACCTCGTTTCTAATTGAAAAAGAATCACCGCAACACCAGCTATTAGTTTTTTTTTGCTGTTTAAATTGAGAACGTAAAGACTATACAGTAACGAAACAGAAAATGATGGGCAATGAAAAGTTATTGACTTCGTTATGTGATTTCATTTTAATAATGTTCATATAAGCATACCTCAAGATTAATTAATGATGATTTATACATAAATCAAATTCATTATCACTGGTTTAGGTATTTATTACTTTTCAATTAATTAATAACACTAATAATATTTAATAAAATGCAGAAAACCAGTAATGTTATTTCTTCTATAATTTTTTGTGTGTCTATAATATAGAAATATAATTAATGGTTTTTTTTTACTCAAATACATGAAGATAGAGGTCTGAGTGTTGTTTTATAATTAACTTGTATTAGTCATTTCTACTAATATTGTACTTTATTTATTTAATCCCATCTACATACAATGTTTCATGTTATATGCAATAAAATATTATAATTTCACATTAATTAAAAACTGCCTCACTTAACAAAGCAAATGAAATGTCGGCTAGCTGTGCAGAAATTCCATGTTTGCATCCTATCAAACGCTGTTTTGTAGATTAGATTGTAGATTGTTTAATGAGTTGTACTTGTCTTTGGCCTCTCAGCGCTGCAACCGAAATGGGTGTTTTGTACATGACTCTATTTTCTAATAGTCGCCTAAAATGTTCAGACTTTTTATACAGTCTACTATTTTTTTTCGCGGCTATTTTACCTACTTCCTGTGGTGTTAGAGTCACCCCTCCAAGGTATTTGAGCCTTTTTCAGAACTAAGCCATGCAGTCGCCTAGAAAATGCTCTGTTGTTTCAGCTGCTTCAGTGCAGTATCCTCAGTTTTCACTGTCCCCCTTACCGATCTTCATAAGGTGATACCTTACTGGGGAGTGTCCTGTGAAAAGATCCGTGATTATTCTCAAGTCGTTCCTGTTCAATTCAAGAAGCAGTTCCAGCCTGAAGATCAACCCAGGCTGTAGGGGCCAGTGCAAAATTCAGGAGATCGTAGGAGCCCATGCTTGAAATAAGGTCAGACTTCGCGAATCTGCAGGGAGTACAATTTTGCAGTGGAAATCCCCGACCGAGAGGCATGGCGAGGGAAGACGCCGGGCATACCACGGGACGCGCTCGTCTGGTTCACTGACGGATCCGGCGGGGATCGTGGGACGGGGGCACGTGTTTATTCGGAAGGACCGAGGGTGAGTCATAGTATTTTCCTCCGAGCCCAAGCAACGGTCTTTCAGGCCGAAATGTACACCATCTTGCACTGTGTGCGAGAGAATAAGAGGAGGGGCTACACCAACAAGCAGATCCTCATAGCCACAGACAGCCAGGCAGCCCTAAGTAGTCAACGGTTAAATTCCAGGCTGGTAAGTGAATGCTGAGACGAGCGACCTGGCTTGGCAGAATGAGGCCCCCCTCATCTGGGTGCCTAGTCACTCTGGGGTCAAAGGCAATGAAGAAGCTGGCAGTCTCGCTAAGAGAGAGCAGACTGTCCAGGGCTCAGACATGGAAAATCAGTAATTAAGGAACCCAGTTCAAAGAGAGCTGTAGAGCTGCTAAATCTTAGCAGAGGACAGCTCATAAACATAGCAGGACTCTTGACGGGACACATGGCCGTCAAGAAACACATGCATAAAATGGGGCGGTTCGAGGGGAAGTTGACATGCAGACTCTGTATCAAGGGGGAGGAATCAGCCCAGCACATCTTGTGCGAGTGTAAAGCTCTGGACCGCAAAAGACAACTGATCTACGGTCAGCCTAGACCGGAGACAGAGCAATATAAAACTTCACCCTACCAATTGCTGTGCTAGTTCAAGGCACAGTGATTTTGTAATAAGTGGAGTAGAAAAGACAAAGGGCATGCACAATAAGCCAAAGGCTTTGGTGCTACCGGGGCGGCAAAGACGCTGACGAGCCCCGAAGGGAGAAAAAAAATTCTGTGTTGAGATGGTGGTGAACCGTTTTGCCTGCCTTAAGCCTGGCATTTTCCTCCAGTGTGGCAGCATTTGGTTATTCTCCCAGTTAATTTCTTACATGGCTTTTTGTTAATTCACAATAGGGATCTGGACCATGGAATGGTGTTGTTGCTGCCCTTTTTGCAAGGCTATCTGCTTCCTCATTTCCTTCAATGCCTTGATGCCCTTGTACCCACATCAAAGTTACTTTGTTGTTCGTAGCCTGTTACTTCAAGGATTTTTTGCAGTCCCGGGTCAGTTTAGACTCAGTTTTGAAAGATCCCAGTCTCTTTAGTACTGCCTAACTGTCCGCAGCCTGTTTTAAAGCTATTGATAATTAATTAGTTCAGTAGATAATTAAAGGTCTGGACACAAACCTAAGTATTTCTGGCAACTTGTGATGTGCAAATATGAGTGCGGGTACATGGTGGTATTCTCTAATAATTAATTATTATAGGCAGTGTGCACATGTCCACAATAAGAGACTCCTGGTGGTTTGTCCAGACAACTTTGGGTATACACACAGATGTATTTGCTACAGGTGTTATCAACTATCGTAAATAACGTGGTTTTATTAAGAAATTCTAGGTGCAACAAATTTGATCCAGTGCTAAATGGACAAAATAATTCAATGTAGATTTAGGCGTATTACAGTAGAAGCTGATGTTTATACCATCATAATTTCTCATCTTTGTAACAGGCCACAACACAACAATTTCTTATAGATTTCGGCATTTTTTCAGTGGATTAAAAACTTTTGCCCCATGGAAAACTAACACTGATCTTTATTAGAATATGGATGGAACAGCTGTTGTGTGCACCTCACTGTTGCATTGTGTGCAATGGTGGTGCTAGTTTTCAACATACACCTTAAAATATAAAACAACAGGAGGGAGCATTTCGATGTCTGTACTATAATAGAGGGACATGCAACGTGTCAGCCAAGGACTATACAGACTAGCCTGCAATGGTAGACTCAAGATCAACTCAGGCTTCAGGGGCCATTGCAAAATTCAGGAGATTGTGAAGAAGCCCATGCTTGAAATGAGGTCAGACTTCCCGAGCCCGCGAATGTGCAGGGAAAACAACTTTACAGTGGAAATCCCCGACCGCGAGGCATGGCGGGAGGAGACGCCGGGCATACCACGGGACGTGCTCGTCTGGTTCACGGACGGATCCGACGGGGAGCGTGGGACGGAGGCAGCTGTTTATTCGGAAGGACCAAGGGTAAGTCATAGTATTTCCCTCGGAGCCCATGCAACAGTGTTTCAAGCCGAAATGTACGCCATCCTGCACTGTGTGCGGGAGAACAAGAGGAGAGGCTACACCAACAAGCGGATCCTCACAGACAGCCAGGCAGCCCTTAAGGCACTAAGTAGCCCACGGGTAAATTCCTGGCTGGTGAGTGAGTGCCGAGACGAGCGACCTGGCTGGACAGAATGAGGTGACCCTCATCTGGGTGCCGGGTCACTCTGGGGTCAAAGGCAATGAAGAAGCTAACAGTCTCGCGAACAGAGGGTCAGCAGAACCATTTATGGGACCAGAACCGGCTCTGGGCGTGACAAAGAGCACTGCCAGGGATAGCCATTAAGTCCTGGGTCAGAAACCAACACAAGGTGTATTGGGCGGACTGTCCAGGGCTCAGACATGGGAAGTCAATAATTGACAGACCCAGTTCAAAGAGAGCTGTGAAGCTGCTAAATCTTAGCAGAGGAGCGCTCAGAAACACAACAGGTCTCTTGACGGGACACATGGCCGTCAAGAAACACCTGCATAAAATAGGCGGTTCGAAGAGGACCTCGCATGCAGACTCTGCGGCGAGGGGGAGGAATCAGCCCAGCACAACTTGTGTGAGTGTAAAGCTCTAGACCGCAAAAGACAACTGTTCTACGGTCAGTCTAGACCGGAGACACAACAATATAAAACGTCACCATACCAATCGCTGTACAGACTAGTTCAAGGCACAGTGATTTTGGAATGGGTGGAGTAAGACTAAGGGTATGCACAATCAACCAAAGGTTGCAGGGCTATCGAGGCGGCAAGGCCGCGGACGAGCCCTGGGGGAAAAAATAACGTGTCAGCCATCTTGAATCTCCTATTTGGTGATTCATTTTTGGCGGTTTGTCAGTGAATACCTTACATTTGCGTTTGTTGGGAAATTAGTGTGAAATAGTGCTATTATTCTGATTTGTCTCGTATAATAGGTAATTATTTTGTCAATTTCGTTTTCGACAATGAACACGCCATTGCAACAGTCAGTCATACATGACAGTTGCAACCACTTTTTAGGTTCCAACTATGTTTTATAATGCTCATTCCTCTTGTTTTATATTCTAAGCCATACACAGTCCCTATTTCATATTTGCATTTCACAAGATGTCAGAAATACCTTGTTATTAAGTCTGGCAATTTCAAGTTTCATCTGATATTTGTCAAAATAATTTGTCAATTATATACAAAAAAAGGTTTAAAATGCGCTACCATAACACGGCGTCCGAACTTTTGGTTTGGAACTACTGGTTATATATGGTGTGTCTTTTTAGCGACTGATGAGATATTTTCCCAAATTGATTTTTATTTGTTTAGAAACTAATTTAAGCTTCACTTTATTCATACCTATAACGCTAACTTCGCTAGCGAAACGATTGTCAGGTCTGAAAAATGTACTCTCATGAATTGCCAAATTGTACTTATCAGTGCTCATCTCAGGTTCAAATCTTCACCCAATAATTTAAGTTGCTTACAAAACACGCACAAAGGGTTTATTTCAAGTAAATTTTCTGCAAATATTTTAGTCAAAAACGACAGAAATTTAAGGTCTTGTTAAACATGCTTCTTGCAATATTTGTTATTTATAACCCGCACTTATTTCAGAATCTTAGTTTATAAATCACCAATTTAAAAGTTTTAAATCATGACGTTTTTCGAATAAAAAACATAATATTTTTAAAGTATTTTTTGTATATCTTGACCTTTTTGCATCAAAAGAGCGTATTACACGTATAGATCTGACTTTGGAATATGCCATACGTTATATAGGAGCAAATTGCGTGCCAATTTGGTTACAATATCTTTGTTATGATACGAAAGAAATCCCAAATGTTTCCCAGAAAAACTGGTTGAAATGTCTTGGCTAACGAACTTATCGGTCCAGATGTTTTAAGTTATGGTGGTAATAACACATAG